>JAOXXN010000220.1:869564-883510 GCA_026770055.1 Myrmophylax atrothorax | reverse complement strand
GACAGACCCGGCAGGGTGGTGGCACTGCCTGCACGGTGGGCAGGAACTCTCTGGGTTTTGAAGGTTGTTCGGTTGCATTCACTTACCTGGGTTAATGTGGTATTGGTAGGGAGATAATAGAATATCCTGAGGCTTCACAAGACATTCAGTCTGGCCAGCACTCAAGACAGAGGTTCACATTCCCGTGTCTCAAACCACTCACTGTCCCTGTGGGAACACAGAGACTTCCAGGCTGGATGAGGGTCTGGGGGCAGTGCCCTGGCCTGGGCACTGAGGTGCCTCCCTGGCCCTCAGCTCACAGCCCATCTGGCAAACACACCTGGTGATCAGTGACAGCAAAGGGAGGAGCTGAGCAGAGCCAGGCCATCCACATGCCCTTGCAGGATGTCATCCAGGCACACGAGCTCAGTGGGTGAGATAAGCCTGTTTCGAGGCACGAATCGGCCTTCGCTTGGAAAATGTGAATATTCACAAATGTAAATGTTCGGTGCAAAAATAGTCACTCCGCCTACATGTTAAATGAAGGCAAATTTCGGGAGGGAGGAGCAGAGGCTCCCAGAGATGCACCAGCAGCACTGCTCACCTGGAACAGCAGCAGGTCTTGGCATCTCCCACCAGCAAAGCCATGGTAGGATGGTCAGCAAGGCAAGACCACAGCAGTGAGGGTGGTGGTTGTTCTGGGGACCTGCACACCCTGGCAGAGTCCCACCAGGCATGGTTAGATGGAAAGGGGTGGCAACAGAGCTGGCAGAGCAAGAGAGAGCAGGCAGTAAACATGCAGGGGCAATTTGCTTCGTGCTGCTGTGGGGCAGAGGTAGGTCTGATAGAAATGTCACTGAGAGGGACCTTATCACAGTGCCCATGAGGGCAAGGAAAGGGGACCCTGCACACTGTGGGTCCCACTCAATCTCTTCAGGGCTGTGCTCACCAAAGGAAACAGGTCTCCTGTCCACAGCACAACCTTGGGCAGGACTGGTGTGCCCACCCCAAGGGGCTGGGAGCTGACCCAGCAGTCTCTGTTTCTGAAAGATTTTCCCTATTTAAAATGTTTTCTGCAAATCTGGCTCATAAACCCCACCTGACTCACTTCAGGGCTGGAGAAGTGACCCACTGCCACAGTGGTGACACAGTGCAGTGCCAGGAGATGCTCTCCATGGGACAGTTTGGGGAGTCCATCAGGTGCAGGGCTGTGGGCTGCACTTTTCTGGCAGAGACTGAGCATGGAGACCACGCTGCCTGTACCAGGCTTGTTGCACCCATCTGAGCACTCCTGCCTGTCTGGCCTTGTGCTCAGCCCCCTGCCCACCAGGGCAGCCAGAGGTGGGGCCTGGGGGCTTGGGGACTTGGACCTCTCTGCAGAGGGGGAAGAGACTGGGGCAAAGTGGCTGGGTAGAGGAGCAAAAAATGCTGAACAGTGGAATGGACAACAAAGGTGTGAGTGGAGTGGGGGACAGAGGAGTGCAAAGCTCTGCACACCCCATGCAGGACAGGCTGGCTCAGGTGACACAGGGACATTCAGCTGTTCCCTTTTTGGTTCCCAGTGATCAGCTTGTTTTTTGGGGGTTTTAAAAAAATCCAGTAAATTATATCTTTCAGCTTAGTTTCTATGGAAACAAGCTCATAAGATCACTTTGTATGTACGCCCCTGATTGGTTTTGAAGCATCAGGCAATTTTAGCTAAATTTCACAAGGGGTTGAAGTGGAGTTAATTATGGTGCTCTCAAGGCTATGCTGCCAGGGGAAGGAAGGGTAAACTCAGCATAGACAGGTTTGCCCAGTATGTTTTGATGCTCCCAGGACATCTCCAGTTGAGCACAGAGGTCCATGAGCTGTAGCCAGTCTACCAAGAGAGGTGCCCGAGGGATGTGAGATTTATTGCTCTCAGTATCCAACCAACTATTTGCTGTAGAAGTGGTACTGCAGCCATCAGGCTGAGGGCTCTGGCTTGGCAGCCTTTGGCCTCCTTGTACATACATCTTATAAAATCACTGCCTGTTCCTTCACCAAGACCCTCAAGCCCTCCAGCACAGTCCTGCCAGTACAGTGAGTGGTCTCTGGAATCCCAGTCCTCCCTGAGTGAGGGAGCAGGGAATTGGAGGAGGCAAGAGGGGTTCTCATGGTCAAGTGATCAGAGCAGTCCTCATTGCTGTGGTGTCCATCCCTATGGAGAGTCCTCCATGGAGATCTCACAGACTGAACATTGCCAAAATCACACTCCAACTTTCCCATGCTGGGCCCCCTGCACAGACAGGCTGGACTGTGCCTTGGTGCTCCTGTCCTCATGTGTCTTTGGGGGTGTTTATATATCTTTTGCATCTCAGCTGAAAAAATGAGATGACACTGACATCTTGGCAATATGAGAAACATGAGAGGACACAGAGACTGTGAGAGCAAAGCTTGAGGGGAAATGCACAGCTCAGGAGCCAGGAAGGTCTGGTGCTGTTCATCACCACCATGTTGCACCACAGCTATGTGGTGGGGCTGAAAGGGCATCCTGGGTGCCAGAGGTGCTGAGCCCCACACCATACCCTCATCAGAGAGCTATTGCAGTGCAGGATCGAGGGGGGTTAACTGAGACTTGCTCTGCTGGTGAAAGAGATAAAAAATGGAGTTTAGTCATCCTGCATTGGAGCTATTTCAATTCCAGCACCTGGTCCTGGTAGTTGAAATGAGGTGAGGTCTGTCTCTCTCTTTGTCTCTCTCTCCATCCTGGGGGTGGATTTTCCCTCTGGTTCCTGGTCTCAGTGTAACCACTCCATTCTCAGAAGTGAGTTACTGCTCACTGAGAGGGATATTTTTCTGTATTACTGGTCTCACTGGCAACCCATGCTCAGCGACCTTGTTAGTCAGGGTGGGAATCTGCACTGAAAGTGGGGAAAAAGCAATTCCCCTTGACCAAGGTCAGGATCAGGACTCTTTTGCCTGTAAGCAATGACTGGAGAGGCAGGTTAGTGTAACACAGAGATGTTTGCCCTGGGAATGGACAACAAAGCCCTCAGCTGGGCAGCATAACCCTCAGCTGGGCAGCACAGCCCTCAGAAGGGCAGCATAACCCTCAGCTGGGCAGCACAGCCCTCAGAAGGGCAGCATAACCCTCAGTTGGGCAGCACAGCCCTCAGTTGGGCAGCACAGCCCTCAGAAGGGCAGCATAACCCTCAGCAGGGCAGCACAGCCCTCAGATGGGCAGCCTGGAACATTCCAGAGCAGAGCAGGGCAGGGCAGTGATAGCCCAATGGAGCCCACTGATCCCAGTGCCCGAGAGCTCTCCACAGGCTCTCAGGATTCCAGCTGGGAGGACAGAGCAGCCCCACCACCCACCCCACAGTGCCATTCCCCAGAAGTGCCATGTCCCTTCTTCTGTGAACTGCAGGGCAAGGCAGACAGTCCATTTGAGCCTGAGCTGCCCCACTGAAACCCCTCCCTGCACATGTCTGAGCTCTCTCAGAGTTCTCTCAGCTCCCTCCCACGTCCACAGCCATCAGGTGGGCAGTGGGCAGGCTCCTGCCATGGGCACACTGGCCAAGGCTTCTTTTTCATACCGAGATTTTCACAAGATTTTCCAGAGCTATATAAACTGGGATCTCTGTCAATCTCTTTGAAACTGCCCAGGCAGCTCATTTTGGGAGTGAATTGCCCACTCAAGCCTTTGAGGCTTTAATTTTCCTTTAATTTTCTGTAGGAAAAATTACTCCACCAGCCATGGACCGTGAGCTGGAATGAACCCTTAGGCAGACAGGAGGGAGAAGACAGCAAACCCTTCACTCATGGCCCTGTACATGGTCCTGGTGTAGACACACACACTGCCTGGTGCCCCCCAGCCATGCCCTGTGCACATCTCCATCACCAGGCACCACATGGGCCAGGCAGGGCCCAGGCAGGGCATGGCCATGTGCAGACTGTGCCCAGGGATTCCAGCACCCAAGCAATTTCCCTGCAGGGGGACCTGCACCCACATGCTTTCTGCATGGACATTTGTGCATACACAGAGCCCTGGCTTTCACACACACACATGATTGGCTCAAACAGCTTCTCTTTGTATCTACTTGCATCACCCATGTCAGGACAACTAGTAATTTTCAGTTCTCAAGTCCTGACCTCAAATAGAATCATCATAGAATCCTAGAATAGTTTGTGTTGGAAGGAACCTTAAAGCTCATCTCATTCCACCCCTGCCATGGGCAGGGACACCTTCCACCAGCCCAGGTTGCTCCAAGCCTTGTCCAACCTGGCCTTTGACACTTCCAGGGATGGGGCAGCCACAGCTTCTCTGCCCAACCTGTGCCAGGGCCTGCCCACCCTCCCAATAAATATCCCCAAATTATAACCGTGCTCGCTCCCTGTGCATTTTGGCCCCAGCCCAGTTTCTGCTGAGCTTGGAGGCCTGGATTCCACCCCAACCTGTCCTCACTGAGTTTTGGCAGGAACAGAATGAAGTGAGGACACTCAGGGCCGAGCACCCAGGTTTGGGTGTGCTATGGGGAGTTATTGCAGAGAGCTGCTCCTCAGCTGGGGTTGGTGTCAGTGGTTCCCACACTCACATCCAGCCCTCCCAGCACACTCAGAGGAGAACAAGGGATAAGAGTTCTGCAGAACATCTTACAACTGTTGATTTGTAATGAGGAGCATTTTTCCCTGTGTGTCTGATCTGAGGGGAGTGGGTGATGACCCATGAGAGCTGAGTTTGAGCACTTGGAGCAGCAGGGCTGGAGCTGGTGAGTGGTGCAGCTGAGATCAGTGAACACACTGAGCTGATTGTCTCACAGAAGCTCAAAGCGGGTAATTTTTAACAGTTATTTGCCTAAAAATGGGCTAATCAGGATAAATAAATCTTTGCACCCACATACTGTGCAGAACAGCCCACGTGTCCATGTCCAGGAGAGCTCTGTGCTGGGTTTCAAAGGGATTTGCCAGACACCTGCAGGATGTCACTGTGTGCTGGGATGGGTGTTATGAAGTTGCAGGTTCCCACCTGCCTCTGCACATCACAGGTTGGACATGTGAACCTTTGGGGGACTCTGCTTTCATTTTTCTGCCGGTCCTTGGGCCTTGCAGAGAAGCTCAGGAGTCCCAGGTGCTTCCAAAGCTGAGCACAGGCTGTGAGTGCTCATCCTGAGATCTCTACTCAGAATTTGCCATGAATTATTCATTATCCTATTTAAACCCCCCAATTCTGTAATCCAAGAGCAAGCCCATGACCCTTTTGACACCACCTAAGAAAGGAAATTTCCCTGAACTGTTCAACCAAGTTGCCCACAAAAACCTTGCAGTAAATTGTTCATCTGAACCCGGTCATACGTAGTTACAATATTTAAGGAAGCCACAATCAACTCAAACACCATTTTTACAAGCCAGTTGCAAAACTAGAAAATCATTTGGTGCAATATACTGAATTCTCAAAGATTTTTTTTCATTTCAAAAAGGAATTGAAAGGATTTTGTTAGAATTTTGATTTTTTTTTTTAGTTTGTATTTTTCTGATGGTGGTTTTTTGTGTTGTTTTAGCTGGGGTTTTGTTTATTTGTTTGGGGTTTTTTTGTAATATTCCCTTTTTTCTTTTTTTACAGTTCTTTTCTGATATTTTTCCATTTTCATTTTCCCTGGATTTTCTTAAAATAATTAAAAATGCTCGGGGGTTAAAAATTTAAAATGCTCAGATCCATCTTGTGCACACCCAGCCCAAGCTCTGGAGCAGTCCCTGGAAATTCCTGGGCATCTCTGCTGACTTCAAAGACATCTTGAACACTGTGTTGGTGTGGAGACTGTGGTTGTCCTTCCATTGTTTGTCCCTGTGGGGCTTTTTCCCAATCCCATGGATTGTGGGGTGAGCTGAATTTCTCCTGCTCTTCCTGGAACTGGGAACATTTGTACAGTCAGACAGAACTGTAGCTCTGAGGTGCTCACTGTGGCTCTCCTGTTTTGCTTCTTCCTCTGTTTAAACATGCACAGTTCTCAGTGTCTCAGTAACCAGGACGTGTTCCCGGTGCTTTGGTGGTTCTGCTGCCTCCATCGTTCCCGTGTGTTGGGCCAGGGCAGCAGCAGAGGCTTTACACTATTTTCTACACATTTCATGGTTTGCTTTGATATTATGACTGTGTTGAGTGTGAGGAAAAGGCTTTGTTTGGTGTGTCTGTTCCTCCTGTGTGGGGCCGTGGGGGACATGATGCCTTTCCCCTTCCAGTGTGAATTAGTTTGGCCCATTCAGGATATTTATGACCTGTGCTGGATCCAGTCTCTCAAGGAGCAGGTTTGGACAAATCCTGTTTGATCTAGACAACCATCTCAACCTTAAAGAAAGAAATATTACAGTGCTTTCCTTTTTGTCCTCTCTGGTTCAGACTTCTGCCTCATTCCAGCATGTAGCTGGTTGTCAAGTAGGGTCCATGCTGAGCATGAGCACTTTGACTTTCTAATATTTGACTCTAGGGCCTTTTGGAAAAGCTGCATTTGTTTGAGAGCTCTGTCAGCTACAGCTTTTGGTCCAATTGCTCCCCTAACAGTGCTGTGCTTAATTAGGCTGGAATTGCTATTGCACAATCACCCAACCATAACGATGTCTTTAACCAAATCAGAGAGGTCAGCTGGGATGTGAGTTCCAAGCTGACTCCTCCTGTGGAACAGGCTGACCTAGAAACAGCCAGAGAGCATGTTACAAAACTGCTTTTCTGAACTTCTCTTGTGGCAAAGAACTAATATACCCTGCCTGTACCTGCCTCTTGGCACTCTGTGAAGGAATTCAATTTCTTTTTGCTGTCCATTGCTCAGCAATGATTTGGAAAAGTCAAAAGGCAAGGCTGTATTTGCACTGAACACTGCTGGCCCTTTGTGGCTCGATAGGCTTTTCCTCACTGTACATTTATGGGCCACAAAGCAAACCCCCTCTTTGTCTTGCTTCGGATTAACCACAGAGAGGTACAAAATCGTAGCCAAGGTTTGCTTCTCAGCCAGCCAGAGGGAGAGCAGGTTAGCACTAGAGGTGTGCTCAAGGTGGGCAACCCAGAGGTCTTCCCAAAATGGCTTTGTGATCCCAGCCCTGTCCCTGCAATCCTGACTGACAACCCCACAGCGTGTGTTGAGCTCTTGTTCTTCCTTGCAGAGCATCCACCTGTCCTTTTTGCGCACGGTCCCACCATACTCTCACCAGGCCAACGTCTGGTTTGAGATGATGAGAGTCTTCAACTGGAATCACGTCATTCTGATAGTCAGTGACGACCACGAAGGTCGTGCTGCACAAAAGAAGCTGGAGACCCTCTTGGAGGAGAAAGAGTCCAAGGTCAGTTCCTGAACATTGTCTTGTAGCTTTGTTTAAGCAACAACAAAACTAGAAGTCTTGGGCTGTTGTTTGTATGTAGATTTCTGTATGTAAAACACCTTTTCTTTCCATTGTAACATGGCTAACATGCTTAAAGCATCAACAGTGTCTGACTAGTACCTGACAGAACTTTGTACTTTATTCATTTCACTTGCTTTGCCATGGTCAAAATCTCCTACATGTAAATCGACTACAAAATGAAGGGAAGGATAACCTGGAGCTCTGCAAATGCCTCGCCCAAGATTCCCACCTAAGGAGAGGACCAGTCGCTCAGCTTAGGGAAGCACCTGCCCCCTCACAGCCCCCCGGGGCCAGGCAGACCCAGCAGTGCCAAACCAGCCCCGAAAAGCAGCTTCTGAATTGGCTTCCCGGGGCTCACCTTAGAGGCGTAGGAGGGGCTGGGTGCTGCCCCAGGGGCGGAGCCCCCTCTGTAGAGCTGTCGGCCTCAGGCTGACGCCCTGTTCCCATCTCCATCGAAGCACATGCCAAACGCTGCTTTCCTGACACCCATTGCTGTTGCCAGAGGGCGGTTGCGGCTGCGGGAGCGGCTTTGTGGAGGAGGTGCACTGCACCTGCACTCAGGGCCAGCAGGGAGCAGGCAGGGAGGCAGGGGAGGTCCCGAGCCTGCTAGAGATTCAGGAGGACAACCGCAGACCTGTGGCGTGGAGAGAAAGGACCAACCAAGCAATCTACGCAAGCAGGGGAGAACACAGGAGCTGTTTGGCTGCAATCTGGAAGGCAAGGAAACACCTGTCCTACAGGGTGGAGTCCCAGCACGTCCTCTTGCCTGGGGCAGGGTGAGTCCACCTCGGATGTGCAGAGACTGAGCCCATCCAAGTCTCCAGCAGCATCAGGCCAGGAACCCATTCGGGGCTGTTCCCTCCTGGACCACAGGCAGGGACCTCAACCTGCCCTTCTCCAGCCCCACCAGCTGGACCTTTGGCAGTCAGGCAGCAGCTGAGGAGATATGGCCATAGACACTTCCCATGCTTGGAGTTGGCGGTTGAGATGAGATACCAGAGCAAGCAGCTGGTGACTGCTCTTCATCACCTCCCTGAAGGAAGGGCTGGTGCAGGGCTGCAGGCTGGCACAAGCCATGCTGAACTGGCTTTTGTTTTTGATGGTGATTTCCAAGAAGTCTCATCCTTGTTGCATCTTAGGCCATTGTGAGACACTGATGTGCCACCAGCCATGGTGGGATCCTCCTGCTCCAAAGGCAGTTTTCTGCTGGGTAACAGCAGAATATATTTCTCCTCAAAGCCTCTTCCCAGCACAATGTCACTCACCTAGGGAGAGCCATTGCCAGTCTGTTGTCCCTTTCCTTGCATCTTTTGATTTCCACTTTCTGTTTTCCTGCAGTTCCTGTGTGTTTCCTTTCGCTGTTTCCTCTCATGCCTCCACTCCCTGCTTGCTCCATGTGATGCTCCCAGACACAAGCTGTATTTCTTCTTCAGTCTGTCCATCTTGTGGCAAAACTTTTAGATCTGGAGCTTGACAGATGGGGAGGGTGGTCTGTCCTCAGACCTGTCCCACAATGGCACTGCATCTACAATGTCTTGGTGTCTCCTGGCAGCCACTGGGCTGCTGCAGATGCCTGAGCCACTCCCCACCCTGGGGCACCTGCACTGTGGTGGAAGGTCACCTTGTCTTCCCCTTGGGGTGTGCCACTGCATGTTGTTTCTTTTTCCTTTGGAAAAAAGGGCAAACAGACAGGTCTGACTGGTCTTGAAGCTAGTAGATATCCCTCTGGGTCTTTACTGTCTTCTTCAATCTCTTCTTCTAATTTCTCTTCTGATCACTGATGTGCTGACTCTTCATGCCATGAAGTGGTACCATGGGCCCCTTCCCAGCCTCCTTCTGGGGAGGGAGCAGGTACAAGACCTAATCTTGACCTCTTGAAGGCTTGTATCACAGTTCCTGAGGACCTGAGGGACTGCCTCTGGGTCAGAAACCCACCTGCCCACCTGAGCTCTCGGACTGGCACTGTGTCCCCCAGCGTCTGCACTGGCCCTGGGTGTCACTCAGGCACCACTGTGTGGGTTTGCACTTCCACCAGCACTCTGAGCCCAGCACTCAGGCCATGCTGGCAGCCCTGGCACACCCACGTAC
This sequence comes from Myrmophylax atrothorax, assembly GCA_026770055.1. Classification (NCBI taxonomy): domain Eukaryota; kingdom Metazoa; phylum Chordata; class Aves; order Passeriformes; family Thamnophilidae; genus Myrmophylax; species Myrmophylax atrothorax. The sequence goes on along the minus strand of JAOXXN010000220.1, from coordinate 874,093 downwards.
TGGCCTTGTCTTACATCTGTCAGCAGTAACTCTACTGCTCCATCCCAGAGCAACTCTGCTCGTTCACCTGGGCAGGCCAGCAGTGCTGCTCAGGCTCAGCAGAGAGGTGTGAACACTGAGATCAGTCTGTCCAAATCAGAGGTGGCAGGTCCCTGGTGTGCTGGCTCCCTTTCTCTGGGACAGCGGCACTCATGGAAGTGGCAACTTTTTTAATGAATGCTGGAGAACATGGTGGAAAGGGAGCTGTTAATTTGTGGGCCCCTGTGTGAAACATGGGCTGAGGAGCTGGGGAGGGCTGCAGGACCACATTTTGAAAAGGGAATAAAAGTGAGACATTACTAATCTAGTTCTTGAAATAGGGACAGTGACAGAGAGAGGTGATCAGGTGCCAGCTTTGCTGCACCCAAGACTCTGCTGACCAGTCCAGATGGAGGTGCATATCTCAGGCACACAAGGTGATTCATGGCTGGAGGCTGCAAGATGGATGAGCAAGTTTTTGGCTACGTTGACCAGAGAACTGACCAGTGTCCCATCACTGGAGAACATTCATGCTGTCCTGCTGCACCTCTGTTCTCCTTGGAGGCACTTGTTACTCCAGGTCTCACTGCAATCTCAGCGATCTCTAAGAAGCCCCTGCAAAAATCCTGGCTGTGGATGTCATCAGAAGTGAAGGCAGACCTGGGCTCTGAGCAGATTTTGCCTCCTCAGATACTTTGCCTTGCAAGGATCCAATTTCTTTGAACAACCAAAACCCTGTTGGGCTGCATCCAAGAAGAATGCAAAGATCACAGAGCTGCACAGAAAGGAGACCTGCAAAATGTGCTGCCAAAGACTGGCCTGAGTGCTCAGGAAAAGACAAGCAATTTAGTTTGAAAAGCAAGACACAGAGATAAGACCTGACTGTCTAAGGAGCAACGTGGGAACATGAACCCTGGCACTCCAAGGGTGCAAAGGATCTAATTCCTGGCAGGGATCTGTTGCCATTGCTATAAGGTTCTGGAAAAATGAAGATCAGCATAGAGCTGTGTCCCATACCCCATACACACAGATCAGGGATGTTCAGCTGTGGTGGGGCGGGGTCAAGAAGAAGAGGTCAGACTGTGTCCCACCAAAACCTGCGAAGCCCTCTCCTGAAGGCACTGTCAGGTTGACATCACTGGCCTGACCACAGAGGCTGCTCCCAGGAAGGTCCATGGGGCTCTTTGCACTGTGCTGCAGGGTCAGGGCTCCTGAGAGCAGAGGCTGTTGGTCCTCAGCTCACTGCCTGGAGGAGAGGAAACCTCCACAAGTAGGTTTCATACTCTGGGCTCCTCTGGGGCCAAGCAACAGAGGTGGCTCAGGCAGGACACAAGGGGAGGAGCAGGCTCTCTGCTCCTGTCCCTCATCTCCAGGGTCAGTGCACCCTGTCCTCACTCCCAGTGTGATGCTCGGGTCAGCAGCATGGAGACCACCAAGCAGAGAGCCCCACTAGCCACACGTAGAGCCAGGTTATGAGCGTTATGGTCTCGGGTAGCTGCACCTCACAGGGCCACCCGTGTGCTGCAGAGCCTTGAGGTGCCCTTGGCCCTCCCCAAGCACCAGGTAAAAGCTGCAATGTCATCCCATGATCACCATTGCTTCATATCGCCACGCTTTGAGCCTACACGGGATGTAGAGAACATTCTCTTTCTCTTTTGGATGTCAACAGAGCTCCCAAAGGCTGCTCCCTCCTTTCAGGGGGTGAGAAGTTCAACTGAGACACCTCACTTGCTCTGAACTCTCTGAGGGTGAACAGGATTGTAATACTCATAGTGACTCTAGTATTGCTAATACTCTTAACTGTAACAGTTTGCCTTTATCCAGCGCTTTCCGTACACAACATTTTGTCCTTTACTTCCACAGTAATTCCATGGAAACCCAACCACTTAGGCCCTTAGAGATGCGTAGATTGTTTCTGAGCTTAAGATAAAAATTTCTTGCTGAAGAATTCCCCAGTCCCACAAGGGAAATGCAACTGCATCGCACCAGCTGTGACCCTCAGGCTTGCTCTGTGTGCTCTGGCCTTGCACCGTGACCTCCCGTGAGAGCTGAGGCACTCTCTCTCCTGATAGTGGTTTTTGCGAGCTCCAGCGTTATAGAGACCCTTTAGCAAACAGTGGAGGAGGAGGAGGTGGATGTTGGATTGCTTTACTACACGTCATTTTCAACTGTTTATAATATTCTTCTGTGTCTACATATTTTCTCTGTGCACATTATTCATCAGAGTAAAAAAAGGAACTATGAAAACCTCGACCAACTTTCCTATGACAACAAGCGAGGACCCAAGGTATATATGCATGGAAATGCACGCCGCCCACCAACCTAACTAGCAAATGAAAAGTAGCCACAGCCACCAGAAAAAAAATAAAAAAAAAAAAGAAAAAAGTGAAAGAGAAAAAAAGAAAATAAAAGAAAGAAAAAAAATTCCATGACTATGTTTCTTGGTAGCACGTTTTTATGTTGAGATAGTTTGGTTTGGACATGAGAATGGAAACTTAGCCAGCTGATCCTGGAAGGATTTCTTTTTGAAACATGCATGTGAACCAGTAATTAACTTGCAAGTTTTTGGTTTTTTTTTTTTGAAAAGTTGAACCAACCCCCTTTCCTCCCCAAAGGAAACGGTTCCTTGGTGTAAGTTGCTCACTTTGACTCCTAAAGGTTAACCCTGTGCAATATGTTTTTTTTCATTTCCCATGTTTTTGAAAAACAACACTCGTTTGAGTTTTCAATTGCATTTCAAAGCCTTTTTCTCTTTCCTGTACAATGCACGCCTCTTTTTGGGTCTTGATTGACTTCAGTTTGCATGCACAGTGCAAAAAAAAAATAAAATAAATAAAATAAAAAAACAAAAAGCCAAAACCTTAAAAAATAAAGGAAGGAAGGAAAGAAAGAAAAGAAAGAAAAGAAAGAAAAAAGAAAAAATAACTATAACCAACCTTATTTAGCAGACTTGTGCAGTTTAATGAATTCTCTTGACCCTTTTCTAGATAGCATGGCTCTCACCACCAGTCCTGGGGCTCCCACACTAACCAGCTTTGCTCACACTAATCACAGGCTGAGAAAGTGCTTCAGTTTGACCCTGGAACCAAAAATGTGACATCGCTGCTGCTGGAGGCGAAGGAGCTGGAGGCTCGGGTCATCATCCTCTCTGCCAGGTAAGGCAGTGCCATCCCTGCCCTCCCTGCTCTGGGTGCCTCACTCTCCCCTTTGCAACTCTGCCCAGCAATGGAGTCAAAGTAGATTTGGGGGTTGTCATCCTTCCAAGGAGTCTGAGAGAAACAGCAGTTGAGGTGAAACAGCAGCCAAGCCGCTCACAGCCACTCACTCACCCCCCCCAGCAGCAAGATCCCACAGAAAATCAGAAGGATAAAAGCTACAGAACTCCTGGGCTGAGATAAAGACAGTTCAACAGGGAAAGGAGAAAGCAAAATTCGTGCACACAAGCAAAGAAAAACAAGGAATCAATTCACCCCTTCCCAAGGGCAGCAGGTGTTCAGCTACCACCAGAGAGCAGGGCCCCATAGCACGTAACAGTGACTTGGGAAGACAAACTCCGTCACTCCAAATGCCCACCCTGTCCCTCCTTCCCCTCCACTTTATGTACTGACCATGATGTCAGATGGTCTGGAATACCCCTTGGGTTAGTTGGGGTCACCTGTCCCAGCTGTGTCTCCACCCAGCCCCCCATGCACTCCCAGTTTCCTCGCCAGTGTGGCATGTGGAAAGCAGAAAAGGCCTTGGCTCTGTGTGAGCTCAGCAATAACAAAAACATCGCTGTATTACCATCCCTGTCTTCAGCACAAACACAAACATGGCCCCACCGCAGCCACTGGGAAGGAAATCCACTCTCCCCGAGCTGAAACCAGCACAACCCCACACACGGATGTCCCAGGCAGATGGAGGGTGCTGTGCTATGCTGGACGTGCTGCTGGCCCCAGACCTGGCAGTCACCAGAGTGGTTGAGATGTCTGTCCTACACAGTGTTACCAGCTGCAGAACCATCTGCAGTTACTGATGGCATATCCTGGTCCAGTTGTGCAGGAGGGAACTCTTATTGCAGCATAAGGACTGGGACAGATGTGCAAATGCTCAGCAGTGCTGGGTGCTGTGGGATCAGATGAAGCTGGGAGAAAGGTTCCCATTGCATCAAGAAATAAGCTGTTACCCAGGGGAACCCGCTGCCAGAGAAGGGCTGTCTGGGGTTCTGTGTTCCCTGACACTGCCATCTCCTTGGGACCTAATACAGGAGAAAAAGGGCCATCCAGCACCTGGAGCCACATTGCCCTTCCCTTCATTAAGTCGTTAGAGAGTGTCCAAAGGAGGGTAATGAAGATGCGAAAGGGCCTGGAGGGGCAGCGTGTGAGGACACTGAGGGCACTTGGTGTGTTCAATTGGAGGAGAGGAGACTGAGGGGAGACCTCAGTGCAGGGACAACTTCCTCAGGAGGGGCAGGCACTGAGCTCTGCTCTGTGGGACCAGTGACAGCACCCAGGGAATGGCTGGAGCTGTGC
>JAOXXN010000220.1:829542-862669 GCA_026770055.1 Myrmophylax atrothorax | reverse complement strand
CAGGGGTGGGGTGGGAGGGCAGTGCAGGATGCCTGACAGGTGTGGGGTCCTGGCTGGTGGGCAATGTGTGTCAGGGCAGGGGTTTGATCCTGTGTTGTCTCTCTGGCAGGTGAACAACAGCAACAAGAAGGAGTGGAATGGGATGATGGGGGAGCTTCTGAGTGGCCAAGCAGACATGATTGTGGCTCCCCTCACCATCAACAATGAGCGAGCTCAGTACATTGAGTTCTCCAAGCCCTTCAAGTACCAGGGTCTCACCATCCTTGTGAAGAAGGTATGGGCTGGGGTGGGAGGATTTGTAGAACAGTGGAGGTGCCCTCTGATCCCCAGATTGCAGAGACATGCCAGGTGTGCACCATGCCCAGTTCCCCCAGTGCTGACCCTGCCCACCCCAGGGCAGTCCCTGCAAATCCCAGCCTCCAGGCTGATGGGTTTAATGCTGGGTTGTGTCTCTGTCACCCTGACCCTTCCTATGTAGCTGAGCAGGAGCTGGGAGCAGGGCAGGGGCCCCCTGGGTCCAGCCAGGCGGGCAAGGTGCTGGTGTGGTGGGTGCCAGCACTGATCACCTCTCTCTGTGTGCCAGGAAATCCCACGCAGCACCTTGGACTCGTTCATGCAGCCCTTCCAGAGCACCCTCTGGCTGCTGGTGGGGCTGTCTGTGCACGTGGTGGCGGTGATGTTGTACCTCTTAGACCGATTCAGGTGAGTGCACTCCAGGCCACCCAAAGGCTGGAAGGGGACAGGGAGGTGCTCCTGGGAACAGTCCCCTGGGTCCCCACAGTGTCTTGCTCAGTCACAGCCCTGCAGCCCTTTGGAGGACTCTCAAAGGACCTAAACCCACCTTCTCTGTGCCACCAGCCCCGGGCTGAGGCTCCTGACCCCTCTGACTGCCTAAGTTAAGAGAAATGGATTTGTGGGGTACCTGACACCTGGGTATGTGAGAACACACCTGTCAGACCAGGCACCCTGAAGGTGTCTAACCAAGGGGATTGTCAGGTTCTGGGCTCTGAGATAGTTTTCTCTGGCCCTTCCTTGGCCCTGTGGCAGCTCCTCCGAAGGGCAGGGAACCTGCCCCACCTCAGCCCTGTACCCAGAGGCTTTGGTGGCTCAGCTGCAGAGAGCTGTGTTGCTGTGAGAGAGGTGTGAGCTGGCCAGGATCAGATGATCTTTCTGGTCTGGAGAGGAGTGTGATGGGACTGGTACCAGTGTGAGCTGGTCAGGGTTTCAGATCAGCACTGGGGATGTTCAAGGCAGTGGGACATCACAGGGAAGGGCTGTCTGGGACACAGACACAGTCTGTAGGGATGGGTGATACAGGGCTGCATCAGGACACTTAGAGCACAAAGGAGAGCCCCAGGAACCAGGGTATGAGAAATGAGAAGAGCTCTTTGTCTTGTGTTCCAGCCCATTTGGACGGTTCAAAGTAAATAGTGAGGAGGAGGAAGAAGATGCCCTGACACTCTCCTCAGCCATGTGGTTCTCCTGGGGAGTTCTGCTGAACTCTGGCATTGGAGAAGGTGAGTCACAGCACACAGTGGGACTGCTCTGCCCTGCAGCCCTGGCTCTGAGCTGGGGAGGCTCAGGAAGAAGCCTCTCACATGGCTGATGCCCTTTGGGGACCTCATTCCCTGAGCCTTCCCTGGAGCCAGCTGGTAGAAGTTCTGGTACTGCAGAGGGTGGCACACTTGTGGCACCTGAGAGGGCTATCCTTCCACCCCCAGCATCAGTGGGGAAAACAGACCCTTCTTGGCTGTATATCCTCCCCAACATTACCCACCCACTAAGGATGGGACACAGCACACCCTGGAAGGAACTGGGTTTTTCCTGTTCAGGCAGTGCAGAAGCTCCTTGCACAGCTGTTGCCAGTGCAGATAGATGGTGCATGGCTGCAGCTGCCATTGGTCTCACATGGATTGATGTGACTTTGACGACCAAGCCAAGCCCTTGTTGGGCCAGTCTGATCTCTCCTCTCTCCCCACAGGTGCTCCCCGGAGTTTCTCTGCCCGTATTCTCGGCATGGTGTGGGCTGGCTTTGCTATGATCATTGTGGCTTCATACACTGCCAACCTGGCAGCCTTCCTGGTGTTAGACCGACCTGAGGAGAGAATCACAGGCATTAACGACCCCCGGGTAATGACCCCTCCCTTGCTTTTCCTTTCCCTGCCCACCTCTGGGCATATAATGCTTGTAGTTCCCACAGTCCTGATTTACCATGTCTGGGATCTGTGCAGGAGGGTGACACCCAGGTAGCTCTGCCTGGGCTGGTGTGGGTGGGCCTAAACCACTGCACTGGATGGAAATGGACAGACATGGGGAGGGATCAGCAGGAAAACCTTGTCCAGAAAGAGCCCCTATGCAGCCACACTGCCTGCCAGTTCCTGGAGAGCCTCCACTAACCAACGAGGAAACAATTCATTATGGATGAGTTATAACTAATGAAATCGTCCCTGTGGTGCAGTCAATACTCTCCACATGCCTCAAATCCATTTCCTGCTCTGGCAAGGACACAGGCTCAGCTTATCAGCCCAGGCACTCAGGAATGTGCCCTGCAGCAGCACTGGCCCACAGCATCCCACAGTCTGCTGTGCCCCTGACCATGGCACTGCCAGCTCCATGGGCTCCATAGGCCTCCTGCACCCTCAGTGCCACTGTGTCCCTGTCCTTTAGAATCCCCTGCCCCTCCTCCATGGCCCCAGAGTACCCACTGCCCTGTGGCATCCTCTGAGGAGATCAAGGTCTTCTTTAGGAAACATATCCCTGAGGGAGATGGGAAATTAGGAAACACAGCCTTAGGGTGTTAGAGGATTCTGTGGGGGTGGAGATCAGGCATCGTGACATTAGAGTGAGTCAGTTTTACTGACGAGGGACAGAAAATGTAGGGACCCTGTCACAGAGTCACCCAATATTCTGAGTTGGAAGGGACCCACAAGGATCATCGAGTCCAGCTCTTAAGTGAACGGCCCATTTGGGGATCAAACCCATGACTTTGGTGTTAGTAGCACTGTGATCTACCCAACTGAGCTGACCTCAGGGTCTGTCCTCGCCTTTCAGCTGCGCAACCCCTCCGATAAGTTCATCTACGCCACAGTGAAGCAGAGCTCTGTGGACATCTACTTCCGACGGCAGGTGGAGCTGAGCACCATGTACCGGCACATGGAGAAGCACAACTATGAGAGCGCTGCCGAGGCCATCCAGGCAGTGAGGGACAAGTGAGTGGGGCCAGCACCTTGTCTGGCCGTGCTGGGAAAGGTTTCGGGGAGCTACAGGTGGGTGGAGAGAGCAGGGCCAAGAGAATGGAAGTCAAAGTGTGTCTTGATGGGACCTCCTAGCTGGTGATGAGTGGGATCTTCCTATTCCTGGTGCGATCCAGGTCTCTGGGTGGAGAAGGCAAGGTCTGTGTGGGGAACAGCACGGTGGGAACCCTGGCCCTTCTGGCCTCTGCTCTTTCTTCTGGGCAAGGCTGGGTGGTTTCAGTGATTAAATCAGGGCTGGGAGCGCCCTTGCTGCTCCCAGAGTGGCTGCAGACAGGCTGGGCTGCCCAACCTCACCAGCCTGTCCTCTCTCGGTGTCCAGCAAGCTCCATGCCTTCATCTGGGACTCAGCAGTGCTGGAGTTCGAAGCCTCCCAGAAGTGTGACCTGGTGACGACGGGGGAGCTTTTCTTCCGCTCCGGCTTCGGGATTGGGATGCGCAAGGACAGCCCCTGGAAGCAGAACGTCTCCCTGGCCATCCTCAAGTCCGTACACGGCTCGTGGCGTGGGGCTTGCCCCAACTGCTGCATGTGTTTGCACACAAGTAGCCTCATGTCAGGCACTGCCACCCCTCCCTCCACACCTCTGCAGGGACAGGGGCTGGGGGCTGCCATGTCCCTCCTGGCAAAGGGGACATGGAGCAACCGGGGTGGGCACCCAGAGCCTCAGCTCCAGCTCACAGGGCTGAGGAAGCATCACGGGGCTGGTGGGAAGGCAGAGCAGAGCAGGGCAGGGAGCAGGAGCCAGGCTTGGCCAGGAGTGAAGGGAAGGCTGGCAGAGGGAACTGCAGCCACCCTACACCAGGTCTTAGCGAGCAGGGTGTGGGTGCTGCCATCTCCCCACTTCTCCATGAGTGCTCAGCCAGCCCAGTAACATTGCACTGCCCTGGCTTGGCCTTCCAGGGGTTTTTCTTTCAACTCTGGCTATTCTTGTCAGGACTCCTTCTGTGTCCACCTAGGGCTTTTACCCCAGCATGATCCTGCAGTGCAAGGTGCCACAAGTCAGTCTGGTATTATGGGTAAAAAGGGATTTTCTGGGAAATGCCACACTTGTGTCAGACAGAGGAATGTGGCAGTGGAGGAACAGGCAGCTGGAAAGCAGCAAGTGGAGGGAGAGGGACATGTGAGATTCCCTTTAGGAGAGACAGGGTCAGGAGCCACTATGGTCCTGCCCATCCTATCCAAGATGTAGAGACGAAAGGCCTGAGATAAAGAATGGACAAGGTGTGGAAGATACAGGCAGGATCCAGGGTAATGTAGGGAGCCATGGTGCCCCATGTGTGGGGTGGCCATGGTCTTACCATGGGGATGGGTGGCAGCAGGACAGATTTGGGACAACAATGTTAGAAGCCTGAAGAGGCCACAGGAGTCCTTGGTGTCTTCCTGTGAGAGGCTGGGGAAGCCCAGGGCTGCAGGTGGCCCAGGAAGGCAGTGGGGTAGAGCCAGGTACTGCAGGAAGGAAAGTGCAGGGGGCCCATGGTGAGATGTGTGTTCTGTGCCCACCTCCACCCGCACAGGCTGCTCAGGCAGAAACAGGCACTGTGGGAACAGTTTGGTTTATTCTCCCCCAAGCTGTGACACCAAGTCACTGGGAAGTCCCAGCCCTCACTGTGCACCTCAGGGAGCTGCCAGACAGCCGTGCCCTGACCTAGAGGGTGCTGGGGGTCACCAGAAGGGATTGAGGTCCAAAACTGCCTGAGCTCCCAAGTGTCCCTGGCAGGTGGAGGGAACATTCTGGAGGAAACCAAGAGATGTGGTTCATGTCCACTCCCTGCAGCCTCTGTCCAGGTGTGCTCTGAGCACTGCCTACACCTGCCACCCCCATTCTTTCCAGGGGAACACACCTTACACACAACATACACGTGGCAGTTTCAGCAGCAGCTGGCTGCCCCACAGCTGTCCCAGGGGCACTGGCACTGGGAAGCTGTGGGTCCTGCTCCCACCCACTGCTCTGTGCACTGGCTGTGTGCAGGGGATGTGTGAGCACATGCAGCACTGGCAGTCAGGCCGTACACACACTTTAGGCAAAGACCACACATGCACATGCGTGTGCACTCACACACAGCCAGCACATCACTGATTCCTGTGTTTACAGGCTGCTGGCAAGTGCAGAGCCCTAAGACAGAGGGCACAAAGGCACATGAGCCCCAGATGCCTCTGGCTGGTCCCCAGTGACTACTCTGTCCTTGTGCTTCCAGGTCCCATGAGAACGGCTTCATGGAGGATTTGGACAAGACTTGGGTGAGGTATCAAGAGTGTGATTCCCGTAGCAATGCCCCAGCAACACTCACCTTTGAAAACATGGCAGGTTTGTTCTGCAAACCTCTTTCTTCCCCTTTGCTGGGTGGTCTGCTTTGGCTCAAGATACTCTCCTCTCCAGGGCTCTCCTCTTGAGCCAAATCTCTGCTTCTTCTGGGTCTGTGCTTTCCTCGTGCTGGGAGGCTGCTCTGGTGGGCTCCAACTCCACCTTGTTTGAAAGTTCCACAAAGCTTCCCCCACATTCCCTGGGTGCCTTTCTCACCAATGGGGCTTCCCTGCTGCGAGCATTGCTCCCCTCTCTCTGCTCTGGCCAAGCTGTAGCCGTCCCTGTGGAATCAGGACTGTCCCAAGGCAGAGAGGGGAGCAGCACCTCGAGGAGGGCAGGTGGGGACTCTCTACATGAGGGGGCTGGTGATGAGGGAGAGCCCCCAGCCCTGAGGAGCCCTGGGCAGGGAACAGGAGAGGACAATTGATACAGAGGAGGTTTTATCTTGGTCCCCCTCTTTGTGAAGACTGTGAAAACCCCCAGACAGGCTGTCCCTTGCAATGATGGGGTGCTGCTGGTCCTCCACCCAGCCAATTCAGGGATGACAGGCATCTGATGGGATCCTGTTCTTGCCAACATCACCAGCAGGGCAGAAGCACTGGGAGAGGAGGGGGTGTTTTGCCCTGTCTCCTCAAGACACCACTGCAGAGCCCAGAGGGCTGCAGGCACCCAAGGACAGCACAGAGCTCTGTGCATGGCTGTGCTTCCCAATGAGACAAACCAGAGCACCAGACCTGGGTTTTGGTGCAAACAACCCCATCGTCCCACGGGATGGGGTCTGCCTGGGGGCTTGGTGCAGCACCCAGCACCCAGCATTGCTGCAGCACAGTGCCCTGTGCCTGCCCAACCAGAGCTGGCATGGACATCCAGCCCCCCAGCACCTCTGCCCACCACTGCAGTGCCCACCCTGCAGCACCTGCCGTGTTCCCCTCCCCGGCCCCTCCAGGACTAAGGGGGATAGTGGGCAGCCCCCGGGTTGGCAAATGCTCCTGTTGCTGAGTGTAATACAGAAGAAATGAAGTGTCATGTTACAATTTCTACTGCCCCCTGTAACTTTCCTGCTTATTTCAGGTGTGTTTATGCTGGTGGCTGGAGGTATTGTTGCCGGGATATTTTTAATATTCATAGAAATAGCTTACAAAAGGCATAAGGACGCGCGGAGGAAGCAGATGCAGCTGGCGTTCGCGGCCGTTAACGTGTGGAGGAAAAACCTGCAGGTAGGACAAACCGTTTTTAGAGCAAATCTCCACCAGGTGCGTTTTCCATTCCTTCACCAAACCAGTGAATGCAGAGCTGTGGATTAGCATGGGGCCCTCTGTCCCCCAGCCCCCACCCCAGTAACTCCAGCTGGGCATTACTGGGTGCCTGGCAAGCTGTAGGGTAGTGCCTTGTCCCCGGGAGCTGCCCCTGGCCAATGCAGTCTCTCCCAGGAGGTGTGCACAGCTCCAACCGGGACAGAGATCTGGCCCAAATGCCCCATGGGGACTCTGCTCTGCTGGAGAACATGTGCTGGAGCCATATCTTGCCCTGGCCAAGCGGGTGGTGCTGGGGTGGCTCCTTTTGCAGTCTCTGCCCTGCTGTCTGGCTCTGGCCATGCTCCCCAGCAGATGGGAGGGTCAATACACTGCCACTGAGCAGCCCTGCCCGGTGCTCAGGTGGAGAAATGCTCCAGGGATGGTTTCCATCACCTCCCTTCCCTGCCTGCTCCCCAGCCATGCGGTAGCCCTTGTCACACCCAGGACCGATTCCAAAATGAGGTGGTGCGTGCTCTTGTCCCTTGGAGACAAGGACATTTCCCCACATGGGAGCCAGCAATGCCAGTCAGTGTCAAGGCTGCCTTGGGCTCCTTCCATGGGGGCTGTTGCTCTTCCTGGCTTCTCCCATCCCTGGAACACCTCCTTGCCACTCAGGCAGGGAAGCCCAGGAGGGCCAGAGGTGCCTGGCAGTGACACTGAGCCTTGGGCCTGTCTGTGGGCCACTAGCCTCACATTTCCCTTACCCTGCTGCTTTTGGGGCTGAGCCCCACAGTGCCCCTGAACCCCAGTTTAGGGCAGCTGGAGGCTCTGTCTGAATTGCCCAGGCTGCTTTTTTTTCCCTTGGGGAAGCACACGGGTGTTCAAAGAGCAAGAGATCCTTTAGGTGACTAAAGGAGACTGCGCTCGGAGCAGAGCCAGCGAAGGCAAGAGAGAGAATGAGGCTCGGGGACCCCCAGAGGAGCCCTGAGTGGTGGCCCTGCGGGGGCAGCGCTGGCTGGGGTGCTTGGGGGGCTGCCCAGGTGGAAGTGACCTGCCTGAGAGCAGCGAGGGGAGCACGAGGCCGAGCTGCTGCGTCCTGAGAGCCGGCCGGGTTCAGTTCACTGATATGAATCTCGGAAAAGCCATTACTCAATTTTTTTTTCCTTTTTTACCTTTTTTTTTCCTTTGCTTCCAAAAAGCAGCAGCACCGAGGGGGTTAAGGCTGCTGGGACAGAGCACACTAGTCGCACTGCCATTTTTCACTTGCCAACCTTCTAGAAAATACTGCACTGGGTCCTTGGGCAGAGTCTGTGGGACTGTGAGCAAAGCATGCTGCCCTGTGGGGGTAAACAGCCTCATGGTAAAGAGCCGTTTGACATTGTAAGACTTTTCCACAGGAGGAAACGTCAGAGCACTAGTATCTGGTACATTGCTAGAAGGTAGGCAAGTGGAAAGATTTATTTGTTAAAACAAACAAACAAAAATAATGGTTTTTGGGATCACAGTTTTGCCATGGCTATTTCCTGAGATGCCATGGAAGAAAAAGACATTTCATTCCATTCATCTTGCTTTCCTTTCCGTTTGTGCATGTCCGCAAAAGAGAGAACTGAGAAGGAGGAGCAAATGTATCCCCGAGCATGCTCTACGCACCAGCGGGATACATTTTGGTTACCCCCGTGCGGTAGCAGAGCCAGACCTGGTCACTGCGTCCCCCGGCGGAAAGGTCACACTCATTGGCACGAAAGCAATTGGGGAGGAATCGTTGTCAGCGCCCGCCGCCAGCGGCCGGTCCCCTCGGCTCGCTGCCCCCGCACCATGGCGGCTGGTGCTCCCAGCCTGCGCCAACCAGGTCCGACTCGCTAACTCCAACGCCTACATTTTTCAGTTCTGTTTCTCTTTGAGTTCATCCTGACCCCGACGACATCATAGCACTAACGCTTTGCCTCCTCCCTTTCTTTTCCTTTTTCTTTTTTTTTGTAATTTTCTTTTTCTTCCAGTTTCCTTTTTTTCTTTTTCTTTTTTTTCAGCCTGTTTTACTTTGGAAAAACAAAACCAAACCACCACCAACAACCACGTTCGGCTTTGCACAACTGCGTCATTTGAATTTTTGAACACTTTTTTTTTTACAGAATATTCATACAATGACTTCTCTTTCAATGCAGTCCTCTCTCTCTCTTGTGGCACTAGGATTCAGCCTCAGAAAAGGCCCTGAGCAAATTTTTTTTTTAGTGGTAGGTGCAGCATCTCACGCCTCGGTCCAGCCAGGGTAGCGGTGGATCGAGGGGCAGGGCACCAGGCGGAGCATCCCCAGGAAGCGAAGTCAGCTGTGCCAGCCTGGCCACAGACACCCAGGAGAGCAGGGCTCCTCCCCAGAGGGGTTTCCAGCTCTCCAGATGCGAGGCTGGCCCCTCGTAGCTGTAGCAGTGTGGTGTCTGTGCCGCAGCCGTGGGTCATGGAGGCCCTTGGAGGACTGGGAGTGACAGAACACCTCCAGTAGCTTTCTCACCTAAATGAAGGCCATGACACGGGGCAGTATTCAAATAGATTTAGAGTTTCCAACAACACACTAGAGATCTAATTACTTATACATATTCATTTTAGGATAGAAAAAGTGGTAGAGCAGAACCTGACCCTAAAAAGAAAGCCACTTTTAGGTCCATCACCTCCACCCTGGCCTCCAGCTTCAAGAGACGTAGGTCCTCCAAGGATACGGTAAGAGGAAGAAGAACAATTCTGCCCTCTCTCTTTCTCTCTCTTTCTCTCTTCTGCCATCCCATCGACTGCCACACACCCATCCCGAAGCTGCCAGTGTACATGCATAGCTCATGTTCGTCACCAGTCAGTCAGTCAGTCAGTGAGTCAGTCATCCCGTGTTCCTCAAAGGATGCTGGGATCCTGGAGGGCAGGCAGGAGGTGGCTTGGAGTCCTGTGATGAGTTGGGAGATGCAAACAAGTTTTTGTTTTGGTTTGGTTTTTTTTGTTTTCTTTCTGCCTGGATGATTTCTGATGTTCCTCTCTGTGCTTCGCTCACCTTACCGGTGCTGACCTCTTGAAACCGATGACATAATTTTTCCTTTTTTTTTCTGTTCCTGAGTGTTCCTGTACCTGTTTGTCATTGTATGCCTAAAAACAATCACCCCGATTTACTTTGGGCACCGTGTCACCTCACCAAGAGCCATGCGTGTCACATTCTCTACATGTGATTTTTGTTTGTGACAATTAGCATTCGGGACATAGTCCTGAGCACAGGAGTGACAGCTGTCTCTGGTTCACGTCAGCAGTAACACAGCTCTAGAAAAGAGGTGCAAAGGCTTGAAAGAGATGGTTGTTAAAGACCCAGCCTTGGTTCAAACCTGTGCTTTCCGCTGCTGTCGCGTAACCAGAGAAAATTTCCAAATTGCTGCCTCTAAAGCCAGCTGTTTCCAAATGTGCAAGTGTGTCTGCTCGTGCTGGAGCTTCAGACACTTCAGCGTCAGGTTGGGCTGTTGGTCTGTCGGACTGAGCCGTGTCCCTCTGCATGTCGCCGTCTGTTGTATGACACTCTGCACTGTGGCTACTCTGTTGTCTCGTGTGGCAGCGCCGCTGCGTGTTGCTGCCTGACCTCCTGGCGCGATGGGCTGGCCAAAATCCCCTCCCCGGGGCGACCGGCGGGTTTGTGCCCAGGGCTGCCCACAGCAGGTTCCCCGCCAGGCTGCCCGAGGCGCGGCGGGGACGGGGGGACGGTGGCAGGGCAGGGAGATGTGGCCCCCTTGGTGGGTGGCCCGTCCCCAGCCACAGGCTTGGGGCGCCTCGGGGAGCAGCATGTGATACCGCAGGGGGTCTCGGGGCCACGGCTCACCTGCCAAATGGAGGAGGCTGCCTTTGACACCAACGCAGGCTCCATACCAAGAAGCTCCTGGAGCACCCCTGGGACACAGCCCCAGGGACAGCTGAGCCCTCGGCTGGGCTCGACTGCCACCACCTCACACAAAGTGCTCCTCTCACTGTCACCTCGAAACCTGGAAGTCATGGGGGGGACCCACATTCTTCTCAGTCATCCTATGTCCCTGTGGGGAAGACAGGCATCCCTCTCACCTCCTGCACTGCCTCCATGCTCCCTGGGTGGCACCTTGTCCCAGTACTGCTCCCATAGCTGGGGTCCCTTCTCCCCACTGCTGCATCCCCTAAGCAGCAGTTCAGGAAGGTTATAGGTTGTGTCTTGGTGGCCTGAGGCACAATCAAGGGACAGAAGACAGAAATGGGGTAGGTGATGCAGGGGAGAGAAGGTGGGAAGGGTGAGGATGATGAGGAGGGACAAGTGGGATGCACACCTAAAAAAGGGGAGAAAAAATTGCTGAGATATCTGCATGCCCTGGGCAGATTCCCATGTTTTTATGTGTTTGAACTACTCCATGATTAGGAAACCAAGGGGTCCTGTCCTGGGAGAGCAGAAGCATGATGGTGCCCTGGGCATCTGGGGGGAGCAGTTCCACTGGTGGGCACACTGAGAGAAGAATCCAGGACAATGGGGCAGCTGGCGTGTGGCATCCATGGTTCCTCCCACACCACTCCTTCTTCAGGGAAGCATCCTGGGCCTGATCCTGCTCCATGGTGTGGCATCCACCCTACACCACACCAGCCCACAGCCCTCTCTGCCCCATGGCAGAAGCACCCAATGCCCTGAGTTGATCAGGTCCAGGGCCCACCAGCACCAGAGGTCCCATGGGTGAGCAATAGAGCTGTTCTCTCCCCCTTCCCATGCCCAGTGGGGATCAGCACAGCATGGGGCTCCCTGTGCTTTGGGTTCTATCCATGCTCTTGCTGGCACATTGCTCACAGGCCAGTTGTGGAGGGAGATGACCCCATTCATCCCAGAAGATGATCCCCACTTTGGGGGCAGCTGCAGCTGCAAGGCAGTAATGGTCAGCTGTTCCCACTGACCAGAAAAACCTGTCCCAGTCCTCTGCCTGCCATGGGGTGACGTGGCTGGGGTCCCAGGACACATTACCCAAGGAACTGGGCTAACTGGATCATGAACAAACTAATGGGGTCAACATCCAAGCCAACATGGCCAACTTGGAGTCTAGCACCTCCAAGGCCCAGCTATGGCAGGAGGTCCGTGGTGGAGCGAGCTTTGTGGTGATGTTGGGCAGACCTGCTGGTTGCTCTGTGGGGTGAGTGGCCAGCAGGAGGGGAGGGTGCTGCCACCAGCTCATGTCACAGCCTGCGCTTGGTGCCCTCCACTTCCATGCAGCAGCCCTGGCTCAGAGACCCCAATGCCCTCCTGCTGTGGAAGGCCCCATGAGTACGTAGCATGCTGGGGCACATTGCCTGGGGTCCTTGTAAAGATGAGAAAGCAGGGAGGTGCCCTGTTTCATGATGTTCATCAGAGCCACAGGCCCACACCAGGTCTTAGATGGGCAAGGCTGGAGAGCCCATGGGGCTGGAAGGCCAGGCTGACCCCAGCCCCACGGGCTCTCCTGGCTGGCAAGCGAAAGATGCAGACCTGGTGGCCTTGCTTCTTTCCTTTTCGTTGTCGAGAGTTTTAAAAATGGATTCTGCTCTGCAGCCCTGCAGAATGGTCCCTCAGGAGTGCCAGAGAGACAGGCTGGCACCATGGAGCCAAGACAGCCCTGGGAAGCTACCACCCCACTCTGAACGTCCTAGCGCCCACCATCACCCGAGCTGCACAGCCTCTCCGCGGCACATCATCCCCACCGCCCCAGGAGGAGATGCATGTGTTCCCCATAGGCAGCTCCTGCAACTCGAATAGCACTCGCAGAGCTGACGTACTGCCATCCATCGCAGCCACCCACGATACTGCAACCCCACAGACGCCATGTGAGACGCATAAACCACACAGACACCCTCCGAGCCGGCACATTGCGTACAGACACGTGACGAGGTGCACAGGTCCCTTAGCCCCCGCAGAGACACACTGCCAGCCCACGGGCCCCCCCAGGCACAGCATGGCACACGTCCCACGTCACCGCCGAGGGCCCGGCGCTGCCGGCGGTGCTGCCCTGCAGCCGTGGGGATGGTGCCAGAGCTGCTCCAGAGCCGAGGGGCTTCGTGGAAAAGGTCACCTTTTCAGTGAAGGATCAGCTGTCCCAAAGCCAAACGCTTCTTGGCTGAAAAAAGAGCCTAATTTTTTTGGCCCACAAGAACCAAAAGTAGGTCAAAGAGAACTCTTCTTTTTTTTTTTTTTTTTTTTGAAGGGAAGTTGATATTTTCTACAGCAAGATCGCATTTAGCTAGCTGGAATCCTACTTTTTAATTGAGAAAGAAAAACAGACAAAAACCAACAAAATTCTTCCAGAAAAATCTTCCTCTTCCACCAGCCAGGGACTACCATATGAGCCCAGTTAGGTTGAAGTCATTTTTAAAGACATTAAGTTCTTGTCTATATTTTCTTCCTGGTTGTCATTTAAAGTTTTTGGTGCCTTCACTTCACTTCCATACCTTAACATGTTTGAGTCTCTTCTACGGTTAATATTGATTAATTTCTTGGCTTTATATTGTTTGGTTTGGGGATTATTGCACCATCCCTGTAACATAATTTACCCTAAATTACTGATATGTGCTTCTAGCATTAGTCTTACTTTAACATGGTTTTGATATGACCGTTTTCTTGCTTTTTTCTTTTCTTTTTTCTTTTGATTTTAATTTTTATTATTAAAAATTGCATGCATGAACTCTACACAAAAAAAAAAAGTAAATGAGAATGTTACCCTGTGATAACTCTGTGATTGGAGGAGATATGCTTTCAAATCAAAAGCCATGCTCTTGTATTTTAATTTTTCTGGCCAGATTCCCCATTTCGCTTGGTTGTTTTAGCATTGCCCACCCCCAGAGCTGTGCAGAGAGGCCAGAAGGCCCCAGCCTGCCCTGCTGGACCTCAGCTTCCCACCACAGCAGCCACACAAGCACTTGCACCCAGGCACACCACTCACACATGCACACACTGCTTTTCCACCCTGCTTGCATCAGGCAGGAGATTCAACAAAGGACCTTTCTTCTACCCATTCATTTTTATATCTCAAGTTCCTCCTTCTCCTCCCCCCGTTACTCACTCAGCCTCTCCCTTTCCCCATCGCCTCTCCTCCCTGCGGGAGTCAGGCCCCATCCCATGAGCACACACCTCCCGGCAGTTCTGCTACAGAGACATTGCATTAACCTGGAAGCCAAATTTTCCACAAGGAGGGGGTGGCTGCATCCGTTTTTGGGAGAGGGGGGTGTTTTTTGGTGGGCTGATGAGTAGCCACCAAAAATTCCCCCCAGGGCAGCAGAGCGTGAGGATGGCCCTGGCCATTCTCCGTGTCAACGGGTGATGGACAAGGTGTTGCTCCTTAGCAAAGCAAGGCCATGGTGAGGAACTCCCAGAGGCTCCACTGGAATATTAGCTGGTTCCCTAAGAGGCAGGATGATCCTGTGAGATGCTCCCTGGGTGTCAGTGCATCCCCAGCATGTGTTTCGGAGAGACAGGAGCATGTGGCTCCCACTCCTGCCCCAGCTGCTCCCCAGCGAGGAGTCCTTGTGCAGCACAAAGCTGGGCTGGGCAGGGCAGCCCCAAGGACCCCACACAATGCTTGGGGGGGCCCCAGACCTCCCCGTGGCAGGAGGCAGGGTGTAGAGCATACAGGGTAGCCACAGTGCCAGAGCTGCCAGCAGCACCACGGAGGCCACTGGAGTCACCACCGACCAACACAGGGCGGGTCACATCCCGTCACCGAGGAGCTCCCCAGGAGCCCCTCAAAATGTCAGCCCTCCTGGGCAGGGTGGTGCAAGGGCTGGGAAAATGTCACTGGAGAGGGTCTGCACTGCAGCACACAAGACCCATCGAGACCCTTTCCTGCCCTGGCACCAGTTTAGGTCCCCAGACAGCAGCACAGGATGCTCCTGCCACTCATCCACACAGCAGGGCTGGACAGGGCTTCCAGTCCAGGGTTTGGAGTCAGGAGAGTGGAGCTGGGAGACCAATGGAGTACGGAAGGAGGAAGGGAGGAAATAACTGCCCAATTGTAAATTCCTGCCTGGAGGGGAAGGACTTCTTTTTCTTGCCATTGATGGGTATTTCTTTCTCCTCTCTTGCTTGCTAATGCAATTGCAGCAGGGGAGGTCTCTCACCATCCACAAGGAACACAGAACCCCAAATCCAGCCCACCCCACTACAGGCTGTATTTTCACATTAGCAATCAATGCCACACTTTATCACATGTCAACCACCCTGCACATCTCCTCACCTACATGAAAGAATAGTCACAGCAGAGTCGTTCAAGCAAGGAGGTGAAATGCCCTGGCCTCAAAGCACAGCTTGACCTGGCACCAGAGAGGTGCCAAAACCCACCCCGACCCTCCAAACACAGGTTCAGCTGTGGGCTGGACTGATGAGTCACAGGCTTTGTTTTGTAGCCCTCCCAGAGTGCAGAGGGGCTTGCTCAGTGTGGCAGCCACTCTCCCCAGAAGCTGCCCCACGCTCCTGGGTGTCCCCTCTGCCCAGCTGCAGGGTGCTTGGAGAGTGTCTGCAACTACCTCTGCACAAGGCTGGATTGCATTGGGAAGGGGACCTCAGCCAGCAGCAGCTCTCGGGGTGTTGCATCACCCCCAAGAGATATCCTGTAGGGACACAGGGGATATAAGTAGCTGTGGGGACAACTGCCAGAACTGCCTAACACTTCTCTCTCCTTGTCTGTCTATTTGTGTGTTGCAGCAGTATCACCCCACTGACATCACCGGCCAGCTCAACCTCTCCGACCCCTCAGTCAGCACTGTGGTGTGACCTTCTCCCCAAGGGCCATCAGTCCTTGCCCAACACAGTAGGAAGGCGCAGCCAGGACTGCCTTTCAAGGGACACTGATGGGTTCTCCCGGGTGAGATGGGAGGAAAGCATCCTTCATCCATACACAGTGACTCCATTGTATATCTCCCTCCCTTCCCAGGCCTGCTGCCATGCTCGTGCCCCAGAAGGCACGGCAGAACCAGGACACCGTTTGGACTTCACTGTACAGAGATATCTGTTTCCAAGCAGTGCCATGATAACCAGGATTGCCACTGACTGGCTCTGTGCAAGGGGAAAGGACTGCAGAAGGCACACAGTGCCTGCCCTCCCACGGTAGCAGGGAGGAGCTGGGGCCAGACCACGAGCATGTGCTTCACTGTGCGTGCTGCAGGCTTCCCAGCACACACACAGCCCCTCAAAAGTGTGCTCCAGGTTTCTCACCACCTGGAGGGCTCCAGTGTGATGTGCCCGTGGCCCTGAGCAGCTGGAGCAGCCAATGTGTTTCAGGAGGTTGGGCACAAGTTCCTGCTGTGCCAAGTGACCCCCACATCTGTCGCAGGGGCTGGAAATGTGTGCTCTGCTCCTCACAGGGGATGACCCCCTGCTCCTCCCTCCCATCAGCCCATGGCTGTGATTCAGCTCCTGTATGTGGTCTGTTTGCAGCAGGAGAGCTCCCACCCTGCAGCCCACGCTCCTGCGCTGATCACGGTTCTCTGGAGCCCATAGCGTGCTGCCAGCCAAGATCCCAGCTCCCCACCTCTCCTGCACAGAAGACATCCCCAGGACCTAGCCATGGCCAGCATGTAGCACTCACACAGTGGCTCTCCTGGCCAGGAATTCTCCATGGGGAATGGCTCTGGATGGTTGCACTGATCTTTACCCAAGCTCCACACTGCCTCAGCACCAGCAATGCAAGGAGAGATGCTGCTGGCTGGTCGTGGCTTGCTGCCTGCAGTGTTGGGACACACAGCCGGCACTGGCGGCTTCCCTGCCACCCTCACCTGCAGATCAAGCTTGCCAGCAGCTCCCACAGCAGCCCTGAAGCCCCAACTCACTGCACTGCATCTGCCGGAATCTGGAGATGTGGAAACTAGATCCCAGTTCAGGAGAAGGAAACCAAACAAGCCAGGCTGATGCCGTTCCTCCCTGCACCTTCCTTCCTTCAAGCCTACACCCATGTGTCAGCACCTCTGAGTACCCTCCCTGTGGGCACCAAGAGTGGGTGCTGAGACACCAGCACTGGGGGAAGCATTTGGCACCAGCCAGGCTGGCGATGAGCAGCTACTGCACATGCACGGGCAGCATCACACCCCGTCCCCTGCGAACATGAAATCCCACCTGCAATGTGGTACCAAGCCCCAGCAGCACAAACTGCCTCCTCCCTGCCCCAGCCAAGCAGAAAGGGGCTTCCCCCAAGGGCAGGCAGCCCCACAGGCAGGATTTTCAGATGGCAGCTGAGGTCTGTGAGCATCGTCCCACTGACTGCTGTGGCTCCATCAAGTTCATCTCGCTCCAGCTGAGAAATTGGACCCATTCTACTTTATACGTTAACATTAATACCGAGTTTTTGCAAGAGCTCAATAAAATCTAGACTGAATCATGAAGTGGTTTATTCCAATGCCGTGTGCCTCTTTCTGTCTCTGTCTTCTGGCAAAGCTGGCAGGGAGCCCCATGCTGAATTAGAGCCTCACCCACCCCTACTGAAGGGTCTGCAAACAGTGAAGGGTGGAGGGATGGAAGGGATGGAGAAAACAGCGGGGAGAAAAGCCAGGAGCTGCAGAGGGGACAAGGAGGGAAGGAGCATCATCATTTTGGGATACCTAGCCAGAGGGTGGGAAACAGGCCTTTGCAGCAAGGGGATGGGAACAGTCCAGAACTGTCCAAATGCCAGCACCATGGCAGCCGGATCTGTCCCTCCTCCATCCCAGGGAAAATGGCCTCCTGCCTCTGCTGGGCTTCCCATCTCCTGGATGCCAGCATGGGGCACTGCCAGTGGGGCCAGCCTTTGGGAACAGAGGATGGATCACAGGGGTGAAGGGATCTGGGGGAGTTCCCACACATCACCCACCCACAGGGAGGTTCCACCAAGAGATTTGCAAAACAGAAAGGCAGCTCCCCTGGACTGAACTGAAGCAACATCACCCACTGACAGCATGGTCTCCATGTGCTGAGACCACCTGCCCAGCCTTCATGGTGGGCTCAGCATCAGGATGGTCTGAGAGGAGGAGCTAAACAAGATGACAAGCAAGGTCTTAGTTCCAAATGGGAAGTCCAAGCTTGCTTGGGAAGGACTTAATGCTGTCACGAGAGAGGGTCTGGAAGAACTGGGATTACTCCTGGAAAAAGCAAGAGGATGATCCTGGCAGAGGTCCTGCATTGCTCCAAGGTACAGAACTGGTAGCACTGGAGGAGCTGCTCCCTGCAGTCCCCACACCCCACAACAGAGAAGGAAGTACGAATCTGGCAATGTGGCAGCTCACTGGTTCGATTTCTCTCTTGGAAATAAAAATGGGAGCAAGCCACAGCTGAGGTGATATTTGGTTTATTCTCTGTGTGATTTATTGAACCCAATAAATTGAATCAAGAGTTTGCCAATGGATGCACTGACCTGCCACATCCCTGGTTGGTCCTGCAGCTCTTGCTTAGACAGAGAATAAGGGAAGGCTGGTGGTCACAGCCACCTCATTGTGGCTCTGATCGTCTTGGTGTGGGCACAGGATCAGGCAAAACGGGCTGTTGCTTCTCCTTGAAAGACATTTTTGTCACCCAGCTTGTGCTTTCCTCTGGAGCACAGCTCGAGATCCTTCCAGGCTGTCTCCCAGTCACACACTGAGCATGTCCATAAACATTTCCATAGGGAAGGGCAGGAGGTGGCACAGCAGGGGCAACCCCAGCCCCATTTTGTGGGTGATGGGAGGTGAGGCAGCAGGTAGGGCTGCATCTCTGTGCTGCAAACCCACCTGGGCTTGTTTGCCCCCACTCCCATCACTAAGCTAGACCTTGGCCTGGGATGAGCTTTAGCCTAGGGAAAAGCTATTGAAGGAGGAACCACTGTAAGCCTCAGCCATCCTTTGGCAGTTCCTCTTCTGAACCGCACCAGTGGGATCTCAAGGCTCTTCTTAAGCCTCACCATAACCTTCAGTCTCACCTAGATCTTGGTTGTTGGCTGAGCCTTCTCAGCATGAGCATTCCTGACTAGATGGAAAAAACCTAACAAAAGAAATGTTTTGCAACCAGCCCTGTCCTTGGGCAGCACATGAGGGGTCTGGGGCAGTCTGAAAGCCTTGTGAAGGCTCTGGAATGCTCCAAAACCACAGAGAGATCTTCAGGTGCACCCAAAGGCAAACCAATGCCTGTCAGGAAACAGAAGCCAAACAAATGACATTTGGGTGCATGAAAAACCAAGGCAAGGAGTTTTGAGGCATGGAAAGGTACACTGGGGCTGCTGGTGTCATTGAAGGCAGAAGGAGAGGGCTGGGGGCACCAAAAGGCCCAAGGAGGTATTAGGAGCAAACTGAAAGGCACACAGAGGCAAAAAAAAAGGCACCAAAAGGCAACTGGTGACTTCTGGGGTGCCCAGAGGAATACAGGGTGTCCTGAGATGCACACAGAAGCTCCCAGGCTGCACCCACAGGCACAGTGTGGCATATGGTGCATCCTGAAATGCACACTGAGGCCCCTGGGCAATGCAAGGGGCAGGACAGGGGGAGAAAGATCACCTGGACATCACTAGGAAGGGTCTGAGGA
Organism: Myrmophylax atrothorax; assembly: GCA_026770055.1. Taxonomy (NCBI): domain Eukaryota; kingdom Metazoa; phylum Chordata; class Aves; order Passeriformes; family Thamnophilidae; genus Myrmophylax; species Myrmophylax atrothorax. The sequence continues at coordinate 843,375 of JAOXXN010000220.1, read as the reverse complement.
TGGCCTGGGGGAGCCTCCCAAAACACTGAGAGCATCTGCAGTCAGCATGTGCCCTGCAGGGTGCTGAGCTGGAGGCTGGTCCCCTACCAGCAGTGGGGCAGAGGGAGCTTGGCATGGTCTCAGGGGGCTCCAAGAAGAACCAAAGCAGGTCCAGGGACAGAGTTTCCTCTCACTGGTCCACAGGAACATGTGTGCAACAGGTGGGTGCAGCCAGCGGGAGCAGGGCATGAGTCACAGCCTGCCCTGGGCTCCAGCCTGGCCACCCTGCCTCAGTGGACCCTGCAGACACGAGGTCTCCTCCAGCAGTGGGATTCCCTGCGCACGTTGTGGTAAAACACAACGACAGAGCCCATGAAGGTGCAGAAGAAGATGCTGGCAATGAAGGAGAACGGTCCAATGATGAAGAAGGTGATGTAGTGCTCGGAGGACAGTGAGGTCTCCTGGCATTGCCTGAAGGACTCATCCCCAAAGGCCATGATTGGATACTTGTTCAGCTGCTCCGGGACTCTGCAGAGGAGCAAACTCTTCTCTGGAAGAGAAAAGCAGTGCTGGTGGGAACTCTGGGCAGCCAGGAAAGGCAGGTGTCAAGGACAGGTGGGAGGGCAGGTCTGTATGGAACAGATGAGACCAGAGCAGTAGGACAGGGGCCAGGCTGACCAAGATCACCCATGTCAGAGTACAAAGAAAGGGAGCTGTGAGGTTCAGGGCTCATCTACGACCTGAGCCCAGGGAGTGTCATGGAACAGGGAGGTGGGCACAGGAAAATAGGTTTGAGGCAGGATGGCAGACAGGGCAGGCAAGGTGGAGGGACTGGTTCTCAGAAGACAAATGTGGGGACCATTGAGCAGCCAGCCAGGAGATGCCACAGAGGGTCCCAGCCAGCAAAAGTACAGGCATACACCTGAGCTGGAAGCAAGCAGGAAGAGCTGGCAGTGAGAACTTGCAGCAGAGATGTCACTGACTGGGCCTCATGGGGGAAGAAATGCAGGATCAGAACCAGATTCATGAAGGCTTTGGGGAAGGGGCTGAAAGCACTGCATCTTGGCCAGATCAGCCGTGATGTCCCCCCTGACACACAGGCGCCTTCTGCCCCCTCAGGTGCCCTGTGACAGGAGAGGTGCCACTCCGGGGGCCAGGGCTGGGTGCCTGTCACTGGGACATTGCCCAGCCCTTCCTTCAAGGCAATCCCTGCTGGTGGCCAAGGTCAAAGTGTGGGCACCAGTTACAAGACCCAGGGGTGTATCCACCTAAGCAGACACAAGGAGCTGCCATGGCCTGAGGACAGGTTCTGGGAAATGTTGCTGTACCCCAAGGGCACTGACCACCCAAGCCCCTGGCCAGCTGGCAGCCAGGTAAGGTCCTGCCTTGGCCTGGGGTGACCAGCCAGCGTGGAGCAGGTGAGGGACACTCCGGGCACTCACCTTGCACTTTTTCCCTGTTATGGCTGAGCCAGCGCCAGAGGGGCAGGATGCCGCAGCTGCACACCCAGGGGTTATCCTGCAGGAGAAGGGCTTGGAGCTGGGGCAAGGCACTCAGCACCACGGGCTCCAGCTCCCCCAGCCTGTTGCTGCCCAGGTTGAGCCTGGCCAGGCTGGTGAGGGGCAGGAAGATTTCGGGGCTCAGCACGCTCAGGTAGTTGTTGCTGAGGTCCAGCTCCTGCAGCGCCCCGAGCCCCAGCAGCGCCTGGCCGTGGATCAGCTCCAGGCGGTTGTGGGGCAGGCTGAGCCGCCGCAGCCCCGGCAGCGGAGGGAAGGAGCGCGGCCCCAGCACGGTGATGAAGTTGTAGCCGAGCCACAGGGTGCTGGTGTTGGTCGACAGGCTCCACGGCACCTGGCGGAGGCCCCGCTCCCTGCAGTCCACCTGGCCCGGCGAGCAGCGACAGGCGGCCGGGCAGGCGGGCGAGGGCGAGGGGCGCAGGAGCAGCAGGAGGGGCAGCACGGGGCCAGGGACCCTCCAGCAGCCCATGGCAGAGAGCAGAGAGGGCTCCCCGACCTGCGGTGCTGGGATTCCCCCGAGGACAGGTTCCCTAGTGCCCGATGTCCTGCCCAGCCTCCGTCCCTCGGCTGAGCCCGGCGGAGCTGCTGGGCAGTGCCCGGCTGCCAGCGGAGCGGGTGGCCGTGCTCCGCTCCTGCAGCCACTCTCATTCCCTGCTCACCCGCCCGCAAACCTGGGTCAGACTCTGCTCCCGGACCCGGTTTTCCTCGGGGTGGAGCTGAGGTTTTTTCTGCAAATATTTTTGCAGTGATGCTTGCCCTGGCAAGGTGTGGAGCCGTGCCATCGTCCCTCCCTCTGCCAGGCACTGCTCCAGCCAGGTAAGCAGCCAGCTCTGCATGGCCTGGGATTAACTGCTTGTGTGTGCTGCAGGCTGGAGGGCTGAAAGTAAGCAAAACCAGATCCACTCTTGGCCTCCATCCTCTCCAGGGGCATCCCCCGTGGGTGTGCTGCCTCACCAGCCACGTACAAAGGGATCTATGGGCCCAGGACCCCCACAACTGGCTGGGTGGGACAAAATCATACCATCCACAGGTCTAACCCCATCTTCTGTGCTGTCCCACCATGCCCGGGGGTCCTCAGCAGGGAGCTCTGCTGGGAGACATGGGCTACCCCGGTAAGCCCAGCCCTTGTTGGGGCTGTTTGGCCCTGGCAGGACACCACCAACCGTGCCAAAATGGGGAGCGTTGGGATAAGAGTCCCATGGGCCGCCCTCCTTTTCCCCATCAGGGTCTGTGTGCACATGGGGATCACCCAGGAGCCCCCCAATGACAAGGCATGGGAAGGGTGAGCTTGCTGGGCTGCAGCCACCCAAAACTGGTTTACGCTCACCCTGGCATGGCAGTGCTGGTTCGAGAGGGCTCAAAGTCTGCCTCCACCCTGTTTACACCTGCTCTGGTTCAAAGCTGCCTGCAGCCCTGCAGCAGAAGGCTGAAGAGGAGATGTGTCCCCTCCCAGTGCCATTGTCCCTGGCAATACTCAGCAGAGATGGGGGCACCAGGGGGCACAGCTGGCAGCAGCTTATCCCACTTACAGCCTGGAGTAAGGGTCTGGAGCAGAGGCACTGTCCCCCCCTCATGCCCTCACACTCCTGTCTCATCAGGACCCTGGTGCTCAAGGTCCCAGAGGAATCCCTCCCCCCTCTGCCCCACGGCCAAGGGGCTGGAAGGGCAGCAAGACAGGGCACAGCTGCACCCCGGGCCAGGACCAGAATGTTCCCAAATCTGGGGCAGAAGCAGCAGGCAGACAGTTTATTAATAGCTTCCTGAGGAGCTTTGGTTTGTTTATATATCCTGCAGCAATCTGAGTTTGCTGCATTAATCCCCATCTGGAAATAATTCAGAGGAATCCTCCCACCCAGCCCAGCCCTGGAGCAAGGGCACAAACCCGCTGCCATGTGGAGCTGCAGCCCCAGCTCATCCCACCCACAGCTGTGGGCTGTATGGAGACCTGAACTTTTAGGGAGCATTGCCCACTGCTTGCATCCACCAGGAGTCACGGGAGAAGTGCAAACTTCATTGAAAAAATAACCCAAACCACTATTTAAGACTAGGTCATTTCCAGCTTTTGTGTTCAGAGAGCCCAGGAGGCTGAAAACCCACCTCAGCTCCTCTGCCAGCCCCTTGCTGTCACTCTGATGGCACATGGCAGGAGAGATATCCCTGTCAGAGCCATCTCCAGACATCATCCCATGCTCCCGCCTGGCCTCACTCCTGTTCACACATTGGCTGCACTCCACTGCACTGGCAGGTTGGGGTCCTGTACCCAGCAGTGCCACCCCTGTCCCTTCACTCACACTGTCAGTGCTTGGCAGAGCATGGGTTCCTGTGGCTGCCCCTTCTCTGGAACAAGGGGACCCAACACCTGCAAGAAGAGCCCAGATCCCTGTCTCCAGCCAGGGCAGCACTCACGGGTGTCCTGTTCCCCTTCATGATGCCTCTTCCTGAGGTTTTGGGCTCCATGTGGAACAGCACAGCCTGTAGCCTGGTCCCAGGGCCAGCACCAGGACAGGCTACCTGGAGCACCTGCTCTGCAAGGACAGCTTGGGTGGCCTGTGCCAATGGGGAGCCCCAAAGGCCACAGGGCTTGACACTTGCCCTGCTCTGCCCAAGGTGCCAAACCGGGGTGCCCAACTAGGATGACAAAACCATTCCCAGAGTGAAGTGATGGAGAGGACAACCAACTCCTTCAGTGATCAGCCACTAGCTGGGAGCAGAGGGACATGCATGGAGTCACGTGGCAAGAGTCAAGCTCCACAGAGTGGTTCTGGTGCTGGAGGGATGAAGGTGAGCAGGAGTGGGAGTGCAGAGGCAAGAACACAGGGTGTGGGACAGGGAGCCCTGGGTTTGGTCACCCCTCACTGTTGGCAGGCTGGGACCCAACGTGCTGGGCTGAGCACAGAGCCCTGCTGGCACCTTTGCACAGAGCCGTGCCTGGGGTAGGGATGGGCCCTTCCCACACTCTTCCCACAACCCATCATTGAGTATTTGGGGAGAAACGAAGAGGGGAAGGTGCATTAAGACTCAGTGATAGCTCTTATCCATTCCTTGAAGGCTTTAATTTCTTACATGATCCCATGTAATTAAAAGTCCAAAGCAGGACTCCCGTGGAGTCTCTGAACCACACCACACTTCTGTCTCCCCCGGAGCTCTGCTGGGAACATCTCAGCTGTGAGGACTTTTTTATGGCAGGTGACACCAAGTGGCAGAACCGTGCACAGGCGCTGTGCACAATGTGAGTGTCCTGAGTGGTGTGGGTGCCATCCACGGTGTGGGTGCTGCACATGGGATGGGTGCTGTGCATGGCATGGGTGCTGTGCATGGATGGGATGGCTGATGGACTCTCTGGCTGCAGCCCTGGCACCCAGCACAGAGAACAGCCAAGCACCAGGAGTGCCCAGAGGGCATGAGATCCCTGCCAGCCCTAGGGAGACACAGGGGGTCCCCTGCTGAGCCCTGAGAGGCAGCCAGTGGTCCCCAGTGCTGGGACATTTATTGCAAGAGCTCATAAACCACATGGAAAACAGATTCAGAAAATGGGCTCTAAGGAAAGGCCACAAGAGCTGCCCAAGCAACATCAAGCCCTGCCCAAGAGCTGTTTTAGCATCACCCCAGTGCTCCCTGTTTGGCCTCTGTGAACCCAGACCAGCTGCTTGGACTGTTGTCCTTGCACCCTGGTGTGGAGTCAGGGAAGGCAGGGAAAGCCATGCAGGCAGTGAGGCACGACTGGAAAATCAGTGAGCTTTGTGTTCATGTTCATGAGGAGAAGGTCAGGCAGGAAAAGGCAAACGTGGCATAAGCGACAGAGCACGAGGCCAAGCTGGAGCTCCAGTGAGCTTGGGTTCCCTCCCACACCAGAGCAAATTAGCTGGAGCAACCTGTTGTGGCTTCGTACCAGCTCTGTCTTCCTCAATTCCAACCTTCCAGCTACCCCAAGGCCAAATTTCTCAAGCAAATTGCTAACAGAGCAAACACTTACAGGACAGCAATCCCACGGGGCAGGTCACTTCTCCCCACACCTGCCATAGGCAGGGTTTGCCCCAGGCTAATCCCAGGCTTACTGACAAGCATCACCAAGACATGCAGCCCAGCAGGGCCAACATAGTGTCTTTAACACGCTGGAGCTTCCAGGGTGCTGGACACGCTCCCCACGGCATCGCCGTGCCAGGCTCTGTGCCCCCTGCCTGGTGGACGCTCAGCACCGCTGTCCCTGCTGCAGGGCCACATGCACGGGGAAATGGAGCGTGAGCCAGGCCTTGTGCAGGGGCCTGGGAACATCCATGCCTGCTGGACCAGGTTTCCGTGTTGTCAGAGGAGCAGGTGGGCAGGATGAGGGCATGGGAGCCTCCTCATCCCCTGCTGCACCCAATCCTGACCGGATGGGCTGAAGGGCGCTGTGTCCACGTGTGGATCTGAGGCACGGCGTAGGGTCCCCAGAAATGGTCCCCGGTTGCCCCCGGGAGCTCGGCTGCCCACGCACTGCCCCTCGCCGCGCTCAGCTCTCGAACGCTGCGGTCACCCCGCAGCACGGGCACAGTCGGCAGCAGCCGCGCCGGGGGAACAGCGCCGGGGGCACCGCGTCCTGGCACAGCCCCGCCGGCTGCTGGGTCACCGCCTTCTCCTTGCACGAGCCCTTGCTGGGCGAGTCGGGCTGTGACCTGGCGGCCACCCGGGGATGCTCCTTGTCAGCCTTGACGGCGAGGAAGGTGGCCAGGTCCAGGTCGAGCATGGTGACTCCGCCGCGCGGTGTCGGCGTGTTCTGGCGGCACTGCGGGCACGGGATCCAGCGCTGCTCGTTCGCGACGGCGTCGAGGCGCTTCAGGCAGGCCTGGCAGAAGGTGTGGCCGCAGTAAAGCCGCCGCGGCAGCCGCGCACACAGGTCGTAGGAGGAGTAGCAGATGATGCACTCGACGCGCTGGCTGCCCCGGCTCGGGGGGCGAGAGGGCACCGAGACACACGGCCCCGCGTCCTCGGCCCGGGGGCTGCTGCCGGCCTGGGACATGCTGTGCAGGGGCGAGGGGAGAGGAGCCGTCAGGCCCGTGGCTGGGGAAGGGTTCTGGAGTGGGATGTAACCTCCGAGTGCTCCCGACACGTGGCAGAGATGTGTGGGCTCCCAGGGAGGCACCAGGGTCCCTGCCCAACATCCCTGTCTGCTGCCTGCCTGCCCCGTGACCAGCCCTGCCTGGAAGTGCAGGACTATGACACTGCAGGGGGTTGTCCCTGCATCCATGGGGGTGTATTCCCCCCCACCCCCCCACCCACCCACCCTGTGCCACACTGCATCCCTGCTGGAAACTCTGAAGTCCAAAGGGAAGATGGGTTGGCCAGACCTCACAGCCTGCTCAGGGCTGCCTGGGCCCTGGGTCCAGGGGAGACATGGGGTGAGCAGGAGTGGGGTGGCTGGGTGGGTTGGGTAGCAGCACTCAGAGGACCAGACAATGCCACAGCCCTGCTTCTCCCCATCTCTGGGCTGTGCCAGGACAGTGCTGCACATGTGCCAGCAGCAGGGGATGGACACACAGGCTGTTGGGGAGAAACTGAGGGCTCCAGCCTCATGTCAGATGGGTTCTGGTATGACCAGAATATTAGCAAACTTCTCCCAGAGGCCCTCAAGACCCCATTCCCTCTCCCTGAGCAACCTCAAGCATTTTGGTGCACACAGGTACCCCTGTCCTCCCCTTGTCCCAGTTCCCCCATCCCTACCTGTCCTGAGTTGCTTCCCCAGGCCCTCAGGGTTAGTTGCAGAAGGGCTGTCCTGTCCCAGGGGGCTGTGGTGGTCCCGTGGGGAGCATCAGGGGGCTGAGCTGCCAGCAGCTCCCCAGCCAGTCCCTGTGGCTGCTGGTGGCCGATAGTGGGAAGGGGCTCACCTTTCAGGGGCAGGTGCTATCGGATGTGCTGCTGGGAAGCCAAACCTGGGAGATTGGGTTACAAACACTGGATAACAAAGACCTCTGAAATCTAAGCCCCAGGAGTGGCCATTAACTATCCCTCTGTGCTTCACTAGCAGAGGGAACCATCCCTGTGAGGCCAAGGAGCTCTGGACTTCCCCATGCGCAGAGGGCTTGGGCATCGGCTGGACTTGGACAGCAGCAACAGTGCCTTCCACATCCTGGGCCACCCTTCAAAGCCAAGAACATCTGGGCAGATGTTGGCCAGCGGAGACATCCCATCACACTCCAGCCCACACATCCCCAGGTGGTCGGGGCTGCAGGGACAGCTGTGACCGGAGTGGAAGGGCATGGCAAGGCTCCAGGCTCGTGGGGGTGGCATGGCTGGGGCTGGCACAGGCACACGGGGGCTCCAGCCTGCTCTGAGCTGGCAGTGCCCACGTGTGGGGTGGTGCTCCTCGTTCAGTGCCTGGGAGTCCATGACCTGCCCCTGCTCTCCCAGCTGGGGCTGCAGGCTCTGGTGTCAGAGATGAGTTACAATGCTCATCACCAGGCTGGGGAAAGCCCAGCAGCCCACAGGGACACCTGCAAGGCTGAGGACAGTGCATCACCCAGGGGAGGTGACAGCACTAGGGAGGTGACAGCCTCAGTCCCCACAGCTGCCAGCCCCCTGCACGGGGGTCCAGCAGCTCCAGCCTTAGCACGAAGGGTGCTCCAGATTGAAAATGGGGAGTCTGATAGGGGACAGATCTTGGACCAAGGATCCTGAAGGAGTAAAGCCCATCCTGGAGTCAGGGCAAGACTGCCAGGACACTCAACAACATTCCTGCATAGGGACAGGAGAGGGCAGCAGCTCCCACTGCAGGCAGCAGTGCAGGGAGGGAGACAAGCAATACTCTCCACTATGCTGCCTCCTCACCAAACATCTCAGAAGCCCCCGGGCCACATTTCCAGGATTCCTCAGAGAAAGATTTCAAAATTTTGGAAACTGAGAGCCCCATAGGTCACTGTGCTGTGCAGAAAGACTTGCATCCTTGGCACCAGTGCCTGGAAATGAGGAAGCAGCGCTGACAGGACAGCACTTTCAGGGCACATGATCCCGATCCTGATCCTGATCCTGATTCTGATCCTGATCCTGATCCATCCTCTGTCACAGGCTTCCCCAGGCAGTGCACGTGGGATACGTGTGCCTATGGAACCCCAGGCATGGAGGTGGCACCCCATGACAGGATTTTGCCCTCGCCTTGCCAGGTTGTTGGCAGGCATGGGATGGCAGGGCCACCTTGGGACAGGGCTGTGCCAGGGGCCTGAGTTTTGGTCAACCCCACTGGCCAAAGTATGGTCAAGGGCCATGTGCCCTGGCTGAAACAGGAACCAGCTGCATGGGATTCCCACTGTGCCCTGGCATCTCAGGGCACCACCCTGCCTGCCCACAGGGCAATGGCAGCCTTGGGTTCCAAAAGCCAGGGCAGAAGTGGCTTCTGATGGGCACAGTGTGCTGCCTCCATGGCTGTGTGCCCAGGGACGTGCAGGCAGCTGGATGTTGGGAATGTCTGGGCATGTCCCAAAGCTGGCAAACAGTCCCTGACCCACCTAAAGCACAGTGGGGGCCTGGCTCACCTGCTGCAGGTATGACAGGCAGCTGCCAGTCCCTCAGGCCATAGGAAGCCCGCCCAAAAAGACTTCTATGGGTGAGAGGGGTGGGTTTGGCTCTGTGCACAGGTGGGCTCTGCTCACAGGCATTGACCCCTCTGGCTGCCTCTGCTCTTACACACACACATCCTTCCTGCCCTCCTGCCCCATGCCAGCCCCTGCCCAGCTGCTGCCCATCAGCCCCCGTAGCCCCTCCCAGGTGCCAGCAGAGCTGTGTCCCATCGAGGGGCTGTGCCACTCGTGCCTATTGCTGTGCACCCCGGCTCACCTACCCTGCACCCCACAGACTGGGCTTGGGGCAGGCAGCCCTTGGTGACACGGGCTGTGCATCTGCCACACTGACACCGAGGGCACCGTGAGCCCTGAGCCCTGCCAAAATACCTGGATCCGGGCACAGGGAATCATGAACTGTGAAGGTTGGAAAATACCTTTAAAATCATCAAGTCCAACCATAAACCCAGCACCCACCACCATGTTCACCACTAGACCATGTCCCTAAATACCACAGCCACACATTTCTGAACACTTCCAGGGATAGTGACTCCACCACTTCCCTGGGCACCCTATTCCAATGCCTTACAACTCTCTCTGTGAATGTTTTTTTACTCATATCCAGTCTAAACCTCCCTTGGCACAACTTGAGGCTATTTCCTCTTCTCCTGTCACTTGTGATCCGAGAGAAGAGACCAAGCCCCATTTCACTCCAACCTCCCTTCAGGGAGTTGTAGGGAGCAGTAAGGTCTCCCTTAGGGAAAGCAGATCTGCAATCAGCAGCGACACACACGGGTGAGAAAGGGCTTTTCCTGTTTACAGGACTCATCCCCGAGCGCTGCAGGGACCTTCGGCACCGCAGGGTGGGGAGCGGCACCCTGAGGGAGAGCAAAGGTCTGATCCAGACGAGCCAGAGCCCTGCACCTTCACCCACACTCCAGAGGCAGGAGGAGAGCAACCCTCCGCACCTCCGAGCACCTCTCGAGGACAAAAGGCACCCAGGGGACTCTGCACGCAGCCGCCCGGGTCACGCAGAGCCCTGCGAGGTCTGAGGCGCGCCCTGCCCTGCTCACCCCCGGCTTTGCTGCTGCCTCCAGCGCCATCCCTGCCCGGCTGCCTGGCAGGCTCTGCCCGGCCCCTCCCGGCGTGTTTGCGGTCGCCCCGGGGTTGGGCAGAGCGAAGGGCAGCGATGACACACGGCAGATGCTGCACCTGCCAGAGCCGTGCCCCGCCCTCGCCCCTCGGCCTCCCCCACCCCGGGCTCTGCCCAAGGCACCCCACACCCCTCGGGGGCAGTTTCCCCTCCCCAGACCGTGCGTGTCCTGCAGGGCACGCCCGAGCCTCAGCCAAGGCACGGCAGTGACGTGTCCCTGCCCCGCCACGCGTGGGTGGGCTCCAGAGCAGGGCAGGGCTGGCGGCGGGACGCGAAAGCAAACAAGGGGTGGATCTGCCCGTCCTCACGCCAGCACTGCCCGGGCACGGTGAACAAGAGAGCTCCTTGTGCAGGGCCGGCACCGCGGGGCTGTGTCCCTGCCAGCTTCCTCCTGCGAGCCACAACCCCCCCGACCACACGCCCCAGTGGGACCTGGGCCAGGCAGGGGTGCCAGGGCAGGGGGGGCAAACCGGCATGGCCAAACCTCTGCCGAGCCACTGCCACCACAGCCCAGATTATCACACAGAGCCAGGATTTCAAGGCTAGTGAGCTTCCCGGCAGTGGTGGGCTCCTGGTTGTGCTGGGCTCCCAGTGCTGGTGGGCTCCCAGTGCTGGTGGGATCCTAGTGCTGGTGGGCTCCTGGTGGTTGTGGGATCCTGGTGGTAGTGGGCTTCCAGACAGCTGTGGACTCCCAGCCATGCCAGGCTCCCAGTGCTGGTGGGCTCCGGGTGGTGGTGAGTTCCAAGCACTAGTGGGCTCTCAGTGCTGAGGGACTCCCAGGGGGTCACAGCCAACCAGAGCAGTGCCCCAAAGCCCACCTAGCTGTCCCAGCCAGGAACTTACCCCTTCACCAGTCCCTCCCAAAGACTCCTGCTGTCTTTCTGAAAGACAGGACAGCCATCCAGCTTAGCAGAGCTGGGCTGAGCACCAGCCAGTGTCCCCAGGCAGGCAGGGGCAGGCTGTACCAGGAATGCCTGGGCAGTGTTGCTCCAGGCTGGCAGAGGGGTGGCAGCCAGCCAAAGAGCTCAGCCTGACATGGCTGCTGCCACAACTCAGCAGTGCAACAGTTAAGCTGGTTTGGAGGTTTTTGCACTGCCCTTGCACAACATGCCAGGATAAGCAAGAAGTAACACAGGAATCCCGGCAAACCCTGGGTGGAGGGAAAAGGCACACCACGGCAGGGGAAGGGATGGCTGTAATTTTATTTGCAGCACCCTGAAGTCATCTGCTAACACAGGCACCCTTCCTAAGCCCCTGCCCCCACAGACAAGGCAGTTCTGCAGCAGCCGCGGTGCTTGGGCAGCTGCCGCCTGGCACTGTGGCTGCCCGTGGGATGCCAACACCACGGCGGGATGCCAGCACCACAGAGGGATTCCAGCCCCACGGAGGGACGTCAACACCATGGCGAGATGTCAGCACAATGGCAGGCTTGTTCCAGGTCGGTGGCGCCAGCCCCAGACGAAAACCCAGCCTGGAGCCGCCGCAGGATGTTGGGAAGAGCCAGCCGGCTCCTCGCTCGCCTTCCTCCATGCCCAGGAGGATGCAGAAGGCAAAGCTGCAGATTTGCATCTCCAACAAAGTGCCCCCCAGGGCCATCCCACTGCTGGAGCTGGGCCAGCCCTCTACATCAGACCCAGCCCCAATGCTCCAGGATGCAGATGGAGTGAGAGGTTGTGTCCAGCACCCCATAAGCCTGGCAGAAGGAATCAAATGGGCCTGGGGGTTTGCTGGCACAGAGATGTTAATGCCCACATCCATGCTGTGCCATCAAGTGCTGTCCTGGACCACAGCCCAGCACTTTGCCATCCTTTGGCTGTGTGTCCCTCCTGCCACCTTCCCTCTGTCCCAGGGGCAGTGTGGCGAGGAGGAGCAGGACCCAGCTGGGCTGGAGCTGGGGCTTGGAACACAGCATCCCTGTGAGGCTGGGTGTGGGGGGAATGACTCAGTTCTGGGGAGGTGGGTCCCCATGCCAGCTGGAGGCATGTCCCTGGCTCTTCTTCACTGCTCCAGGACAGTCACGATGTCCTCCTCTGCCATTCACATAGGAGTGCCATCATCTAAACCTATCCACTGGCAGGCAGGCAGTCCCTGCACCTTCCCAGAAGTGGAGGTTTCCCAGCATGGGGAGACTGGCAGGGGCAGCATACAGGATTGCAGGCTCAAAGTGCTGCCCCATCCCCAGTGCAGGCACTTCTCGGTGGCATCTGCCCTAGCACATGTCATCCTCAGGGCTCCCTCACTGGGCTCTCAGGACCTGGCAGGTGCCCATCACCAGCCTCTCTGGCTGCTGAGCTCACGGGTGAAAAGCAATGTCAGGGTCCGACCAGTTGCCAGCTCTGCCCAGTGCCAGGCACAGGTGCCCATGATCCCCAGGTCAGCAGCCATGTCCCCTGGCTCCATCCCATGGTCAGCATGGCCCATGGGTGCAGGGAGGATCTTTAGGAGATGACACAGCAGCACTTCGGGCAGCAGGGCCAGCACCTGCAGCAGCCACATCGCCTGCCAGCCCCCTCCTGAGCCTTGGGTGGCTTCTCCAGGGTGACGGTGTAGAAGGAGGCGGATGATTCCCCATTGGGCATCCTCAGGCTGGCATAGGGGTTGTAGGGACGGGACCAGGACTTCTCTGTGGAGATGGTTGGGCTGTTCCAGCTGTTAGCAGGGTCTGCCTTCTCCTCCAGGCTGTAGGTGGGCAAGGCTGCGGGGTTGCCAATGATGGTGGGCTCATCCTTCAAGTAGCGAGTGATGAAGCTTTGCTGGAACTGATCTCGTGGGATGTGGACACTGGCATAGGGATTCTCCACACTGATGCCACGATCCATCTCCCTGTTCCTCATCAGCACACGTGGCCTGTCTGGCATTGCCCACCTCCTGCAAGGCAGAGACCCCACTAACCCAGGCTGTGGAGGGTGTCAGTGTTGAGGTTGTTCTCACAGCACGGGGAAAGGATCCCTGGCAGACCCCACTGGTCTGGGTGCAGACCCGTTCTCCCCCCTCCCCACCAGCCCCAGAGGAGCCCACAAACAGCCAACACGCTGGGCCAAGTGGCCCTGAAGGGAAAGCTGGGATGGGAGGCTGGAGAGGGTGGAGCAGGCAGACTGGGGCGTGAGCAGGGTGCTGGGGGCAGAAGGGGGTGCTGAGTGGGAGACAGAGTGCATGTAGGGCAGTGGGATGGGGTGTCAGAGGTGGAGGGAAGGCAGTGGGGTGAGGAGAGGGGAGAAAGGGGGTGCCGGAAGGTGGAGAGGCAGAAAGGGACAGTAGGGAGAGGGGCTGGGGACGAGGTAAGTGCGGGGAGATGGGGAACCGGGATGGGGGGAGGGCAGGCGAAGAAGGGGAGCGGGCAGGGGAAGGGGGACCGGGCAGGACACAGGCAGGGTGTGGGCAGGGTGAGGGCAGCGACGCCCCCGGCACTCACCGACCGCGCTTCTCCGGCCGCTGCGGGGCCGCTCTGCCCCGGCTGCGCTTCCTCCTGCACGGACCGCCCCGACCGGCGCCGCCCCGACAGACCGACCGACAGACAGACAGATAGACCGGCCCCGAGCGACGGATCGGCCCCGAGGGACAGCCACCCAACACCCGGCACCCACAGGCCCAGCCCCAAGAGTCCCACCCTGTGCCCCAGAGCATCATCCAAACACTCCTGAAGCTCTGGCAGCCTTGG
>JAOXXN010000220.1:787805-804174 GCA_026770055.1 Myrmophylax atrothorax | reverse complement strand
AGGATATTGGCATCTGAACTGGTCATTACCTTCCCACAGACATTGCAGACATGGCACAAAACCACCAGGGTTAATTGCCATTAAGTCCCTCTGCCCTCTCGCTGGAGGAAGTGCTGTGCCACCGCCCCGTCCAAGGTCCAAGGGCACCGGTGCCAACTTGGACCTGCAGCACACCTCTGGGTGCGCAGATGTCTGATGCCGTCCCCAAGACAATCTCTGGGGCTGGGGGCTGCAGTGGGTTGTTCATGGTGCTTGGAAGGGCTGTGGGGGCTGTTGGCTGCACAGGTAGGCAGGGTGGGTTTTGAGGTGCCAGGGGACAGCAGGGTGCCTGTGTGGGGCTGTGTGTGGGGCACTGGGGGGGCTGTGCCTGCAGCAGGAGCCCTGGGTCAGCCCTGTGGGCCCCAGCCCCTCTCCCCATGCATCAGCACCCACTTGCTGCCCACCACTATCTCAGAGCACTAAATATAACCCAGTCCCTGGGAGCAGTCGCTGCAGCCAGGCTCTGCAGTGCCCTTGGGGTCCATCCCACACCACAGGCCCCCAGGAACACCTCCCCTGGGCAAAGTAGGTGCCCCTCAGCGTTCAGCACCCAGAGGTGTCAGCAGCAGCAAAGGCGAGCACGAGTGCACTGGAGGGTGTTGTGCTCCCTGTGCCCCGTGGGGACAGCTCTGGCCTGGTTCACCCACATGCCTGTCACACCTCCATGCAATGCAGAGCAGGGACACGTGCAGGGTCCCACGTGGTGACAGGTCCCCTCGGGTGTTTGAGTCCCCCCTGGTGCTTGAGTCCCCCCTCCCCGCAGGCTCCATCCAGCCAAAAATGCCTCCAGCCAGGGCTGAGCTGGCACTTCTCCTGATGGAGCTGCTCCACTTGGTATAAATAAATATTCCTTGGTGCCACAGGGGCTGGGGGGGACCCACCTGTCTCTGCCTCCCAGCCTGACCTGTTTTGGGGTGCCTTTCTCCTATCCTGTATCTCAGCACTTTGCCAGACCAACTCATGGCAGTGCTGATGCTGGGACTGGCAGGTGCCCTGGCAAAGCCAACGGTCCAAAACTCTGCCCCCATGGGCACCAGGACATGGGTTTCCCAGAGGGCTGTGTGGGCAGGGCAGAGCTCACTCCCTACGACCTGGTTCACTGTGGAGGAGGAAGGGGAAGGGGGTGGGGGGTGCTATGTGGTCCCTCTCAGCTGCAACCCTGGGAGGTGCCCACAGTGTGTTCCCAAGGGAGAAGGGCAGAGCCAGGACATGTTTGCATGGCTGGGCAGGAGGACAGGGCACAGCATGGCTGGTCACCAGAGCAGGGATAGGCAGGGGCGACAGAGACAGGTGACAGCACAGTGGGGTGATGTGGCACAGGGTCTGCACAGAGCCTTGTCAGGGCACCCACAGTAGGCTGCCAGTGATAAATACAGAGCAGCACATCCCAGGCTGTGAACGGGGGTGCCAGCACCCCCCAAACGGAATCCCAGGAGGATCTCAAGGGTCTGACAACTCCCTGCCACCCACTACCAGCCCAAAGGTGGTTGAAAGATGGCATCCCCATCCCTGTCCCCTCAGGGTACAGATGTCAAGGACTGTCGAGGAGCAAGGGTGCAGAGGAGCTGCACTGTGCCTCGGGCACTGCCTGGCTGGGACACAGCCCCCACACGAGGTCAGTCGCCCATTCAGAGGCAGAGCCCAGGCCCCGCTCACTGCCAGGACAATCCTGTTCCACAGCAGTCACGGGCAGGTCCCATGTGGGCACAGCCCCGGTGCCACTCACCGCAGGCTCCCCACCCGTGTGGTGCAGGGGCAGAGCCGTGTTTGCTCCCTTATCTCCCCGAAGGGCACGGCCTGAGCACAGGCTGGCACGGCTCGGCGGGCGCCGGGAGGTGCCGCAGCGGGGCGGGCACCCCTCTCAGGGTGTCTGGGGACCACTGGCTGTGGCTGCCCCCTCCCTGTGTCACCGCTGGGCCCCAAGGGGACAGGCTCAGCCTGGACCAAGGACTGAACTCAGCTGGACACGGCTGTGGTACAAATGCAGGTTGTATTTCAGTCCATCCTGGGGAATCCCAGCCTGTCTGCTGTGGGTGTGGGTGGCACAGCCCACGGCACAGCCCTGCTCTGCCCGCAGAGCCCCTCTGGTTCCCAGCCCCATGCCAGGGATGTGCCCCAGTGCAGGAAGGGCTCCCACTCCATCCACCCCTTCGCTGCCGCAGTGGTCACCTGGTGCTCAGTGGGACACAGGTGATGCCCAGCTCCAAGGTGTGCTCCCTCAGCTGCCCACTCCGGCTCCTCTGGTGCCTCAACCGCTCCGGGTTCACCAGCAGCACCAGGTAACCCAAGCACGTGGGCAGGGCTGTTCCCAGCTGGTACCACAGCCCAGCTGCAGCGCTGGGGGCAGAGCAGGAGCAGGGCTCCTCTCCCCACGCACGGCTCAGCCTGGGGCACCAACCCAGCGCTACTTATCGAGGATGAGGAAGAGAATCACCATGAGGAGGATGGGCAGAAAGATGAGGAGCAGGCTGAGCATCTCGGCGGCCAGCAGCAGCGCCAGCAGCAGGAGGTGGCAGCAGCGGCAGCGGCGCTGCAGCCGGGCCAGCCCGCGGATGAGGCAGGGCGGGTACCGCACGCAGGGCAGGCACCCGAACATGCGGCTGGTGTGGAAGCGCACCTGGAAGCGATGCTCGAGGGCGCCGGCCAGGCCCGGGCGCCGGGGTGGCAGGGCAGGGGGCCGGGGAGTGGCCAGCGTGCCGGGGGAGCCGGGCTGGGCGTGCAGGAGGAGCAGCTCTTCCTGCAGCTTGCAGATCTCCCACTCCAGCATGGGCGTCTTCTGGCGGCAGATGGGGCAGCGCACGCGGCCGAACTCGGCGCCCTGGGCCGTGTCCATGATGGCGCGCAGGCAGGCGCGGCACAGCCCGTGGCTGCAGTTCAGCAGCGCCGGTTTGTGCCGCTGCTCATCGTAGGGCTCCGTGCAGATGGGACACTCGTCCTCGCTGCCCGCCGGCACCGGGCACGGCTCTGCCGCCGCCGCCACCACCTCACTGCTCGACGTCACCTCTTCCTCGCCAAAGAGGCTCAGGATGGAGCTGGAGACTCTTTCCAGGCTGAGAGACCCCCTCTGTGGCGCCGGGCTCTCCCCCCGTGGCAGGACGGGGCTGCTGGTGGCAGCAGCGGGAGGGTCCTGCCCCGCAGGCAGGGAGGCACCACGGGCAGCAGGCAGCTCATCATGCCCAGGCAGGAGCGGCTCCGTTGCATCCTCCGCCGGCGGGTTCCAGTGTGCCCAGGCAGCAGCAGACACCTCTCCACAGAGCTGGGGCTGCTCCCCAGGGTCTCCCGACCCCACAGTCTCGCTCTCACCCTGCTGCCTGGCATACCCTTCCCCACTGGCTGCCTGCACCAGCTGGGGGCTAGGCTCTGCCTCCTTGCCCGCTGCCAGCTCCATGAGGGTGGCTGCTCCACGACTGCCCCCCTCACCTGCCACCCCGCAAGGCTCCTCAGGGCTGGTTGCAGGATGTGGGTGCTGCTCCAGGGCAGCAGGCAGCCTTCAGCACAGCTGCCAGAAGGATTTGAAGGCAGCAGCATCTGCACAGAGTCCCACTATGCCTCTGGTGCTGTTTGGTGAACCCTCCCAGACCAAAGGGTCAGGAGCCTTCAAAGCAGGGTGTATCCCCATCATCCTCACCAATAGAACACCCCAAGAGGGGCATCGCTGTGAGCATCCAACAGCCTCTTCCTCCTCCTCCTCCTCGTACTCCTCCTCCTCCTCCCCAGCACCAAGGCAGTACTGACCCACCACGGTCCAGAGGAGAGCGCGCCTTGGGGGCTGCCCGGCACTGCCCGCTGTGCCGAAGGGGTGCAGGCGTGGTGGGCAGCCGCACAGGCAGCTGCCTCCTGCCGTGGGCCAGGCAGGGCAAGGGCCGAGCCTGGCTCTAACCAGTCTGGTTTGTCAGCTTCTGGAAGCGGCTCAAAAGCAGGCAGCCCGGGGCAGGCAGCCATGCCCGCGCCAATCAGCTCCCGCCGGAGCTGGGGAGGAGCTGGGCCCACGGCCGCCCCTTCTCCTTGTCCAGCACAAACGGAGCCACCTCTGTGGCCAGTGATCCCCACACCTCTGCCCCTGGGCATGGCAGCCCGGGCTCTGTGCCCCTCTGGTACAGGCCTCCAGCTCAGAGACCAGTACAGCCTCCCAACATGGGCCCTGTGGTCCACCAGTACAGCCCCCCAGCATAAGCCCTGTATTGCCCCAGGACACCCTCCCAGCCCAGCCTCCAGTACAGCCCCCCAGTATGGGCCCTCTGCTGCTCCAGTCCAGCTTCCTGTCTCCCAGTTCAGTTCCTGCGCTGGGCCATCTCTCCTTGCCATGTCCCACAAGCAGCTTGCAGGGCTTGGAAGGAAGTATCATGCCAGGATAGTGCCCCACATTGAGGGGTGGTGTCACCAGCATGACTGCCCTACAGCAGTTCTGCACTGGCCCCCTGGCTGTCCCTGGAGCATGGAGACACTCATCCCAGGCAGGGGCTGTAAGTGCAAGAGCTCCTCAGAGCAAAGCAGCAGGGTGGGAAGCCCCAAAATCCCCCTGTTCCCCCTCACTGTGGTGCTGCAGCTTAAGCAATGCCCCAGGGCTTTCCTGGCCCCTGCAGGACCCCATGACCTGAGTGTGGGAGGGTGGCTGGGTCACAGACATGGTGTGGCACCACTGTCCCTTCCTGTCCTGGCCTGCTCCCAGGGACTGTCCCTGGCTGAGTCATGCCCTGGGTCCTAATTGCTATTTACACGGTGGCACCCAGTTCACTGAACTGGGGGAGGAAGGTGGTGGCACTGGTACCGCTGGGGCACTGGCAGGGCCAGGGGGGTGCACAACCCTGAGGCTGCAGGGAAAGGGCTGGAAGTGGTTCCCAGGATGGGGTGGAGAATGGATGCAGCAGAGCAGGTGCTCAGGGAAGGGAGTAACTCAGTGGGAACTGGCACTGAGAGCTCAGAGCTCATCATTAAGCAGGCTCAGGATGCTGAGCTGGCAGCAGAGACCGAAGAATCGAGGTTTCCTCCCGTGCCTGTCCCTGCTGGCTTTGCCACTGGAGACAGGGGGAACAGGTCTGTCCAGGCAGCCTCCTCCTGCAGCAAACGCTGCTGACTAATGCCAGGGTGGAGAGACTCCCATGCAACAGTTCACTTCCTCTGGGCCCTGCCACAAACAGCAGCCACTGCCATTGCTGTGGCTCCAGCAATGCCCACGGGTGCTGCCCCCCTGCATGGGGACTCCTGGAGCTGGAGCACACGGGATGGCAGATCAGTCCCACGCTGGAGCCAGCCAGCACCAGGCCCCCTGAGACCTCTCACCTCTGCTCCAGCAGGGAGTGGGCTTGGGGAGCCCCTTCAGGAGACAGGGTCCCCCTGCCCACCGTGCCCTGCTGCCATCAGGTAAGGGCTGGTTGGGTAAATCCATCCCTTTGGCCAGGCCCCTGTCCAGGTTGGGGTAGTCCCAGCCCTAGGAAGATGCCAGAGGCAGATCACTGTGATGGCTCCTTTATTCAGGCAGTCTGTGGGGAAGGGGAGGCAGGGAGCCAGGCTTATGACCAGGTTTCAGACTGGAAGCGCTGGGACCGTTCCAGGGCTGCTAAATGCTCCTCTGCTTCCGAAGATGACAGGCCACCCTCCTGCTGCAACACCGACTGCAGGGCCTCGGCCACCGCCGCTGGCATCTGCTTGGCATTCCTGGGGGAGAGAGCAGGGGCACAATGGAGGGCAGAAGGAAAACCAGGGGCAGCAGCGCCAGTGCTGGATCAGGGGGCAGCTGAACCCACCGCCCTGGAAGCAGGGCAGTGGGAACCTGCCTCACCCTGCCACACGGGCTGCCTGGCACGGGATAAATGTCAGGCTTGTCATCCTCCCCCTCCCTCAAGAGCAGCCGTTATCCACAGGGCCTCGGTGCAGGCATTTGCAGGCAGAGCCATGGCTGCAGTACCCAGACCCCAGGGAAGGAGCATCACAGCTCAGCAGCCTGAACTGCAGCCCCACATGGCTCCATTTGCCAGCAGCCTCATTAGAGGGACGTGGGGAATATGCACAGGTTGGAATTTATCGGCAGGAGGGCAGGAAACTGTCCTTTCATCTCAGGAATCACTCAATGTCAAACGTGTCTGATCCTGAGCTGGGTAACACACTGTGGGAAGGAGCAGCCGCTCCCGTCCTGCTGCTGCCTGCTCAGGAAATCCAACATGACTGGTTTGATGGTGACATTTGGAACTGAAGCCAGTTCAAACCTCAGAATAAGAGAAATGCTGCAGAAAACACGAGCTCCTGTGTAATAAATACCCAAATAGAACTCAATGCTTTCAAGCACAATTATTTCTTAGGGGAAATCAGAAATTCAGACTTTTTTTCCTGAAGAGAGTTTCATTTGATGAACTGCCTGTACGACAAAAAAAAAATCTAATAAAAAATTTCCCAGGCTGCTCCAATTGGCACGAGCATCTGGCAACGTCCTTGCTGTTTCCCAAGAACAAGGCAGAATTCTGACTTGCGTTTGAAGCTGATTAACATCCCAAAATACCCAGAAAGGAGGTCTTCTTTTTTTGGAAGAGTCGTATTGTTTCTGAGTCAGGCACTGATATGCAAGTACAGGATAATGGAGCTGGGCTTTTTGATGGAAAACATGTCAAATAGCTATTTTTTTCATAAAAAGAGAGACATTTTCAATCTTTTTGCCCCTGGGCAAGACAAGCTTGGAACAATTCTAGAGCAGATAAAGCCCTGGCTGCTGAGAGCCCACAGGACCAGCACAGGCCAAAGGCAGACTCACCCCAGGGCCACTGCTCAGGGACAGACAGCTCAGGACTGACTTTCTCCTAGTCTGGCTGAAACTGAATAGTGTTTTTAGGGCAAAAAAGGCCATTTTCAGGCCTGCCCACCTGCACCCTCCTGTCTGGCACCCCACCGGCAGGTCAGAGTCTGTGGGCCAGGAAGGGGCACCAAGATCCTGGAAGTCTTTTCCACATGGTGTGGGCTATTCAGGGGGGGAGGGCCAGTGCCCTTTGCAATCAGAACAGCTGTCATTTGTACAAGGAGGATGAAGCTCTCAGATTCCACCTGCCTGATGGGGGCTGAGGGACATCCCATGCCAGGGACAAAGCCCACAGTGAGAGGAGTCTCAGAGCAACCTCAGTGTCCAAAATACCATCCTAACAGCCATTCAAAAACCTGCCATGGGGACAGATGTGCAAGCTCTGTTCTTTCCAAGAAACTGATCCTCTTTTGGGAGTCTCCATCAGCACCAGAAAGTAGGAAACATGATCAAAGAACAGTAGGAAAGAGGATGGAAGGACTCAGTAGCTGCCCACAGTCTCAGCATTTGGGCTGTGGATAGAGGCACAACCCAGGCCCCAGGAGCACCAAACGCAAAGCCCAGATCCAAGGGTAGGAGTGCCCAGGTTGGGGTAGGGGCACCAGGAAGCCCCGCAGGGCAGCAAGGCCTGGCAGTACAGGCAGCAGTACAGGCAGCAGTGCAGACAGCAGCGCAGGTAGCAGGACAGGAGCAGCACAGGCAGCAGCACAGGCAGCAGGACAGGCAGCAGTGTAGCAACAGCGTGGCAGCAGTGCAGCACCAGCACAGGCAGCTTGACAGGAAACAGGACAGGCAGCAGTGCCGCAGCAGTACACGCAGCAGCACAGGCAGCAGTGCAGGCAGCAGCACAGAAACAGCACAGGCAGCAACGCAGGTGGCAGGACAGGGAACAGGACAGGAGCAGTGCAGAAAGCAGTGCAACAGCAGTGCAGGCAGCAGCGCAGGCAGCAAGACAGGCAGCAGGACAGGCAGCAGCGCAGGCAGCAAGACAGGCAGCAGTGCAACAGCACCACAGGAGCAGTGCAGGCAGCAGTGCAACAGCAGCACAGGAGCAGTGCAGGCAGCAGCGCAGGCAGCGTGGTGGGCAGCCTGGCCTCCGCTTCCTGGACAGTGAACAGGAATCTCCTTCTCCCAGGAATGCAGCGAGGCCAGTCTCGCCCTGTGAGGCGCTGGGGAAGTTCCTGCTGTTGCACAGGACAGGCAGGAAGGAGCCTCCTGCAATTGCTGCTCCTGCTGACAGCCAGGCCTGGGCTTGCACGGCGCTCTCCAGGTCACAGGGTGCACAACAAACACCATCACCAGCCTCTCACCAGCTCAAGAGCCCAAAGCATTTCACAACCCTCGCCCTGGGCAGCGGGGAGCAGCCTCCTCCCTGTCATGCAGTCATCACAAGGGCAGCGGGTCAAGGGCTCTGCCCAGGGAAAGAGGCACAGAGCTCTGAGCAGAGCTGCCAACACTCTGCCCCCCACCTTTGTCCAGCAGTTCAAGGTGTGCAACCAGTCCAAGACAACCACCTGGAGAATGACTGCACTGCCAAAGGAGACTGGCTGTGGGGCAACATGGCTCATCCCTGCCCTAGGAGGCAGTTTTGGGTGTGAAGAGCCAGACACAATGTGCCAAGGGTCCCAAGGCCTTGCTCACAAGCCCCAGCACTGGTGGAGCCCTGGTATATTGTGTTTTCAAAGCCTCCTGCCCATGAGTGGCTACAGGCACCATACAAGCCTTTTCTCCAGTTTCACCAAGCACTGTTGAAGGAGAGGGGTGTGAAGGGCCAGGGCTCACCTGTGTGTGGGTATGCCATGAGTTAGAGGCCATTGACAGTGGGAGGACTGGGCATAGGGGGTCGGCTGGAGCAGCTTTACCAGCAGCTCTACCCCTCCTAATTGGAGTGTGGGGTAGGTGTGAAACAACCCTCTCAGCCCAGGGCTTACAGAGACAGGACACAGGGAGAGGAAGAACAACCTGTCCCTCTGCAGCAGCCACTGCAGCCTCCAGAGACCTGCCAAGGTACGGGCTGTGCTCCCTCCAGGGGCTGAGCCCAGGGAATGTCTCCAGGCAGGCAGAGAAGCAGTAACACGCAGCCCCACTCGCCCAGTCCCTGCACAGAGACCTCTCTCACTTACCCAGCCAGGTAGACATGAGCATTCCCAGTGCTCAGCAGCTCCCACACCAACCTCCGGTTGTCCTGGATGCGGTGCTGAACATAAACCTTTTCCTCCTGCAGGGAAACAGGGCACTGAGTCTGCCAGTCCTGGCAGCAGCTGCAGCTCCTGCTCTCAGGACTGTTCTCAGGTGCTGTTTGCAAGGGCTCAGGGCAGCACAGCCCCCTGAAGCAGGGGGCACTGAGAAACACAGTTGGATCAATGGCCACACAGGGAAGGGGAATCCCACACCTGATGTCTGTGCACTGGGATGGGCTGAAGGGAGATGGGTGCAGCAGTAGGAGCTTCAGTGAGGACCAAGTAGCCCTCCCAAACTCTTTGAGTATGCACTGGCCAAGACCACGAGCTGGAAAGGCCTCATGAGGATTTCCTTCCTGCTCTCTCTTCTCCCAGCACAGGCAGAGGAGGTTCTGTGCCCTCCCTGTGCCAAATTTGCTGCAGGACAAGGACCCTTCCCCAGCAGCATTTCTGGCTGCTGGAGACCCAAAAGAGCTTGGAAGGGCAGAAAGCTTGGAGGGATGGCCTTGGTCCCATTCTCTGCTTCTTCACTGTGCTTAGGGACTGGATTATGACTGGCTTTTGGCATAGTAAAGCCCAACCAAGGAGAGTTCCCAAAGGGTTAATCCACAGGACTTCAAGAATCCAAGCAACTGCCTACAGCCCTGGCTCCTGCCCAAGAGAACGCCATTGCTAACGTGCCTCAACTCACTGCTGGCCCAGAGGGCTCCCGTGACAAAGGTGACACTGTGATGAAGGCCAGGCCCTGTGCTGGGCGTCCCACCACGCCGGGTTCTGCACAGCAGTGAGCTGAGCCACAGGCACAGCCCCTTCCCCACATCCCTTCCACCTTGTCCAGCCCCAAAGGCAGCAGGGCTCTTGCTGTGGCTCAGGGCCCTGCGTGCTGCAGGCTGGAGGTGAGTGTGGGAACAACCCTGAGCCCCAGCTGTCACAGGAGCTGATCACCACGTGGGCAGCAGGTCCCACAGCTCCACTGGCTGATTGCACAGGAGTGCCAGGTCACCCTGGGCACGGCTCCATGGCTCCAACCATCCATTGGTGATGCCAGTCACAAGCACCTCAGCTCCACTTCAGCATCAGTAACAGTGTAATGAGCTCAGTGCTGCCAGAGGCACTGCCAGCCAGGCTGGGGCTCTGAGGGGGCACTTAAGGACCCGCAACTGTCGAGAAACCAGAGCACCCCAGTGACAAACTGGGCTCATGATGTCTCAGCTAAACCCCAGGGCATTCTGCTCAGAGTCAGAGGCAGCTGTGTTAGGCTGGGATCAGTCTGCACCGTGATGTGACAGGAGGTCACTGCAAAGTGACCTCTTCTTCTTAAGAGAAGAGGGATATCCTGCTCAGCTATGGAGCATCCCAGCCCCTGCCCAGTTCTTTGACAACAAAATTTTTGACAAGGTAAGGGCTGTGGTATCTCCTGAAGCCAAAGGTACAATGGTCCAGTGCAGCTCATCACACCTGGCTGTGCTCCCACTCACCTCCCAACATGACTCGGGGGCAGGAGACTCTCAGGACAAAGTGCTTTGGCCTGTGCAGCAGGCAGAGAGGGGACACTCTCATGGGAGTCCTGTCCCTCCAGAGTCTGTGAGGGTAGAGGTGGCTCTGGCAGCTCTCCAGATTCACGGAGCAGCAGGTCCCCCACTTCACTGGTCATCCAACAACACTCTGCAGTGCTGCTCCTGTTCATTCCAGACTTGGAAAGTCTTCACACAAGCATCCAGCTCATGCCTTACAAGTGAGTGGATAAAAGATCTGGATTCATGTCAACAATATGCACACAGCCAGGAGAAAGGGCTGGTGCAGCTGAGCTACTGAAAGATCTCCATTCCCTTTTTATCAGATCTCTGTTCCAAAGCCAGGCTGAGCTTTCGGTGCCATCAAAGGACAGGGCAAGGCAGTGAAACAAAACCCCAGCTCAGGGAGCCTCCCTGGCAGCATAAAAAGCCCTGCAGCCTGAGGGGGGATGAGAGCTGCTCACCAGACACTGCCTAGGAAATCAGGGAGCAAAGTGAGGGGATGAGTTGTGGGGGTGCTTGTACCTACAGGGAACTTCCTCTTGTACAGCTGAGACTTGGAGAGCGCTGGCACAGAGACCAAGCTCCCTGGGCTCAGTCAGTGCTCAGAGTGACACGGTGGGGAGGGTTATTGCCTGGTGACCCCCCCCAAGAGGCTTTGAGAGCCTTTTATCACTCACGTGGTCCAGCCAAACAAAGCTGGCTAATGCCTTATCTGCTCCAGGGCTCTCCAGCCCTGTCCCAGCAGCCTTTCCAGCTCAGCCCAGTCAGACATGTCCCAGCAGGGCCCTGGCAGCTGGGGGGCAAATCACAGCCAGCAAAGAGGTGTGTGAGGGAAGTGAGGGGAAGTGAGGTGACACTGCGTCACCCCACCAGATCTGTCACAGGCCATGCCAACAGGTACAGGAGACAGACACACTGACAGAGTCCCATCAGTGCTGCCTGAGATGCCTCTGTATCCACCCTCCTCTGGGAACTAACCTGGTCCCTGGAGAAGGCTGTGAAGAGTGTCAGGAAGCCCTTTGCCACCAGCTCTTCCCACTCTGCCTGGAAGTAAAAGTCCTTGGATTTCTGCCGGCAGCCAAAGAACAGGCAGTTCCCTGCAGAGAGCAGAGCACAAGGGCTGTGCTGGGAGGACCAAGTTCTCTGTGAGTGCTTGGCACTGTTGGTGCCCACGGGACCTGGGGCTGAGCCCCAAGGCTCCCACCTCTCTGCTGCACCTTGCTGACAGCCCTGGCCTGGAAGGCCAGGAGCCATGTGAGCATGGAGTCAAGTGACCTGTGGCAACCAGAGGCCTCTGTATGCAGGAAATGCAGGTGTGGAGCAGGTAGGGCAAGAACTGCCCCCTGGGGCTGCCTGTTCCCCTCCACCAGCCTCAGCCTCCTGCTGAAGCCCACGGCTGAGCCGGGGGAATGAAGATGGGACAGGGGCAGAGGCATCACTCCTTGTGCAGCAGCAGATGAGCTCAGTAACACATCTCCAGTCTCAAAGAGCCAAGAAAGCCTCTGCAGAGCCCTACCCCGACCCAAGGAACTGCCCTGCAGCACAGCCTGTGAATAACCACTCAGGTTGCACACAGCAGGCTCTGGTCCTCACCTGCCCCTGAGTCCAGCTTGCTCTGGCTCCAAGACAGCAAAGCCTGCAGCTGTCCAAACCCTCACAACCCCCTAGGCCTTCCTTGCTGTCTGCTGACATAGACCTGTCTGCAGCAAGGGGTATCCTGGGACCCTCCCAGGACCACCCCTCACCTCTATGTCCATGTGCCACCCGCTCCTGTATTGCTGCTCGGAAAGGTGCCACCCCTGTGCCAGGGCCAATCATGATCATGGGAGTGGCAGGGTCAGCTGGGAACTTCATTCCTCCTTTCTTCACCCAAAGAGGCACCCGGACATCACCTGCAAAACAGACTGAATAGCATCAGCTCACCACCCCTGCCCCTGGGCCAACAGCAAACTCTGTGTGTGTGAAAAGCACTTCAGCAGTCTCAGCACCGTCTCTGCAGGAACCTGAGTGAATCCCAGGGCAAGGCAAGAGCTCCCAAGCACCCAGGCTATGGGACAGCCTTCTCTTCACACAGCCTGTGCCAGGGAGGCCAGCGGTGAAGGCAAGCTCAGATCCCAACCTAGCTGGACATAAGGGAGGCCAGACTTAACTGGGTAAAGAGCCCCATGGAGGTACTCTGAGAAGTTCCCATCTTGCCCTGGGGTCACAGAGAGCATTTCTCTATCACTCTGCAGGTGGGAGGCCCTGTGGGCTCCTCACATTTGCTTGGGGACCCACTGGAGGGGGTTTGTGCTTAGAGCAGATGAGCAGCACTCACAGGCTTTGCAGAACAGGGTGGATGTGCCCAAAGGAAGGGCCAGGCTTTCCAGAGTTGGGGCTATGGGGCTGGAGGTGTCCAGCAGAGTACTACCAGCTCCAGGACACCAGGAGAAGCCCTCAATGGGACAGCAAGGCACACTGGTACTGGAAGCAGGAGAGTCAAGCAGCTGTGAGAAAACCAGGAATTCAGGGCAAGCTGGAGGAGCACACTGTGCTCTGAAGAGGACAGCAGCAGTGAAGAACAGTTTCTTGTGAGTTCAGCTCATCCTGCCAAGCCAGGGTGCTCCAGCTCCACATGGAGATGCTGCTCCAGTCAGGGCCCAGGCAGCTCCAAAACATGGCCAGCACACACACACAGCTCCACCGTGGTCTGAAGGGATTGGTGCTGGGTGCTGTGACAAGCACACAGAGTCCAAGCAATTACCTTGCTCTGGGTTGAGAGATGCCAGCCAGGTAGAGCAGAGCCCACGGCGGGGTTTGCTGAGCTGTGTCTTGTACTGCACCACTGCCATGAGGATCTGGATCCGGTCAGGGTGAGCCTGTGTCCAGACAGGAGTCACGAGAAATGAGCAGACACACAGCACAGCTCCACAGCAAGGGCCCAGCTCCTCCTCCAGGGACAAAGCCTGTGCCCAGCTTCTCTGCCAGGGTGCCTACAACATTCATCCTAGCCAGAAACAGCCACTTAGAATGGAGCACACCCTTGCCCAAAACCTTTCCCATGGCACTGCTGCTCAAATGCTCTGCACATCTGGGAACAGTGACTGTCCAAGCAAAGAGGCACCCGTGGAGGCCAAGTCCAGCCGTGCAGGGGCTGACTTCTGCCAGCCACCCGGGCCAAGTTCCACTGCCACCTCCCGGCGGCAGGAGGGAGCAGCGTCCCTGCTTCCCAGGGCCTCGCCACACGGGGCACTCCCAGCCTCTGTGGTACCACAGCTCACTGCTCCCAGTGGCAAGGACACCAGACCTCTGAGGAATACTGGGACAGTCCTGGCACTTGCTGGGCTGCAGGACAGCAAGTGCTCGAATCTGGAGGCTGGCACAGCCGTGAGGTTTGCATCCAGCAGGTCAGGCTGCTGTAGACTTAACTGGACTGTGGGTGCTCAGAGGCCTGGGACCAGAGTCTGGACACACAGGGCATGCACATCATCAACAGCCAGCCCAGGTCCTGCCACACCCCCAGCTCAGAGCCTGACAGGAGGCCAAAAGGGCAGAGCTCTTACCAGCATGGAGGAGGCAATGGAGAAGGCACGGGCTCTGATGCGAGGGATGAGGTCCAGCAGGTAATCAGCTGGAATGGCACACGTCGTGTGAGGGAAATCCCACAGGGCCTGGAAAGCCAAGAGGGGTGAGGTTTGGTGCACTGCAGAAACAAAACGTGCACCCCTCAGAAGGCACCCTGCCTGCTCTCAAGGTGCCAGAGGCTGTGCCACATGGCTGTGCCATGCTGCCCTCGTTCAAAGGCACCACACCAGGCACCTCTCTGCACCGACCACTCCACTGTGTTCACTGTCCTTTGAACCCCAGGCTGCACACACAGCCCACCTCAGAGACCAGAAGGATTTAGAGCTGGTTTTAACTGCCAGTGGAAATCTACAGACACTTTAAAAAGTGTGTGAAGCAGGTTAAATTCCCCAACCAAGAAATTATGGCTGATCACTCACCTGGGTGCTTTCTGCCATGGCACAGGGCTGCCCTGCTCCCCAGCCTCACCCACCTGAGTGCTTCCTGCCATGGCACAGGGCTGCCCTGCTTCCCAGCCTCACCCATCTGGGTGCTTCCTGCCATGGCACAGGGCTGCCCTGCTGCCCAGCCTCACCCATCTGGGTGCTTCCTGCCATGGCACAGGGCTGCCCTGCTCCCCAGCCTCACCTCCAGCGTGGTCCTGCGGGGCCGGTTGCAGTAGCTGTACAGCTCCTCCTGGCCCTGAGCAGAGCTGAACTCCTGCAGCTTCTCCCTCTCCAGCTCGTTGGTGGAGAAGTAGGACATGAGCTCGAAGAAGGAGCGCCGTGGCACGCAGGAGATGTCCAGGTAGTGGGTGACCAGGTGCCGGATGGTGCAGGGCTGTGGCAAGAGGGGAGGGAGGGATGTGCCTGCAAGGCAAGGCAGCAGGGAGAGCTCAGGGGCAGCCCTGGGGCTGTGTGCCTGGCACTGCCCGCCTGCTGCCCCACCAGGGCAGCCCAGCTGCCTGCAGGCACACACACACTGCACCAACGTGCCAGTGGAGCCAACTTCAGCTACCACTGCTCTTGCCAGGGGGTCCCCACTCCCTCCTGCTCTCCCCAGTTTGCTTTTCAAGCCTGCAGGTTTGGCAACAGAGAAAGTCAGTGGTGTTCAGCTGTCCCTTACTTTTGGTAAGAGCTTTGGGATAATGCCTTATCCACATGGCTCCCACCCATCCTGCACACAATGCAATGGAAATAACCAGTAGTGTCATAAGTGTCAGCCTGTCCTTGTTTCCTTTGTATCTCCCAAGGGTGTGAGCAGCAGCCTGGATTTCTCTTGGGTTTGCCTGCCAGGCAAAAATTCCAGCATGGACAGACACAAGAAAGATGGAGGGGGAATAGGTACTCAGGAGCCAGGAGAGAGAACTCCAGTTCCATGGATACTGCAGAGCCACCAAGGGGTCTGAGGGGCCTCCAAGATGTTTCTGTGGTTGTTGGAGCTCATTTGTGGCTGCAGAAGCATCTGCAGGAGGTCCCCGGAGCAAAGGTAGGCTGTACTCCCCACGAAGCACAGGTTTCCTGACCTGGGCCTGGGGCTGAGCAGGCTGCAGCATCCTCCCCACTCTGTGCTGGGGCTGCCAAGGCACAAGGCCCGGATGGAGCCTGGCACTGCTGGATTCCTCCCACGGTCACACTGACCCTATGCAGGATCCACACGATCACAGCACTGGGAGAGAAGAACAGTCCCCATACTGCCAGATAGGCAGGTGTCCTGTGTCCATCTGACACTCCCAACTCCATGAACCAGGTCTACAGCAAAGGAACAGCAGAGCTCCAGGCTGGCCCAGAGCTCAGGGGCTGCCCTCTCCCAGCAGGGAGGGAAAGGAGCAGTGGGCAGGACCTACCAGGCTCTGTGGGCTTCAGCACAAAGAGTCTGTCCGGATCCAGGCGAAGGAGCTGGCAGAACTGCTGCACGTCCTCAGGGCAGTTCTGGGGCTGGATCATCACCACGGCCCCTGCACTGAACCTGTGGATGCAGTGGGAGCTGCCAAGCACAGCCATGGGGCAGGGCCGTGGGGCAGGGCCACAGGCATGCACTGCCATCCCAACCAGCACCCACATCAGAGGAGGCAAATTCCCAGTGTCACCAATATGCCCTCTAACTGACAAGGAAGGAGAGCTGTCCCATGGGCAGGACCCCCACTGCCACACACTCCTGACTGTCATGGAGAGGGACCATGCAGCAGGGACCACATTCCCAGGGCTGCAGCCTCAGATATCAGTGAGGACAGGGAGTGGTGAAGGAGGGCAGGCTACAGGACACTGGTACCACATGGCAAAGCTTGGGGGAGTCAGGAAAATGCT
>JAOXXN010000220.1:777279-787705 GCA_026770055.1 Myrmophylax atrothorax | reverse complement strand
CACGTGATCCCTGAGCCCGTGATGTCGAACTCCATGAGCCGGACATCCTGGAAGTGGGACGGTGCCGTGACGCGCTGGTTGGACACCACGCGGGCGGCGAAGGGGTGGAGCTCGGACGGAGCAGCCCCGGGTGCCGCCGGAGGGAGCGGGTCACCCTCGGGGGGTGGGGAGTTCTCAGGCAGGTAGTGCAGCGTGTATTTTGGGGGCGGGCTGTGGCGGGGAGAGCAATGCAGTGGTTACTCCAGGCCACAGCTCCTCTGCTACAGCAGGGCTAGATGCAGGGAGAGGCCTGGAGTCTCCCACTGCATCCACACCATCACCCCTGTCCCCCGGAGTTGGCTCGTGTAAGGGAATGCAATGGACTGCCAGGAGGAGATTCCCAAGGCTCCAGAACAGGCAGAGAGGGGCTGGCTGGGCACACACACTGCCAGAGGCAGAGGCATATCAGGACAGCAAGACAGGCAGAACCTGGCTGGGGCAGCTGACACACCCACCCCCAGGGGACAAGGGGACACCCCATCCAGGGAAAGATGGGCCACCAGCAGCCAAAGAACAAGGGACACTTGAGACACCAGTAGCTGTGTGGGGAGGGTTCCTGGTCAAAGCAGAGCACATCTCCATTCTGGAGAACAGCAAAGGAAGAGAGGCATTGTACACCAGCCAGTCCCTGCTGGGCCCATCTTGCCCACCCTCTGCACCCACCGTATGTCTGGACTGATGATCTCAAGGCCAGGAGGGAGAGGATACAAAGCCAGGATCTTGTCCCATAAGGCCAGGAGCCACGGATCAACCACTGCATCTGCCCTGCAAGCAGGAAATTCAGGCTGCAGTAGTGCAACATCATCCCTTAGGGCTCAAGCCCTGCTACCCCTGCACCTGCCCAATGCTGGGGCAACCCTGGACAACCATCCCTGCTACCCCTGCACTGTGGTCACCCCAGGCTGTTCCCTTCCAGTTGTAAGTCTGCGAGGAACATGTCTCAGACACTTTAGGCACCCCCTCACTCTGGGGCCCAACCACTGACACCTGAAAAGAACCACGAGCCCCCCTGAGCACCACCCGTGGCAATCACCAATTCCCTGAGACACACAGAGCCTCTGCCCCGTGCCAGGTGGGCACAGCTCAGGCTGCTGCAGGAACGTGGCTGTGACACAGCCATCCCCTGCTCTGAACAGGACTGGAGCTGAGCCAGGAGGTGTTGGCACATCCTGGGGATCGTGGGACACCCTGGAGAAGCAGGTGGCTGATGTCCTGGCACAGGACAGTTATGAGCAGAGATTGGCACGTTCACAGAGCTGCAGGAGCAGCCCGTGGTGGGAGCTGCTGTTCTCCAGGCTGGGGTAAAGCACACACAGCCCTGCCCCAGCCCGAGGCAGCCCACCCTGGAGCTCCCCCCTGCCACATCTCCCCTAGGCTCTTACCCCAGATCATGCTGGTCGTCTCCCAAGGCCACTGGGAGTAGTGGGTTGCCCCCAAGCTGTAACACCCGTTTGTGCAGCTTCTTTGCAATAAAATTAAACCTGAGCAGAGAATAACATAGCTGTGAAGGCAGGGCTACTCCAGCAGCAGAGCAGGCACTGCCCATAGCAGCCAGCACAGGATGCCAGGGCCACTGGAGCAGCACAGAGGCAGCACCACGACCTGGTCTGTGCCCTGCCCAGCCTGTGCCCCATTCTGGGGCAGCTCACACAAGCAGCTGGATGCTACTTGATGGGCCTCACAGGCTGTGCCCAGCTCCCAGAAGGGACTCAGGGAGGTCCAGCTTCCCTTCAGGGCATCTCGTGCCCTGGGACATAGAATGCTTCCTTCACTCCAGGCCCTCACTGCCCCATGAAGCACAGGCACACCCACCCATCCCACTACAGCTCTTTTAGGCACATGGGAACAATCTTTTGGGATAGACCTGGGGCTGCTGGCTGCCATCTTATGTTTGCTGTCTTCTGTTGCCCAGGCCCACTGGCAAGTAGCACAGCCTGTGCTGTGGCACAAAGCTTCCCTGCAGTTCCCATGGAAAACTGAAGGGATGCAATAAATGACACATAATGTCTGACCCACTGCAGTAAAGCATCTGCTTGGAGGGGCTGGGAGGGAAGAAATGGGCAGAAACCAAATTCCTGGGGTTAGGAGGGACATGCTGGTAGCACAAGGATTGTTATGGCTGGTAGGAATTACATTTCCTCTTGAGTCAGGCTCTGTCTCCCCTCGTCCCCTCCAGTCTCCAGACGCTCTGGTCTCTCCCACAGCCAGAGCTGTGAGGAGCAGCTGCCCAGGAGCTGCAGAGCTGCTTACTTGGGGTAGGAGGAGTCGCCAAGGCCCAGCACGGCGTAGTCCAGCTGGCAGAGGGACCCGGGCGGCAGGTTCTTCCGGAACAGAAACCGCCAGAACATCTACAGAGGACAGAGCCTGGAGTCCTGCTGCTGCCAAGGCAGCCTGCCCTGCCTGCTCATCCCTAGATCCCTGTTCTCCCTCCCATCAGGTCCATCCTGAATCCCAACAGAGTGGGGAGCATGGCCTCCTGCAGAGGTGACCCCTGAAAGCCCCTTCACCAGCTCCTGCCCATGTCCCACGAGATGTGACCGGTACTGCACCAAAGCTCTCCCCTCCAAAAACAACCACTGCTCAAGCTGCTTCTTGAGAGAAATCCCTGGATCAGGAATATAAAAGCAACATGGACAGGAACGTGTCCTACCTTCATGTTATCAGGTGGGTCCCCCTGGCCAGTGGTCGCACACACAAACACCACCAGTGGCTCGTGGATGAGGTTGGCCTGTGGGCACAAACATGGAAAAGCATGTTCAGGTCAGCAGCCTACAAACTGCTCTGGAGCCAAGCTGGGAGAGTTGGGGGGGTTCACTGTGGAGAAAAGAGAAGGCTCTGGTGAGACTTGAGAGCCCCTTCCAGTGCCTACAGGCAAGAGAGCTGGAGAGGAACTGGGGACAAGGGACTGGAGGGACAGGACAAGAGGGAATGGCTTCCCACTGCCAGAGTTAGATGAGATATTGGGAAGAAATTCTTGGCTGTGAGGGTGGGCAGGCCCTGGCACAGGTGCCCAGAGAAGCTGTGGCTGCCCCATCCCTGGGAGTGTCCAAGGCCAGGTTGGACATGGCTTGGAGCAACCTGGGCTGGCGGAAGGTGTCCCTGCCTGTGGCATGGGCTGGAACTTTAAGGTCCTTCCCAACCCAAACCATTCTATGATTCCATGAAACACCTTTCCTGGCTGTCCCCACATGGCTCCTCACACCACAATGAGCTCACAGACCACACTTGGAATAAAACCCACAGTCCTGCATGGCACAAGCTCCTCCACAGGCCCTGTGCTGCCCACCCACTCCCTGCAGCACCATCTCCTCACCTCATAGGGAACAGCTCAGTGGCTGTGACTCCATCCCAGGAGTCCCTGCTCCCCGTTCCCACCCTTCCAGCTGAGATAAGCACAAGCTGCCCTTGGGGAGGGCACAGAGCCAGGCCCTGGTGACATACAGCAGATCAGAGCAAGGGTGGAGGACGCCCAAGTGGCAGACATGGGGCTGCTGGAGATGGAGCAGGAGCAGCAGTGCCCAGAGCACCCCATGTGTCCCCACTCACCACATCATAGCTGTCCAGGGCCTCCACTCTGCACTGCAGGTGCCGGCGCGTGGCCTCCCTCCCGATCCTCTCCGCTGTGTCCTGAGCTGTGCCAGTCTGGCTGCCAAAGAGCACGAGGAGTTTCCGTTCTACCATCTGCAAGAGACAACCCAGAGCCCTCAGCTGGAGGGGAAGGGGTGGTGGCAGAGCTGGGCCTGCCCTGGGCTCAGCAGCAGCGACCCCACCAGGCTGCAGAGGAGCACCAGGGCTGGGCACAGGTGACAGCCGTGCCAGAGCCAACAGCTGGTGGTGAATCGCTGGGATTCAGCGGTGGGATACGAGGCTCCTGCGCTCCCTTCCCACCCCTGTGCAGCACTAACTCTGTGTCCTGGCCTGCAGGAGCAGCAGGGACACCACTGTGCTGCCTGTCCCCACTGCCAGGACACGCAGGGACTAAAATCCACATGCTGGCTCGCTCAGCTGCCCTCCCAGCCCAGGGGAGGTGCAGCCTGGGATCAGCTGCCCCCAGTGCTGGGTCAACCTTCCTGTCTGCCCTGTGGATCCCCTCTATGAGGAGGCCTGGGAAGAGCCTGGAAGCTCAGGAGCAGAGCAAGGTGTGGCCAGACACACACTGTCCTCAACCACCCTCTCAGGGAGCAGGAACCTGTGCAGGGAATCCAGCCCAGAGGTGTCTGAGCTGGAAATGGCCACTGTCACCAGATGCCCAAAGAATAATAACAGTAAATTGAATAATAATAAAAGAAAACAAAGTCATAGAATCCCACATTGGTCTGGGCTGCAATGGAGCTTCAAGATCACCCCATTCCACCCCATGCCATGGGCGGGGACACCTCACACCAGCCCAGGGTGCTCCAAGCCCCATCCAGCCTGGCCTTGGACACTCCCAGGGATGGGACAGCCATGTGGGCCATCACACCACGTGGATAAATATCCTTGGGATAAATATCCCATTATGGATGTGGTGCTGCAAGTCCTGCTGCACATCACAGAACCAGGAGTGGCATTCCCAGAGCTTGCAGGAGGGGCCCTTTCCCTCCAAAGCAGATCACCCCAGGGCCCATGGAGCAGCTGGTTATCAAACAAACATGGGAATGCAGCCTGCCAGGAGAGGGCCCAGAGACTCCCTCAGCCTTGTTTGCAGAGTAGTTATTTTCAGCCTTTAAAAAGCAACAGCAGGTTCACTTCATGCTGCTCCAGTTTGCCAAGTTTCCACCTTCCCCTGGGACTTGTTCCACCATGGCAGGTCTGGAGCAGCAGGACAGGGCACAGCTCGTTCTGACCCCAGAGCAGCAATGAAAAAGTCCCAGGGAATGGCAAATGCCTGATTTATTTTCCACATATCCGGCCAAAAAACCCCTGTTGCTGCTGGAGCTGCCCAGATTTGGGTGCCCTTTGCAGGATGATTCCAGCACTGGCTCCAGAGTGTTGGCCAGCAACGAGCTGGAGCCCAGGCTGGGTTAAAAACATGCTTGTATTTGGAGCTAATTGGATTAATTATGGATTAATTGAGGTTGGAATGAACCTTGGAGATCCTCTGATCCAAGCTGGCAGCTCAGGACTTTCTCCAAGTGAGTCTGAACCAAGGATGGAGATCCCACCACCACTCTCACCCCTGACCTTGGGTGACCCCCCCACTGCAAAGGGGATTTTCCTTATTCCCAGTGGAAAATTCCCTCCTGGCATCTCCCTTTTGCCTGTCACTCTGTGCCTCCAAGGACAGCCTGGCTCCCTCTTCCCTACACCTCATTCCCAGGAAATGACAGCACCTTTGGGAGGGACGTTTCTTGCTGTGCTGCTGGGGCAGGGCACAGCACCCCACAGCATCCTGCTCTCCTGCCAGGCCATCCCAGCCTTCCAAAGCCAGGGAAGTCCTTCCTTCATCCCAGTGGATCCACGGCCAGTACCTCTGGCCCTCCTCAAGCTCCTCAAATCCAAGGAGCCACAAAAACCCTGTTCCCTGATCCCCCTCAGTGACAGAGTGCCCTGTGTGTGGGGGTAAAGCACCCTCAGCTGTTCCCCCTCTCTCCCCTCAGACTCCAATCAGAACAATCAATTAATTCCAATCATGGAACGAGCTCTCAGCCTGTGACTTGTTTCTCACAACTGTAAATCCAATTCCTTCCCCAGGCTGTGCCTTTGGAATCCTCACAAATCAGGGAGCTGCTGGAGACCCTTCTCTGACATTACTGAGGCAGAGAACACTGGTCTGAAAATAATAACAATAATCACATCAAGCTCTTTCCAAAGATGGTTTTTTGGAGCCCCAAAATGTTGCATTTAATTTGATGCTCCACTTTCCCTGTTTCCGGCAGTGCCCGTGGGATCGTCCCGAGCAATTCACTCTAGCCTTTAACAACCACTATAAAATGAGGCTTGAAGGAGCCCTGAGCTGATGTGGCTTTTATTGGGATCCAAAGGAATGGTTTTCCAGGGACCAGCTGCTGCCTGAGCTGTCCTGGGCCTGGAAAACACACCCAGGGACTCCAGTGCAGGGCGTTGAATTCCCGGCCCAGCCGGGGTGGCTTCGCTCTGGTTTGGAGAGCAAAGCAGACTCTGGGAAGCAAAAAGAGCCAATTCCAGGCTATTTTAAGCTCCAAAACAAGAAATACCACAGCTTCTCCAAGGTGTCCACAAGCCAAGGGCTGCTCAAACTCGGGGCTTTGCCGGGAAAATCAGAGCTGGAGTGGGAAAGGGGCAGGAGGGCGGCGCAGTCGGAGGCCACGGTTAGGTGGGATATGGGGAAGGAATTCTGCCCTGGCAGGCCCTGGCACAGGTTGGGTAGAGAAGCTGTGGCTGCCCCAGCCCTGGGAGCGTCCAAGGCCAGGTTGGACGGGGCTTGGAGCACCCTGGGATAGCAGAAGATGTCCCTGCCCATGGCAGGGGGTGGAACGAGATGGTCTCAAAGATCCCTTCCAAGCCAAGCCATTCCATGATTCTGTGCTTGTCCCGTGGCAGGGAGGGCTGGGGGAGCTCCCAAACAGCCTGAGCTCGGGTGTTAAAGCTTTACAAAAGATCACAACGATCTGCTCTAATTGCTCATCCCGTGAAAGGGAGGGAAACTGGACCTTCAGGCCTCGAGGACAAATGCAGGCACTGGAGCTCTGCTGGGGCACTCCAGGCTCTCCAAACCTGGATCCCAGCTCTGCACAGACCCCACACCAGAATTAACTCCCTTTCATACCATCTTTACCAGCTGTGGGCTCTGGAGTCACCAGAGACCAAATGCAGAACAAGAACATGCACACAGGGAGGGTTGGGCTCTGCAGAGGCTGCCTGGGAGCTGGTCCATGCTCTGGGAAGTGATGATGGAACACCAACCCCTGATAGCAGAGGAGCCTCAGTGGAACTCCTGCAAATAAAATAACTCTGGAACATGGGCCTACAACACTCCCACCATGCCAAGGTCCCCACAGGAGCTGCTGTTTGCTGTCCCTAATTTGGTAGCTGGGTTAATAAGCCAGATGATCACCAGACAACTTCCCACCATCTTCTTCCACAGGTTTTCCCTTCCTTGGTAGCCCTGGAGATGTGGATAGAACAGCCAGAAGTCCAGGAATGCAGAACCAGGAAGCAGGGCCTGATCCCATCGAGGTTCCAACGTGCTGGGCTGGCATTTGGGCTCACCTGGCAAGAGCTGATCTTACCCACCAACAGGAAAGGTGGAACTGCAGCCCCTGGAGATGAGCACAAGGCACATTTGGGAGGGAGGGAACACAGGGAACAAGGGAAGAAACACAGCAGTGAAAGGCTCCCCCTCTGCAGGTTTGGACAGATCCCCTGAGCTGAGAGGAGGAACCAGCCTGTGTGTGTGTGTGGATTTGTTTCCACAGCTCTGTGTTGCATTCCTGGGAAAAAGCTGCACCCACATCCCACGGGATGCCCACGAGGCCCGGGCAGAGTCAGCACAGGAGCAGCAACACACAGAGCTTGGCTTCTCCCATCCCTTCCCCCTGCCCCGACAGGAGCCTGTCCCAGCCCATCCCAGCGTCATTCCTGGGGGGAAGAGGCAGCCAGAGGCTTGGGAAGGGACAGGGAGCC
Organism: Myrmophylax atrothorax; assembly: GCA_026770055.1. NCBI lineage: Eukaryota > Metazoa > Chordata > Aves > Passeriformes > Thamnophilidae > Myrmophylax > Myrmophylax atrothorax. The sequence continues at coordinate 780,082 of JAOXXN010000220.1, read as the reverse complement.
CGGCACTGCACAGGGAGGGCACAGGCAGCTCCCACACAGTGCCCACCTCAGGGCACAGAGGGCTCCACACCCAGTCCCTGCTCCAGCTCAGCCTCTTCCTGGTGAAGTCACAAAGCTCAGCCGAGGAGATTCAACATTCCATCTCCAAAGCAATGAAATCCAGGGAAATGTTTCTCAGCTCCAGGTTTTGAGCAGTGCTGGAGGCACCTGATAAAGAAGGACAAACAGGGGCTGTTCCTGCTGCCAGGGGGAGAGGAGAGCCTGGCTTTTAACTTGGAGGAATTCCAGGGGATCCAGTTCATCTCTCAGCGCACAGGAAAGTCATCAGAGCACCATGGAAAGCTGGGAAGGACGCAGCTCTGTCTCTGTAATTCCAGGGCAGTGTCTGAGCTCTGCTGGGAACACAAAAGGTTTGCAAATCCTTTTCTCCCATTTGCTTTGCACATCCCTTTTTCCCCACTCCTGCCTTGTTTCCGAGTGCAGGTGCTGAGGGAACAGTTGTGCAGAGTCCCCGAGGTCAGACCTCAACCTTTCCAACCACAGAGGTGCTTCCTGACTCAGGAAGGACCATCCCCCTGCTTTGCTTTGGAGTTACAGCAACCAGCTCATAGGAAGAGCCATTGAATATCCAAGGCTCCAGGAACCTTTGGAAACTCAGATCCATGGAGAAGCAAAACTCAAGTGGCAGGTGGTGACCAAGGTCTCTGCTCCAGAGCTCCTGTTTCAGTTCCTGGGATTGAGGAGCTTCATTGAAGGCTGCATTTGGGAGTATTCCCACCACCAAATCCTGGCTGAGCAGAGCCCCTCCCAGACAGCCCAGATGGACTGAAATCCTGGGATCAGCCTGGGATCAGGACATGCCGACCTCCAGCAGCCCCAGCACCAGGAACCTCCTGAGCACAGAAGGGAGATTTTCATCCCAGTACAAACAGTTCCAGGAGGAAGCCAGGGCCTTACTCAACCTTCAAATATGTGTTTCCGTGGTCAGTGCCTCGAAAAGCAGAAGGTGGAAAGGTCCTGGCCCGCTGCATCCCGCTGGGCTGTTCCCATGGAGCAGGGGATGAGTCAGTGCCATCTGCCGGCTGCTCCCGAACCCGCCGGATCCGCCTCAAAGAGCGGGGAATAAAACCCAGGCTCCTGCACATCTCCCATCCCTCTGGAATGCTGCTTCAGATGCAAATTCCCCCTGGAGGTTCAGGCTCCAGATGGGATCCCTGTGGTGCATCCACGTCCAACCACGCCAGGAATTCCCAGGATGTCCCAGCGGGACAACCCAGGCTGCAGCTCCGGCATTTCCCAGCCTTTCTCCTTCCAGCCATTGGGATCTCCCTTCCCCATCCCTGACAGAGTCATCAATAACTGTGGTGTGGGATGTGCTGGCTGTGGAATTCCTTGAGCTGCCCTGGATTTGTGCTGAGGAGGAGCTGTGGAAATGCCAAGGATCTGCAGTGCCACCGGCACTCCCAAGGGATGGCATGGAATTGTTGACTTCTACCCCAGCAGTGACGAGGAAGGACCATTCCAAGGGGGCCAGGAGGTGTCAGAGCCGGGATGGGACACCAGGCACTCCTCTTGTTCCCCTCTGTGGGATCAGATTGAATTGGGGACAGATTCTAAACATGTTTCTCCCCATTTTTAAAAGGAAAACATCAACAGCTCCATAATTATTCCATAGCTGGGTTTAGGTGCCTGAGGAAAACACACGACACTTCCTCTGGGGGTGAAGAGAGATTTGCTCATCCTGCAGGTGCTGATTATCCCCAGAGTTCCCTCCTGGCACTGCCAGCTCTGGCAGGCTCGGAATGGCAGGGACTGGCAGCATTCCAGAGCTGCAGGGATGGCCCTGGGCTCCATTTGCTCCCGGAGATCCCAGGGCTGAGGTGCTGTCAGGCTCCTTTTAGGGATGAGCAGGGCCCTTCCAGCTGCTTTTGTCAGTCCTGGTAAAATCAAACCCACCTTTCCTGCTGGAATCCAGCACAAAAAGGACGATTTCTCTGGAAAATTCCATGTACTGAGGAAGCAGAACGGAGCAGGGGTAACACAAAGCTGGTGTGGGTTGGGATGCTGTGCACAAACAGGATCCCTGCTTTGGGACAGCATTCCCAGCCCTGGGCTCTCTGGGCCAGCATTCCCAGCCCTGGGCTCTCTGGGCCAGCATTCCCAGCCCTGAGCTCTCTGGGACAGCATTCCCAGCCCTGGGCTCTCTGGGACAGCATTCCCAGCCCTGGGCTCTTACCTGAGCACTGGCAGTGTGTTCCCCAATTATTTGGGCTCAAAGGCAGCTCCATAGGAACCATCCTGGCAACGGCAACCTCCATAGCAACGGCCCTGGTGACGGCAACCTTCACAGCAACCGACCTGGCAAGTTGCAATTCCTCGAAACATTCTCTTCTCCCACAGCTTTTGTCCAACCTCTCCCCATTCCCGGTCTCCAACCTGTCCCCATTCCCGGTCTCCAGCGGGTGTGGAGCGCCAAGGCACAGGGTTACTGACACTCTCAGGGACTAAACTAAGGAGCATTTTTCCAGAAGGGACTGGAGTAGGTGACGATAACTCCGTATCAAGCAGAAAGCGGCGCTTTTCCAAGGAAACTGCCGCGGAATTCCCGCCGGGAGCGCCCTCTGCCCCCCACGTGCCCGTTGCGTAGCAACAGGTACGCTATAGCGCCCGCCCCCTCCCATAGTCCCCTGTTATTGGCTGTGCGCAGCATGATTGACGTGCACGCTGACCAGTCGTCGCCCTCCACGAGCCTCTCGCGCGCCCGGGGCGCGGCGCTACCCGGAAGACGCTGCAGGAAGGGGAG
>JAOXXN010000220.1:753478-777179 GCA_026770055.1 Myrmophylax atrothorax | reverse complement strand
GTCGCGGCCGCGCCCCCCGTGACGCCATCGCGGCGCGCGGCCGGGCCGGGCCGGGCCGGGCCCCGCAATGCTGTTCTCGCTGCGGGAGCTCGTGCAGTGGTTGGGCTTCGCCACCTTCGAGCTGCTGCTGCACGGGCTGGCCCTGCTCGCCTTCTCCGTGCTGCTCGTGCTCAAGGTGGACGGCGCGGCCGCCGCGCTCTCCTGGTGGGTCGTGTTCGTGCCCTTCTTCGCCGCCGACGGGCTCAGCACCTACTTCACCACCATCGTGTCCGTGCGGCTGTTCCAGGACGGCGAGAAGCGCCTGGCGGTGCTGCGGCTCTTCTGGATCCTCACCATCCTCAGCCTCAAGTTCGTGTTCGAGATGCTGCTGTGCCAGAAGCTGGTGGAGCACACGCGGGAGCTCTGGTACGGGCTCATCATGTCGCCCGTGTTCATCCTGCTGCAGCTGCTCATGATCCGCGCCTGCCGCGTCAACTGAGGGCCCGGCAGCTGCGGGGCACAGGGACAGCACGGGCTGGGGGCTGGCACAGGGACAGCACAGGCTGGTGGCACAGCCAGCACGGACTGGTGGCACAACCATTACGGACTGGTGACAGGCACAGGCTGGTGGCACAGCCAGCACGGGCTGGTGGCACAGGCAGCACGGACTGGTGGCAGGTTGTGCCCAGCCCCTGCCCCGCCACACCGCACCGCGACCCTCCAGCAGCTCCCGCTGTGCCTGTGCGGGCGAGGAGGGCCAGCACAGGCTGGTGACAGGCTGTGCCCAGCCCCTGCCCTGCTCACAGCACCGCGTCCCCCCAGGAGCTCCCGCTGTCCCCGGGCAGGGCCAGCACAGGCTGGGCCAGGGCTGTGCCCGCCCCTGCCCCGCCACACCGCCCCGCCAGCATCTCCCGCTGTGCCGCGATCCTGTTCGGCTCCCGCAGCCCCTGCGCTGCCCTGCCCCGCCCTGCAAGCGCTGCTGGCTGTGCCACTTACTGTATTTTAAAATAAAAATGTGTTGAAGGATTGCGTTTATTTTCATAGAAAGCAGTTGTAACTAAAACTGCTGCCTGGAGAGCAGGAAGTGCCTGCAGGGTGGGTGGTTGCTGTAGGTCCCTGGGGGTACCCCAGGTCCTGCCCTGCCCTGCCCGAGGCTACTGTGGCTGCAGCAGCAAAGCTCAGTGGTTTCCATCTGTGCCCTCACTCCCTTCAGCCCTTCAGTGCTCTGCCAGGGTTTGCAGGCAACACTGATATGGGCATTTCTTAGCAGATGGGTTTTCTTCTTTGTGTTTCACTTGCCATCGCTAAATGTGAAAGAAGGGGTGTGGGGAGGACAGGGCGTGGGGCAGGAGTGTGTGCTGCTGGTGCTGGTTGTGGAGGAGGGTGTCACTGAACCCCAGCTTCGGTGTGGAACACTGCTCAGACCCCCAGACTGCAGGAGGAGTTCCGTACTCCTGGTGGAAGTGTGGATCAGCGTGTCAAATGGCACTGTCAGATGGAGGTGCCAGTGCCAGGGGCACCCCGGTGTCCCTCATGTCCAGCTCCCACCGTGAGGGTGTTGGGAGCAGCTGATGAGCCCCTCAGCCTCAGCCCAGCAGCCTGGTCTCCTTCCCACACCGCCTGTCACAGACCTGTGTGCTCTGCTGCTGCTGCGCCCTCTGGCCAAACCCCTCCTGGCAGCCAGGGCTCCTGCAGCCCCAGCTGCTCCCTGGCACAGCTCTGCCTCTGCCCCCTGCCCAGTCCCCCCTCTGTCCCCTCTGCCCTGGGGTATGTGCAGGTGGGATCAGGAGCAGGAGCTTCCCTGTAACCAGCCATGTCACTGTCACTGCTCTGTCAGCTCGGAGGGGCACCAGGGACGTATTGGTGGGGCTGATGTCCCCAGGAGATCCTCTGATGACCATGAGACCAGTGACTGCTCCTCTTGTTTCTGAGAGCAGGTGGGAACAGCTCCTGATGTCAGAGGCTGTCCCTCGGTGCTGCTGGGGCTGAGGAGCTGGGGCTGCAGAGGGTGGGGGACACAGAGAGGAGCAGGATGAGCAGCAAAGCCTCTGAGTCAGGAGGGGACACTCAGTGAGTGGCCCTGGGGAGCAGTGGTGCCTTTGGACACTCCCACAGCTCCCAGCCAACAGCTAATTAATAAACTAAGGAAGGGGCTCATCAAACCAGAAGCAGATCAAACAGATGAGCACATCCCTCAGCCTCGCTGCGACGCTGCCGAGGAACGGGCCGTTTCCTGCTGCCCAGCCCTGCAGGGCCAGCCTGGACCGTGAGGAACTAACACCAGCCCTGTCACCGGCCCGTGGTGCCCGACACAGACAGGGGCACAGTGCCACATGCCCCCCGTGCCGCCCAGCTCACCTGCAAGCGGCTCCTCCAGCAGTTTGGAGCTGCCCTGGGGAAGGGGCAGCAGGCACCGTGTCCCAGCTCTGCTCCTCCAAGGTAAGGCATTACCCTCCCCGGGGCATGTGGGGCACAGGAGTGCCATGATGCCAAACTGGCATGTGGGGGGCTGCCTTGATGGTGTGCCAGGGTGGGGGGATCGCTGGCAGCCAGGACCAGCCGTGGCCCTTGGCAGGACTCATGCCAGGTATGGAGGAGTGTCCCGCAGTGCCCAGGGCCACCAAGTCCTGGAACAAACCTTCCTGGGGCATTTGCCCTGGCACCCAGCAGTGTGCAGTGCTGGCACACCAGCCTGTGGACACACAGAACTCCTGGGAGCATCCCCCTTGGAGAAATCCTGCTGGACCCCCCACCCACTGACACGACTTGAGGGGACAGACCCTGACACATGTCCCATGCCCAGTGTGAGCCATGGGGCCTCTGCCACTCCCTGGCATGGGGCCAGAGGCTCCTCAAGTCTCAAGTCAACACTCCTCCATCCTGGGAGACCTCCAGCAAAGGTGAAGATCTCACCTCTGGGTTTATTCTCACTGCTGAGGTGGGTGTGTTGGGTACTGCTGCCAGCTGGGCCTTTCCCAAACTCAAGAGTACATGTCAGGGGAGTGCCCCAGCTCCCAGCCCAGAGGTCTGGCCATGTGGACATGCTGGCCAGCACAGCTTCCCTAGGCTGGTGCTGTGGAGCCCAGCCCTGAGCCCCTCCAGACCCCAAGGCCAGTGGTGAAGAAGCCCCTGCACCCAGCCTGGGTGCCAAACCAGCATCCCCCTGGCAGAGGGGCAGTACCAGCAGTACCACCTTGCTCCCTGTGTCCCAGTGCCTGCAGGGACAGGAGCAGCTCTTGGAGAGACATCTGAAATTGGGGCTGAGTACACTGGCAGGAGAGAGGTCAGTGCTGCCATGTCCATGTGGCATCGCCAGAGCAGAGCCTGCCTGGAACATACATGGGCTCCATGCACCAGGACAGAGGTCCAGCATGGTCTGGGCATCCAGAGGGGCATAAGGACTCCCAAAGGAGACACCTGGGAATGGGTGGCCCAAGGGACTTACATCCCTCCCTCCATCTAGACACGGACAGCACCTGGGGACTGTGGGACCTCCTCAGTGCAGTTGTGGCAGCAGAGCAGGTCCTTGATGAGTTCCTCCCACAGCAGTGTCTGGGCTCAGTGCTGACACCAAATCATGATCTGGGAGGTGGTACTGGGGAGGTCTTGGTCTTTTCACACACAAACCAGTTCCCTTCACCAGGATAAGGGCCTTGGCTGCCCGTGCCAGGTCAGCCCTGCTGGCAAGGAGCCTGGCAGCCCTGCCAAGAATGGCCACTCAGCCCTGCCAGTGGAGAGGAGCTGTAGGTCACCCCTGGCTGGGGCTGCCCCATGTGAGCTGCCCTGGGAGCTGTGGGCCTGGCTGCAGGCCAGCTTTCCAGCTCTTCCTGAACCCTCCTGATTTAGCTTTGTTTTGTTTTGGTCTTTTCTAAGCTTTTGTGTAGGAACTGTGTCTTACTCGTGTGTCTAACCTCATCTCAGCCTCTGGCTGCTGGGAACTTTGGGACAAGCAGTCAGAGAGTTCTTGGAGAGCACCTCAGAAATGGAGAGATGAGTGTTTCCCCCAGATTTGCCAGGAAACCAGGCTCACACAGCCTGACACCCTTCTCTGGTGGGTCACAGCCCCGCTGCAGGGGAAGGGGTCACACTCAGAGTATCTGGGCCAGCAGCTGACCAGGTGGGAGCCAGAGGGGGCTTTGGGTGTCCCTGGGTAATGGCCAGTGTGTGCCACAGCAAATGCCACCCTATGAGCACACAGGTTCCCTAAGCTGCTGCAGCCCCCATTTTCAGGGTTGGTGTTCCCAGGACCTCATCTGTAATTTAGTGGCATAATTCAAAGCTGGCAAGGCTGTGGGTTGAAGTGCAGGTCCATGTTCAGTCACTGCTCTTGGAAAGATCAGTGGAGAATTGTGGAGCAAGTGCTCAAAGCCCAGAGGGAGCAGCCAGGGCAGCAGGGGCACAAGGGGCGGGAGGAGAAAAGGCTGAAGGAAGGGAGGCTGCAGCAAAAGGGACCTCCCTGGTGCAGCTTCCCAGAAGCTTTACTGAGACTTTGAAGGGAAAGAGGTGTTACAGAGGGGCACAGCCTGGTGACATGGGATACAGGGAGAGTGGTGACATGGGACATCTGCTATCCACGCCCCCCACTCTGGCAGGGCAGCTGCCTCCACCATGGCCCCAGCTGCCCTTCTCCAAACCAGTCTGGAAGTTCAAGGCAGACCTCTCATAGCCAGAGGGTTTCATGGCCTCCTGCAAATGCCCTCCAGTGTTTGCTAAAGGACAGACATCTCCATCAGTTCATCCTTCTGCCTCATTTTCTTATGGCCCCATTGATTGTGTTGGAGACAATCAGCCATCTCCAGCACTGCTGCTTATCTCGGTCTCCTTCACATGCTGTCCCCAAGCACTCCCTGGGACATTAGTGGGAAGAAAAATCCTGCCCTGAGGGTGCTTTATCCTTGTTTCCCTGTGCTCAGGGAGAAAAATTCCTTAAGATGCCCAGAGCCAGAGGAGAGCCCATGCCTTGTGAGCTCTTGTGAGCCACATCTGAGACGCCCTGACCTTGGTACTCTCACCCCCAGGTAACACAGCTGGTGAGGGATTTAGAGCCTCAGCCTCCTGGGGCATCTCTCTGCCACCCCAGCAGAGAGGAGCCCGTGACCACAGTGCTGGGCAGCACATCCTCCCCCAGCAGGGAGCTGGTGCCCCTTCCCAGGCACCCTGCCCTGCAGGGCTTGGCTGAGCCAAGTATCGAAATATTTTCATTGATGTCATTAATTTGGGGGCTTTCACAAGGAGGCAGGTGCTGTTCTAAGTCACATCTGAACCCAGTGCAGGATGGATCTACCCCCAGAGCCGCCCCTGCTGTGCTGGAGCTGTGCATGGGGCAGGGGAATGGAGTGGGGTGACCGTGGGTGGCACAGGGGCTGACTCCAGACACGTGTCCCTGACCCAGAGCACCCACAGCTGGGAGGTGGCACCAGCACAGCCACAGTCAGGACAGTCAGCCCATGTTTAGTAATGATGCACACTGGGGAAGGCAGGTGTGAGGAGGGAGGGTCTGGTGTGCTATTTGCCAGCCAGCAACAGCAGGTGTGGGCATAAAAAAGGGAGCTTTAAATGGCCCCAATTCCACCAGTTTTGCTGGAATCAGCCTGGAAGGTAGGGCTGGAGCTGGTACCTGTCTGGAAGGGGATGTGGGGCAGGAGCAAGGGGTGCAGCTCACCTGGGAACATGGGGCATGCACTGAGCCCCTGCCTGCACCTCTCACCCCCAGGAATGGGGTGACTTCACGGTGCAGAAATTGAGTGGTGGGGAAATGAGAGACTCTTTTTGACCTGAGTCAGAGTGTTTTCCTTTCAGAAGGCACCAGGAAGATGTTAGTGATGGAGGTGATCTCATTTCACAAACACCAGTCATCCCAGTGACTGGCAGTGATGGCTGGGCTCGAGCCCCACCAAGGCCCCACACCAGCCTGGCAACTCCCTGCTGGGTCTCAGAGTCATTTCAAGGGCCACAGACAAACAAATACATGTCAAAAGCAGATCAAACAGGGGTGTGTGTGCACTTCTCCTCAGCAGGCTTGTCTCTGAACTCAGAATGAGACATTTGGTCCCTTTTTCAATGACGAGCAAACAGCACATTTCACTCTCACCAGAGCACAGCCCAGAAGGCAAACAGGGCTGGGGCTGATGGGCCTCAAGGACCTGAGGGGGGCCATGTGAGAGCAGGTGCCCCTGGGGGCCGGGCAGCCCATGGCCCTTCCAGGACCTGCGGGGCTTGGACACCACGGCCCTGAGACCCGGCACTGTGGCAGAGCCGCCCCTTTGGGTGGGATTGGCTGAAGAAAATAGAGGGCTGAGTGTAGCCCAGAGCTGTCTGTTCCCTACAAGGAGGGTCAGGAAAAGTGAAGTGAACAGTTGTTCATTTAGGTTTGGAGCTGGAAGGTTTGGTCAGCTCTGGTGCTCACAGCCCCTGGCAGTGCCACCCAGGGACTGGGGCTGTTTGGTGCCTCTCTGTCCCGGGTGGGGGTGAGACCCCCTGCTCAGGGCAGCCCTGTGCAGTCAGAGGGGCTTCTCCAGAGCGGGGAAGGGACTGGACGCTCATCACCCCCTTCCACTGAATCCATGTGAATCCAAAGGTTGTGTGGACATGGGAATGCAGGAGTGGTGGTGGCACCCTCTGGGCTCCAGACATCCACACCACCAGCACAGGAGCCACCCCAAAGGAGATTGCCACGGGAATGTTGCAATGAAGTGCCATGAGCCTGCAAAGACTGTGTTGACTCACCATTTTATCACAAAACGAAAGAATATGTGTTTATTTTGCTCTTTCAGGTAAGAGTCAGCTATGTTTTTTCCAAAACTAGGGTGAGACTTATGGGAAATGAACCATGGACATATCCCTATGTCTCAAAGGGGGGATTTGATGACACGAAGTGCCATGAGAAGGTTAAAAATTCACTGAAGGACAGGACAGGACAGGACAAACAAAAGAACTTATGAAAGACAAGGAAATAACCAAATTTGCAGGAACTGAGAGCCATGACCTGAGAAACAAAAGAGCAAGAGAACACTATAAAAGAAATTACAAATCCAAAGACCAACTTTGTGCTCATTAGCATAGTAAAATCCTGGCCCACAGGCTGTGACTGCCCCTTACTCACGTAAGCCCCTTCCCCACAGAGCATGAGTAGTAAAATAAGTGTGCAAAGTATCCTTAAATCTTCAAATGGAGATGCGAGAATGCAAAGCCAATGGCTGCAGCTTTAGGTCATTACCTATAGGGAAATGCTGATTTCTATTGATCTGAGCATATAGAAGTGGGTACCTGGCATGCTGGAGGCATGCCAGCTTTGTGGATTCACCCCATCTCTGCACATATCTGCACCCATCTCTGCATATATATGAAATAAAATCAATTATCTCAATTCTATGTGTGGATCAGCTTCTTGCACACAGAGTGAAGGAATTTGGGGCAAAAGGAAGAGGGACTGGCCTGGAGCTCTGGGACTGGCCTGGAGCTCCAAGCCTGGCCAGCAGCAGGGTCTGGCACAGGCCCCCTGGTCGGAGAGAGGCTGAGAGCACCCCTGGACTGCAGCACCCTGATGTCACAGCATGGCACTGTCAGGGCACAAGGCCAGACCTCTGAAAGCACTGGGGAAGGTGCTGGGGAGGTCAGGTGCAAGGAGGGCTCCCCAGCACGGCATTTCCCCCCTGGCATTGCCCTGTGTGGCTCAGCTAAGTGCAGGCAGCTGGAACTGGGTCTTTCCAGGAGATCGCCCTTGTGATAGCCCTGCCAGCCTCTTATCAGGGAGATGAATCAGCAGGAAGCAGCTTGGCCCAGAGAGCACAGATCTCTGCTCCCCACCCTTCTGCTACCAGGGCACGGTGCTGGGCACTGTGCTCAGGTGGAATTCTCTGCCCATGGGATGCCCTGCCCATGGGATACCCTGCCTGTGGGATACCCTCCCCATGGGGTACCCTGCCCGTGGGATACCCTGCCTGTGGGATACTCTCCCCATGGGGTACCCTGCCTGTGGGATGCAATGCCCTGCCTATGGGGTACCCTGCCTGTGGGGTACCCTGCTTGTGGAATACCTTGCCCATGGGATACCCTGTTTGTGGGATGCCCTGCCTGTGGGATACCCTGCCTGTGGGATGCCCTGCCTGTGGGATACCCTGCTTGTGGAACACCCTGCCCATGGGGTACCCTGCTTGTGGGATACCCTGCCCGTGGGATACCCTGCCTGTGTGATGCCTTGCTCATGGGATACCCTGCCTCTGGGATACCCTGCCTGCCCTACTGAGCCCCCAACCTGCCCAGAGGGATGGGTGGCTGCTGGCAGAGCTGGGCAGGGGAGTCATCCTCACTCCCTTAGCTCCCCTCGGGGTCTGCAGGGACCCCCAGCCCAGGAGCAGCACAAGGCTGGGTCACACACAGGGAAGGGGTGACCACAGTCCCACTTGGGCCATGACAGTGTCATCTGAGCTTGTCCTGTGTCTCCTGGCAAAGCCCAGTCAGTGTTGCTGAGACCCCAACAGGGCCATCCTCCCCCTCTGACATGATCTGGTTCTAACAAAATTTATTATCAAGGCACCTACCACTCTGTCTGATATTCCAGGACATGGGATACTGGAAAAGTCCCTCTGACCTCTTACAGGCTTTGTAGAGACTCATAACGAGAATGTAAAGGCTGGTGAGAGCAAAGAGAGAATGGAAATGTGTGTGAGGGTGTTTGACAGCACAGAGAAGCAGAGGGATAAGGGTTAAAAGATGTGTCCTTCATGTGATTTCATTCAAATGAGGAGGAGGAGGGACTAATTGGCTGAAGATAAGGCCAAGCTGGGCCATCTGAATACAACTGTAAGATAAACAGAAGAACAGATACTTGAGAGTTTTGCTTAAGGCTGATGATCTCTGAGAGAACATAATGGGGGAAAGATCTTCCAGCAGTATCCACTTCCAAAGGATATAAAGGCAAATCCAAGCTGGGTTTGCTGTCCAGAAGGAGTTCAGCACAGCAAGGACTGTGAGCCAGCCCTGAGCAATCCCACCGGGACACACGTCTGGGTTCAGGCTGGGAGTGCCACAGGTGAGCTGACCTTACTTACAGCTTGTAAGATACAACCACCCTCCCCTCCCACTGAGGGTTTCTGCAGTTTCCCCATGCACTGTTTAGTGCAGTGCTTCTCTTGCTCCTCCCACACCTGATCCTTCCCAGTAGGAGGGAGCTGAGCAGGGGTGGGTGTGGGAGCTGGAAGATTGTCGTTATCCCATCACATGTCCCAAACTGCTGGGCAACCAATCCCTCTTTCCTCCTGCTCTTCGTATTTTATCCTAATACTGCTTTTCGCAGGAAAAGGTCTGACTATCCACCAGGATTTCTGAGTGTCACAGCTTGAGGCAGTGCCACCTTTTGGAGCAGATCTCGTTGCAGCTCTCACTGACAGCATGTTCCCAGGTGTCCAATCACTTTTCTCCCGTGTTTGGGTTCACAGGAGCCTTCACCCCAATGACGGCTAACAAGAAACGCTTCACCAGTGCCATTGTCGGGGTACTGGTGGCACTCTCCATCATCGCCCTGGTTCTCAGCCTGGTGAAGGTTGAAGATGTGACACTGCCACCCACAGTCAAGGTGAGCCCAAAGGAAGGTCCTGAGCACCACTGAAGAGACCTGTCACCTTGGGCAGGTGCTCAGAGACAACAGCTCTTCTTAAGGGGAAGGGGGGCCAGGAGGAACTGCCTCACAGTAGCGGGGTGGGTGTTTTGTCCCCACCTCAAGGTGCAGGCAGAAGAAACACAGCCTGGCCACCTCAAAGTCAAAGAGGGAAGCTTCCTCTGGAACGAGCCACCATGCCATGCACTTGCTGTGTTTGGAGATTACCTTGGGCCAGATGGGTAGGGCAGAGCCCTCTCCCAGGGCAGGGCAATACAGCTCCACAGGCCCTTTGTTCCTACCAGCTCCCACCAGCCTGTGCTCACCTGCTCACACCATGGCACAAGGACTGTGCCTCCTCACTCATCCCCTGCAGCTTGGCATCCCACCCTGGCTGCTGGAAGAGGGATGGTGGGGCTTTAGGTGAGGTGGAGGGCTTTATGGGGGACAGGCAGGTGTCTGGGTGCTCCTGGACTGGGCTGTTGTGGCCCTGGCAGTCCCTGCCCAGGCTGGGTGCAGCTGTGGGGTGGCAGAGAGCACTGGAGCTGGTGAATTGCTGGCCCCAAGGTGGGGCCCATGTAGACACAAAAGGTATGTGACCATGAAAGAAAATGAAAAAGCATGAGGAAGCAATGAAGGAAATGCTTGTGTGAGCTGTCATTGCTGCACAGAGCTCGAGAGGGAATGACAAAGTCCTTCAGCTGCCCTGAGAAATGCCTGTGTGGGGTCATCGCTCTGCTCTGCCACGGCACACACAGGCTGTGCCTCAGAGAGATGGGCTTGGGGGCATCTTCTGGCCCCACCACCCTGGCAGGGCCACGGTGGGGCCAGGGGCAGGCTGCTGCTCCCCACCACCATGGTGTCTTGATCTTCCCTTCCAGTATGGGATGGTGTTTGATGCAGGCTCGTCCCACACCTCTCTGTTCGTCTACGAGTGGGATTCAGACAAGGAGAACGACACTGGTGTGGTCAGCCAGACCTTGTCCTGTGATGTCCAGGGTCAGTATCCCCCTGCCAGGGGCTCCATGCTGCCCTGTGTGTTCGAGTGGTGGGTGGGATGGCCTGGCCCTTCCTCTGGGCCTGCCCAGCCTGGGCAGCTCTGTCCATCAGGCTGGCACTGTGGGCATGGAGGGGAGCACTGGCTGCAGGCAGAGCATCCCTGACTCCCAGGCCCTCAAGCACCATATAGTGCCCATGCACTGGGTGGGACTGAAACACCTTGGTGGCAAATGAATTTTCATTCCTCTATCTTGGAGTGCCCCCAGCTGCTGTCCTGGGTGGGAATGGTGTCACCCATATAGCTGGGAATGCTGCTGAAAGCATGGGAGATGTCAGGAATGCGTAGGAGAGGAAAAAAGTGTGGGTCAGCTGGGTCTCCAGGAGAGCCTGGAAAAGCACCTTTGATGCTAAGAATTGACAGAGCTCACTGCCCTGAGCCCTCCTGATCCCTCATCCCCCTCCCCAGCTGTTCCCATCAGCCTGTCCCAGCCTGACTCTCTTCCAGGGCCCGGCATATCAAGCTATGCCAACGATCCCCCTAAAGCTGGTGATTCCCTAAGGAAATGCCTGGATAAAGCCCTGAAGATTGTTCCTGCTGCAAAACACAGGAATGTTCCAGCTTATCTAGGAGCCACAGCTGGCATGAGGCTACTGAGGTATCATTGTGGGGCACAGGGGTGGCAGCAGTGACAGAGCTGCCAACAGCCACTGCCAGGACACAGTGTCCTGCACGGGGCCAGCATCCCACACCCCACACTGCCGTGAGCAAGCGACTGGGGAGTGGGGAGAAGGGGGAAGGCAGCCTGGTGGGGACAGAGGTGTGAGTGAGCTGTCCTGAGCGATTTCCTCTGGGGCAGAGGGGCTGCTCAGAGGTGTCTGTTGGCATCCTGGGAGCCCATGTCCTGGGATGGAGATGCATGCCCAGTTCCAAGCAAGAAATGCTTCTCAGAATGATGTTTGCTCTTCATGAGTCTTTAAACACAAGGGAGTTGAGATGCCACCAAGGGATGGGACACCTGCTCAGGTGGATAGGGGCTGGTGGGGGAGTGGGGCAGAGGCCAGAGTCAGTGAGGTGCTGCAGTACCTGTCCTGACCTTTCACCAGCCCATATTAGCTCTCTTCAAATGTCAACCCTCATTTCATGGCTCTTAGTTTTATGGCTGCAGATATCCCACATTATTCCTGTGCCCTGGCAATCAGACCCTGTCCCTGGGGAGGAGCTGGGCTATAGCCTGAGGGTTACTCACTTCAGAGAGCGAGCACATGCCAACAGCCCCAAGACATCCTCCCCACTCAGGTCTGAAACCAGGCTGGAACCTCCCAAAAGACCCCCTGGAGCTCAGCAACCAGCCCTGCCTTGGGTGCAGTCAGTGGGTGACGTTCAAACCCGGGTCTTGCAGGACAACCCCCTCTGGCCCTCAGCACTGTGACAATACTTAGTTAGGGAAGGGTGTCCTGGGAAACCTCTCTGTGACTGGGATCAAGCTGCACTGGAGGAAAGGGGTTGCTCCTGGTCCTACATGTGTGGTGCCAAGTGTAGACAGCTGGGATTTACACCATACGAGCAGCTTCATGCAGCAGGAAACATGAAAAAACCCGGAGTATGTGGAGCAGCGAGGGAACAGACTGTTTCATTGTGTTTCCTCTGTAGCACTGGTTTCAGCTGGGTTTGTGTCCTGACCTTTGAGTCCTTCCTAGGGAACAGAACAGCTCAGCAGCAGGTCAAGTCCTGGCCGAAGTCACTAAAACCATGCAAGAGTACCCTGTGGCTTTCAAAGGGGCTCGAATCCTCACGGGAGAGGAGGAGGGGGCTTATGGCTGGATCACCATCAACTACCTGCTGGACTCCTTCACTAAGGTGGGAGGAGGGTGGAACACCCACTCCTCTGCTAATACAGCTTTTCTGGTTTTCCTTAAGCTTGCTTAGCACGGGAGATGTCAGGGTTAGAGGCTTTGGGGAGTATTCCAGGGGAAGGAGACACTAACCCTCTGCCTTGCCCACAGTCAACTCAGGAATGGGGCTGTCTGTTAAGAGCTCAAGGCAATCTCCACACCTTGTGGACAGAGGGTCTCTCAGGGACAGCGAGGTTGGCTGCACAGCCCAGTGGGGACCATTTGCTCCTGAAGGGCTTTGTCTCACTGCCCTGGGAAGCTCCATCTCCCTGTGGCACTGGGAGACTCCAGTTTTGCCTCAGTTTGCCAGTCTGAAGGCAGCTTGGACCAAAACTCTGTCTTCCACCCTCTCTCCCAGCCGTGTCAGAGCTCAGCGCAGTGCTGGCACTGTCGGGCTCCTGTGAGAGCTGTCGGGGGATTCCTGGGCAGAAAATCCTTCCCTTTGCACCAGCTCTCTGCAGCCTGGTCCTTGGAAAGGGCAGGACCCCAAGCCAGGTCCCCACCAGCACTTTGGTCTGGGGACTGGTGACCCAGAGCCACGTGAGCCCACAGCATGTTGGCACATCCTGGAAATCAGACATTTCCATCTCTCTTCTGGCTCTGGTAAATGACCAGGCTGGGCAGGGGGGCACGGTGGGTGGTGGGGCTTCACGTACAGTAATAACTGAATATCCATTGAATTTAGTAACAAAATCCAAGTGACTTCAATGGGATGAGAATTCTGCTGAGGGCAAATAAGCCCAGCCGAGTATTAATCCTCTTCCTCTCCTGTCTCTCCCTGGCAGTTCTCCCCCAAAACACACACGTGGCTTCGTCCAGAGGCAGCCAACATTTTCGGGGCATTGGATCTTGGAGGAGCATCCACTCAAATCAGCTTTATGCCTGAAGGTTCAGTGATGAACCAGAATGAAGCCTCTGAGTTCACCCTGTATGGGTACAACTACAACATCTACACACACAGCTACCTCTGCTACGGGCAGAATGAGATGCTGAAGCGGCTGGCGAAGGAATTAATTGCGGTGAGAGTGAGCTGAGGGGTAATCGGCCTCTGGTCTCATGATGCCAACCACAGACTTGTTAATGCATAACCTAAGAACTGGCAAGGCTCTTCCAGAGAAGTATCAGCAAGGACTGAGAGGAAGTACAGGCTCCTTGGAGCATGGCAGGGCAAAGGCAGGGAGAAGCACAGGAATCATAGAACCACACCCCTGGAAGGGAACTTAAAGATCAACTTGTTCCACTCCCCTGCCATGGGCAGAGACACCTTCCACTAAACCAGGTTGCTCCAAGCCCTGTCCAAGCTGGCTTGGAACACTTCCAGGGATAGGGAAGTCAAAAGGGCAGTTCAGGAGAGATCTGGCTGTACACGAGGGTGTACAAAATGTGGGACCAGGCTTTTCTCAGAGGTGTAAAGTGCCAGGCACAAGCTGGAACATCTGAGTTTCCAACCAGATGGAGGGAAAAGGTTTTCTTCAAAAAGAATAGTCAGATATCATAATAGGATCCAGAAGCATGTGGAGTTACCACCCTTGGAGATACTCAGAACTTGATGGGACAAGGCTCTGAGTGACCTGCTCTAGTTGGTTACGCTTTAAGGACAGAGTTGGCACAGGGACTCTGTGAGCTCCCCCCAAAACTCAGCTACTCTCTGACTGCAAGAACCTGAGAAAACTGAACAGAAGACCTTTGTCAGGCCACTTTTTGTAAGGTCAGAGGTGAAATGAATTTTCATGGAGCTGCACCTTGCCAGGAGAGCAGCCTTGGTGAGCCAGAGGGTACAGCCTGTGCTCCTGCAGTACAGCCAGGAAGGTCCGAGGTGTGACCCTAGCTGGGACTGGAGCTAGAGCCAGAGCTAGAGCTGGGGTGGACAGGGCTTTGCATGCCCCAAAAATGATCCTGCTGGCCAGGGGAGAGACCTGCTGGGTCCCTGAAAGAGGGAAGAGGGGATGAGGCAAAGCCGAGTGAGAATTAGTGCTGAGCTCGGGCTGGGACTGCAGATGGCCCAGCAAGACCAGAACTGAACAGCAGAAGAGTCTTTCCCTGCTGAGGAGGTGGGAGATGCCGGTGCCCACGGCTCTGGGGGGTGCTGGGTCAGTCCTGGCCCCAGCCGGCCCGGCAGGAGGGTCTGGAGGAGGCTGCAGCCTGTGTTTTGCTGTCCCCAGGAGTCGTCCCCCCGCACACTCGTTCGCCACCCCTGCTACCCGAGGGGCTACAACGAAACCGTCTCGCTGTCCTCCTTCCGCACCAGCCCCTGCACCAACCGCAGCGACCCGCGCCTGCCCCTCGGTGACAGGGAGGTGACCCTGGCGGGCAGCGGCAATGCCAGCGGGTGCCTGGCAGCCGTCAGGGAGCTGTTCAACTTCTCGGCGTGCGGCCAGAGCCGGGATTGCACCTTCGACGGCGTGTCCCAGCCCCCGCTCCGGGGGCAGTTCATTGTAAGGCAGATCCGCCCTCCCGTCCCCAGGGCAGGGCACGTCCCAGTGCTGTGATGTCCCCGCGTGCCCCATGGCACAGCCACCTCCCTGCAGTGAACACTGTCCCTGGGCATGCCAAAGACTGCTGCTGCCTCGTTTGTCAGCCAAATCTCTAAATGGGACCTTTTTAATAATCACAGAACCACAGAATGGTTTGGGTTGGAAGGGACCTTAAAGGTCCCTTAAAGGTCATCTCGTTCCATGCCCCTGCCATGGGCAGAGATGCCACCCATCGTATCAGGTTGCTCATGGCCCCATCCAACATGACCTTGAACACTTCCAAGGATGCATTAATAGAACAGGTGTTTCTCAAAACCCAAGTTTTTTACAAAAAAACAGGAATTCATCTAGCAGCCTTCAGGCAAGGCTCTGCCAGCCACCAGCAGGCACCAACCTCCCAGCCCATCATCTGCTGGGACAGGGACATCACTGCCCTGACACTACATGGGGTGGGACAAACCCTGTGAAGTACCAACCCCACCTCCTGCATCGGGGGAGAAGGGGCAGCTGTCAGGGGTTCCCCATGTAGCTCACCAGCATTTCTGTCTCTTCCTTCCAGGCCTTCTCTGCCTTTTACTATAACTTCAAGTTCCTCAACCTGACAGAGGGGCAGCCACTGGCCATGGCCAGGGGGGCCATCGAGCGGCTCTGCACAAGGAGCTGGGAAGATGTAAGCTCCCCATGATGGACAGTGCGTGGAAGCTTCATAAGCAAAGGGGTCCTGGGGTGGAGAGAGAGGAGTCAGGACCTTTCTAGGGCAAGGCTCCCTGGTTCTGAGCTGTGCCCTACACAGCTGAGCCATCCCTGAGCTCTGTGGAGACAGGACTGTCCTGCATCCACTCTTAGGGGCTCTCCTTGCTCATGCACCCTTGGGAAAAGAGCAGCCAGGGCAGGTGAGGGCAGCAGGATCTCATCTCCAGCAAAGGAACTGAGAATGGAGGGGAGGATGGGGATGGAGGTGGGACAGGAGGATGGTGAGTTCAGAGCCAGCTGCTGGCACCACTCTGCAGACAAGTCAAATCACAGAATCATATCATTCCAGACTGGTTTGGCTGGAAGGGAGCTTAAAACTTATCTTGTTCCACCCCCCTGACATAAGGAGGGAGACCTTCCACTAGACCAGGTTGCTCCAAGACCATCCAACCCGGCCTTGAACATTTCCAGGGATGGGGCAGCCACAGCTTCTCTGGGCAATAAATGGGGATGAATAAGGCCCAGAGATGTGACACCACCATGGGGCAAAGAGCAGGAGCCTTCTCCTTGAGGAGGCTGAGATGGGAAAATCTGGGGCAGGAGGAGCCCAAATATATCTCCCTGGTTCCATGTGGAGTGTAAATCCTCCCCAAAGGAATTGGCCTGTGCAAACAGGTCCAAAATCACTGCCTGGTCCAGAAGTCTTTTTCTGGATGCTGGTGCTGCGGAGTCACTGCTGCTCATGCAGCGCTTGTCAGGGCATTGTCCCTGCACAGAAATTGCCTGTAACAACTTCTCTGCATCCCCAAACACTCCCCACCCCAGCTGTCTTCCAGCTACCCTAAAGAGGATCCCAAGCGACTGCCTACGTACTGCGCCAATGCCAACTACATCCTCACACTCCTCCTCGATGCCTACAAGTTCAACGAGACCAACTGGAACAACATTTTCTTCCAGATGAAGGTGGGCAGCGCTCCCAGCCCATGTGGGGGAGCAGAGGTGGTGCTGGGGGAGATGCAGCCCCTGTGTTGGGGTGCAGGGGGAGCCACAGTCTGGAGAGCCCTGCCTGTCCCTGTTCCAGTGTGGCACTGGTGTGGGGACAGCTGCTGCACCCTGTTTGGGCTGAGCAGGAGTAGGTGGCCCTGTGACATCAGTGGCTTTCCCTTAGGGCTAAGGCTCTGTCCTCTCTGTCCCCGGGCAGGCAGGGAGTGCTGACGTCGGCTGGACACTGGGGTACATGCTGAACCTCACCAACATGATCCCGGCGGACGCTCCAGCCAGGGTGAAGGGGCACATGCCTTCTCTGTGGGCTGCAGCCATCACCTTCATCATCCTCACCCTAGTCTTGGGGCTCACTGCCCTGCTCCTGCTCCTGTGGGTGTAGGTGCCTGGCTGTGTTTGGAGCCCAGCAGGTGTGGATTGTGCTGGGGTCCCCGTGCTCCTGCCCACAGGACTGGCACCTGAGGCTCAGGCCATGATGCTGAACACATTCACCTTCACTGCACCAAAGAACCGGGGTCTGGCATCCCAGGGGACCAGCCCCCAAAATGCAGGCAGGCACTTTGTAAGAGGAGCTCTGCTCCCATGGAGACCTGATGGGATCATCCTACAGAAGTCTCAGCCATGCCCATCTACCTCTTCGTATCACTGCCTGTTACAGATACAGCTCCATCCCACTGGAATGTGGGCCCATGAGAGCCAGCCTGGCCATGGAAGCATTCCCAGTGCCAGACTGTTGGTGCACAGCTGCAGGCACCTGGTGACAGGGGGTTCTGAGCAATTCTGGGTATGACCACGGTCACCAACAGTAGGGTGGGTCCCTGTCAGGTTTGCCAGCTGGCTCTGCTGAGAGTCTGTCACCTGGGCTTATGTGGAGATGGTCTTGGCGAGAGAAGAAAAACTGAGCATCCAAAGTCAGAAGTGTGGGTCGTGCCCCTCCAGACGGTCCATCTCATCTTGTCATCATGTCATCATGTCATATCAAATCATCATCACATGTCACCATCTCATCCCATCATCCTGTCATCATGTTGTCATGTCATCTCATCATGTCATCTCATCATCTTTCTTTTTGTCTGGCATAAAGGCATTGATGTTCCTGAGTGTCTTAGTGGAGACAACACCAGCAGAAGGCCTGGGCTCTGGAGGCGTCAGGCTGAGACTCCAGCAGGCTCTGAGTTCTGCCCTGCACGTGGCTGAGCTGGGTCCTGCCCACAGCTGTGCCCCTGCCTTTGCCTTTCGTTCTGCTTGTTATCTGCCCTGTGGATGATTCATTGTTGTTGTTTGTGTGCCCACACCCACAGTGCTGACCATGGGTGTCCCTGTGGAGTGACAGCTCTCATGACCCACATAAAGATCAGAAAAGGCAGCACATGGAGAAATGCCTGTTCCTTTGCTCCCAAACAGTCATGATTTTATTGCTTCTGTCTCCCAGATAAGGGCAGGTGATGATGGTAGGAACTCAGGGGAGAGGCAACATTGCTCAAATCTATGGGTGATGACCCTGGAGACATTGAGGTGTCTGCTGGACCTTGGAAAGGAGCCAGTAGGGTATGAGAAAAGGCCTTTTCCTTCTGAGAGTAGGGTGTCTTACCTCACCCATCAGTGGCTATCAGTGGGATTCCCCAAAAAATATAAAAGGGACCCTGACATGTCCCAGCAGTGTTCCCAAATCACCCTGTACTGGAAAGGGAGGATGAGCTGTCTGCCAGGCACAGGGCACAGGGTGTAACTGGTCTGGAGAGGAACCTCACACAGGAGAGCAGAGGGCTGCACCATCTACCACCTCACAGGGCTTCCCAGTCCAGGCCAGTGTTCTCCCACAGCCCCAGTGCCATGGCCCCTCGGGCTGGCACTGGCCATGGGCAGACCCTCACCCTGGGATGGGGCAGGACACATCTGCTCCACACGGGGTATCTGCTGTGGGCTGTAACCAGCCCTGTGATGGCCCCATTGCTGCCAGACCCCCTTCTCCCCTCCCTGACCCCCCATTTCCAGCCACCCCACATCACTGTGATCCCCACACCCCAGTGCTGAGCCCCTGCCCCACATGGCCATGCCCCCCTTCCTGGACCATCTCCTGCAGGCAGGGTGGGGAAAGGAAAACCAGAGAGCACACAGCTGTGGGGAGGGTATTACACAGCATGTGCCAGCTCCAGCTCACCAGGCCAGGGCTCAGGGCCCCCCATGACAAGTCCACAGCCCCAGGGCACATGGGGGTGATCCCTGGGCAGCAGCTCCTTGCACAGAGTGGCAGTGGGACCCGGTGGCCTCAGCAGCCTCCAGAGCCAGCACTGCTACAGACGCTCATAGCCTGGGGAGTTTCTCTGGCAGCACATGACTGTGAGCAGGCAGAAGGTGAGGATGAGCATGATGGCCAGTAACACTGTGGCTGCCATCCAGCGGCTTCTCTGGAGCACCATGACTCCTGGGGGGGACTCTGAGGGAATCATGTTGGTGAGATTGAGCATGTAGCCCAGAGTCCAGCCCACGTCTGCGTTAGCAACCTGTGTAGACAGAGGAGGAAGAGGGATGTAAAAGGCTGCAAAGTACCAGGCAAGCTGGAGAGCTAGAGAAAACCTCTGCTGCTGCACCCACAAGTCCTGCTCCACAGCCAGTGTATCTGTGCCCACCTTGGCCTGTGAGGCCGCATTAGTGAGATAAAGTGGGGGAGAGCATAAGGAGGCAGGCCTGATGTCCCAGCAGGTGCCTGATGTAGCTCAAGAGCTGCCCTGGGTATGGGACCATGCTGGCCCAGTATCCCTTGTCAGGGCAGAGGCAGCAGCAGGGTGGGCACGAGCCATTTCATGGCACAAAGTGTGGGAGCTGGGGGCAGCTGGTCACTCTACCTGCTGGACAAAGTGGATGTTAAGCCATGTTTTCTTGTTGAACTTGTAGCCTTGCAGGAGAAGGGTGAGGATGTAGGAGTTGACTGCACAGGCATCACGAAGGTGGGTCCTGTTTGTTGTGGGAAACAACTGCTGCACCTGCAGAGGTGGGAGAACAGGAGTGGGCTGCCAGCATGGTGCAGTGCTTGGTGTGCCCACGCTGGGGAACAGCCTCTCAGTGCAGCTGGGGACAAAGACTGGAAGAGCACGGAGGACCCAGGAGAACATTGGCTACTCTCCCATGTATATCTCCAGGTCCTGAGATTTTTGTGTTCCTCCCAGCACTCTCCAGCTGTCCCCAGCAGAGGATGGGCTGCAGATGAGCTTTCAGGCTGCCCAGCACCCAGACAAAATGCAGGCAGGGAGTGGCATCTCCTGAGCATGATCTCACCTTGTCCCAGCTCCTGGCGCAGAAATCTCTGATGGTGGCATTGACCAAGCCCAGGGACTGTCCACCCGTCAGGTTCAGGAAGTGAAGGGAGTGATAAAACCCTGAAAAGGCCTGCAGGTGTTTGAGACAGAAGGTGACAGGTTGGTGAAGTACCAAGGCTGAAACACCACCTGCCCCACCTCTGAAGGGGTCCCTGTCCCTCTGGGAGGGAGCTGGGAATGTTCACCACACCACCAGGGATTGGAGCTGGGGCAGCAGAGGGCTGGAGCTGCCTGGCACACGGGTGAGCACCCTGCCTGTCTGTGTCAGCACATCCCAGCTGACAGGGCTGGCACTGTCCAGACCTTCCTACAGAGGCTTTTCCTCGTTCCCCCCCAGCCACAGGGACGGAGGCTCCTTACGAAGAACTGTCCCCGCACAGGGGGCTGATACACCCCGTTGAACCCGCACGGCCTCGGGGCCCTGCAGCTGAAGTTGAAGAGTTTCTGGATGGCCATGTAGCACTTGGCGGGGTCCCCTGTGCCCGTCACCGTGAGCACCAGGGCAGGGCTGGCTGTGCTCGGGGCACGGACACACGGACTGTCGTACAGCTCTGCCACGGTGACGTTCTCCTGGTATCCACTGGGGTAGCAGGGGTGGGAGATCTGGGTGGTTGGGCTGTCCTGGAGAGAGCAGAGCAGGGAATGGGCTGGGGGGCCATGCAGGTGAGACTTCACCCACAGACACCCCAAAATGCAGGACCTGGGCCCTGGGAAGATTGGAGGAGAAGCAGCACCCACCCTGTGCAGGACTAACCTGCCCACGGCTCTCCCTGTGCCCCCAAAAGCTGAGCTGTGCAGGGTGACAGTGGCACTGCCAGCCCTGGGCGGTGGCACCTGCTCCCCTGGCCAGTGGCACCTGCTCCCCAGGGTGGTGGCACCTGCTCCCCAGGGCAGTGCTGGGGCTCTGCCTGCACACACAGCTTGGTGCTCTCAGCACTCTCTCTGTGCCCACCGCACCCTGCGGGCCCTGGGCTGGGCAGCACCAAAGGTGCATCCCGACTGTGCTCCGGGACCAGCCCTGGATCGCAGGGCACGGGGCTGGGAGCTCTGGCCCATGGCAGTCAGGAGGGCACTGCACAGCCATGCAGCCGGGTGGGGACTGTGCTGGGAATCCTCTCTGGGCACAAACTGAGCCAGGGAGAGCAAAGGGACACAGGGAAATCCTACGGATACAGCTGGCCTTGGGAAAGCACAGAAAATGCCATTCCATGCCAGGGGCTGGGGAGAAGGGAGCCCTGGCGGGGAACCACCACCACCCTCCACCCAAAGGAGGGAAGTTCTGGTTCCATAGAAACATTCTCAAGCTCTCCCAATTCCCTAACACTTCAGCCACAGGCAAGCCCAACATTTCTGGGGAACATGTTTCATGGCATGGGGGATGGCTGAGCAGCTCCTGGGGCCCAGGCTGCGGTACCTGGTGCAGAGCTGCCAGCAGCATCTTCAGGGCCTGTGTCTGCCCATAGCACAGGTAGCTGTGGCTGTACAGAGAGTAGTTGGTGCCGTACAGCCGGAAGAAGACGGAGGTGTTCCTGTCCTCCACGGGCACTCCGGGCTGGAAGGTTATTTGTGTCGAGGCACCTCCAAGGTCCAGAGCTCCGAGAACCTCGGTGTCCTGGGGATGTTCCCATTTCTCTGCAAAGGAAAACTGGCCCAATACACACCAAGTGTTAGTCTGAACTGCAGGGAGTCGCAGCCCCTGAGAAAACCCTCATGGTTTGGGGGCTCAGAAGCCCCAGAGGGACCTTCCACGTCCTGTCTGTCTCCCTGTTTCACCCCCACCTGCCCACACCCTCCTCAACCCACACAGACTTCCATGGAGCACTGAGCTCTGACCCCTTGGCTCTGCACATCTCCTGCCATCCAGAGACTTTGAGGAGGGAAAAGGGAACACCTTCATCTGGGGGCTGATACTGCTGCATCCCTGCGATACCAAAATCCACTCCTGTGTCAGTGGAGAGCACAGAGCTGGGCTCAGCTGGACACAAAGGTTCTGGGATTCACAGCAGTGGTGTTGAATCTGCAGCCCACGACCACAGGTGACATGCAGCTGGGTGACCAGGGCCCTAAAACTACACTCTTCTCTCTTCTGGGAACCAGGAAATGTGGCTGTAGCTCAGGCAGGCACATTGTCAGTGTCCCCCCTGCCCTGCCCCTCCCGAGCACACACCTTGACGAGTGTCTCCAGCAGGTAGTTGACGGTGATCCAGCCGAAGGAGCCCTCCTCTCTGCCCGTCAGGATCCGAGCTCCACGGAACTCCACGGGGTACTCCCCAATGGCCTTGGCCACCTCGGCCAACACCTGCTCAGCCTTGGTGCTGTTCTGCTCCCTGACAGGGAAGGGACAAACACGGGTGGTGCAGGAGGCCTCAGCCAGCAGCGGTGGGAGCTGCTGTGCCCTGCCAGGGAGCAGAGCTGCTCACAGATGGGCACAGCCCCCCATCCCTGCCCTGCCTGGGGCTGCCTCCGGACACCCCCAAAGCCCTCACCTGGGGCATTGGGAATCTCCCTATAAATGCTGCCTGTGGGCTCTGCCGCAGCACCGGGAAGGTTAATGCCACTCTGGCAAAGGGGCTCCATCACCCTCTGGGGCTGCTGCCAGGCTGGCGCTGCAGTGGGCTGGGGGCATCCCCCGGGCACGGCCAGTGACTGTCCTGGACACCCCCCTGCGCTGCAGGCAGGGCTGCTCTGCCCACCCCCACGGCCTGCCCGGGCAGCCCCCCCGTGTCCCAGCCCCCCATCCAGCCCCTGCTCCGGCCGCAGCAGCGCGGTGGGCACGGGGCGGGCACGGCCCCGGCACTGCAGTACCTCAGCAGCCGCATCCCGGCCGTGGCCCCCAGGTACGTGGGGGTGTCCCGCTGCTGCTCTGCCGGCACCATCTTCATGGCCTGGTCCAGGCAGGGCTTCAGGCTGGCACCAGCCCCCGCGGGGTCGTCGGCATAGCTGGAGATGCCAGGGCCTGCCAGAGGGCACCAGTGATGGAGACAGTCCAGTGCCACCCCGCAGGGACAGCACAGCAGGGCACATGTCCACCCATTCCCACAGCCCAGGGAACTCTGTTGGAATTCCTCAGCAGTACCCAGATGTCCCAGTCACAGTCAAAACCCTTCTGTGGTCGGTGCTGTACAGATACCAAAATGCAAACTGGTGACCGAAGGAGCAGTCAGGAACCACCTATGAGAAACAAGGTGGGCCATTGGATTGTTCAGGGCCTTATTTAGGGCTTTTGGGAGGCCTCGTGGGCACACGGAGCTGTACATTATGAAAGAAGCTGTGAAGAGATGTTGTGGGAAGAAGAGCCAAGGAAGCAGAGGCACTAGAAAAGGAGCAAACTGCACATCCAGCATCCCAAGCTGTGCAGTGATGCCCAATTGGACAGGACTGGCTGCAGGACCTGTGCTAATTGGGGGCCAGATTCCTCTCCCAGCTTTGTATTCCACAGTTACTGCAGGGCTCCCTCAGGTGCAAACCAGCCCCTAACACTTTCCTTTCATTCCTCACCAGGTCGTTTCCCTTCAGTCCAGAGCAGGGTGAAAGACTCAGACCAGCCACAACGTTGTGAGAGTCTGTGACAGCGATCCAGAAGGCTGGGAGAGGGAAGGCACATCCCGGCACACTCACCAGACACGGTGCAGACATCCACCTGGGACACGATGCCGGTGCCGTTCTCCTTGTCCGCGCGCCAGCGGTAGGTGTAGAGGGACGTGTGTGTGGAGCCAGCGTCGAACACCAGACCGTACTGGGGGACACAG
>JAOXXN010000220.1:695845-706739 GCA_026770055.1 Myrmophylax atrothorax | reverse complement strand
TTTTCCCTCCATCCACTGGGGCTGCTGCCTTGGTTAGTGGGGGTTTAGTCTCTCATCTGTAGTGACTAGTGGGAAATACTCTTGCTAGTCTTTTTTCTTCTATTTTTGGCAAATAGTAGCAGAAAAACTGTGGAAGTCCAGAAGAAACTAAAGAGCTTGATGCATGAATTTATTAGATAATTGATCAAGCAACACTTTGCAGCTGCTCTTGAACGGAGCTGTTGGTTTCTCTCTGAGACAAACCCACTGTGTTTGCTTTGTCATTGAGGATTCTCATCGTACAACATGCAGGTTCTCCCCTTACACTGGCACTGACAGAACACGAGAAAAGGAAGCAAATTGGACCAATTGTGTCTATTTCTAGACTCTGGAATCTTAAGAAATAAGGTGGATGACCTGGGGAGTGTGTGAGACTTAAACAGGGCTGTAAGAAAGTTGGTGGAAGGAAAACTTCAGTTGGGAAATCTGGGTATTGAGTTAAAGGTTCCAAAAAAATAATAAAAAAAAAAGAGTGGTTCATGCCCACAGGGGAAATAGTGTGGTGTGGTAAAGCTAAATGTTACTCCAGGAAAATAACTGTTAAAACCAGAATCCTTCAGATTAGAAATTCTTGTGACTTTGTAGGTTGGAAAAGCATAGAATAGTACTGAGTATGGAGTGTTAATGTAGGAGACACGGCAGGAGAAAACTGGCACCCCAGTCCAAGAATGACATCCTTGGGAAACATCTGGTGAAGGAATCCAGAGAGGGGAAGATACTTTTGACTTTGTCCTGGGAATTGTGCAGAACTTGGTACAGAATTGCTCTGTCAGTGTGACCACAAATGCACTTACAGTTCCCGCAGAGTAACCCAAGCCAGAAACTTGAGTGAAGCCAAATCCCTTGACTTCCAAAGGGCGAGTACATCAGAGTGAGGCAGCAGGTTGAAAAGGAACTGCAAGGAGCAGTGCCAAGGGTGACATGTTGGTAGGTAGTTGAAGCTGATTTAAAGGCACTGTGTTGCAGAGGAAGTGCCCCAACTTGGCCAAAGGCTGTGAGAGAGAGGAGAGTTCTGCTGTGAGGTGGCAGAGGCAGAGCATCCTTCCAAAAGCTGAAGTCATGACCAAGCAAGGAAGATAGAAAAGAACAAACACTTTCAAGGGCCAAAAACTTGGAGGAACAGCTTTCAGAAAGTATAAAAAGTAACACTTCTTTTCCAAATATTTGGGAATAAGAAGCTTGTCTAAAAGTTTGCAAAAACCCTTGAATACCAGGGTGTGAAAAATCACTTGCAGAAGGTGGAGCAGAAGGAAACTTTGAGTTTCTGAGGCATCTACACACTCCTCTTGGTTTCCCTACCAGAACCCGTGTCAAACCCAACTATTAATGGAAGAATTTAGAATAAGAATGCCTTGAGCAATACCTGCCTGCAGGGAGCAGGATGTCAGAGCCCAGGGGGGATTAACAACCTTCCAGTGTCTGAAGGGGCCTCCAGGGAAGCTGGAGAGGGGCTCTTCGTCAGGAACTGTAGTGATGGGGCAGGGAGTAATGGGTACAAACTGAAAGAGGGGAAATTTAGGTTAGATATTAGGAAGAATTCTTTACTGTGAGGGTGGTGAGACACAGGAACAGGTTGCCCAGGGAGGTTTTGGGTGCCCCAACCCCTGCAGTGTTCAAGGCCAGGTTGGACAAGGCCTTGAGCCACTTGGTCTAGCAGAAGCTGTCCTTGCCCATGGCAGGAGGGTTGGGACCAGATGATCTTTGAGGTCCCTTCCAACCCTTAACAGTCTGTGATTCTATGATTCAAGAGAGAAACTGTTGAGTAATTAACACTCATCTCACCTGTGTGCAGCCTTTCAGTTGAAACCTCCTCACTCCTGTTAGAGAACAGACAGGGCTGATGTGATGCCAACTTGAAGGAGAGTTCCAGGGAGCTTGGGGAGCAGCCCACAGAAATCTGGCTTTGTGTTGTGCAGCATTGTCAAGAGAATAATATAGATTAGAATTAGCTGGCACATGATTTTATATGAGTGTGGAGGAGTCAGCATGTCTTTTGTAAAAAGGAAGTTGCACTTGAGGAATCTTCAAGGACAAACATTGGTTGGAGTGTTGAGTGGGTGTGGTATCCTCAGATTTTCAAACAGCTTCTGACATGGTCCTTGGTCACAGCATCTCAAAGTAGCTGATCTTCCTGAGGATGAGAGAATGTTCTCTAGTAAACCAGTGAGGGATTAAAAGGTGTGAATATGTGAAACAGTGATGGTTGTTACAATGGAAAGTGGTTCCCATGAGTGACACAGGAGTGTCAGGAGATCAGTGACCTGAGGGAGACAGTGGATGGAGAAATAACAAAGTCTGAGACAATTCAAAGCACTTTGGCATAGTCAGCTCTAAAGCTGCAAAAGTACCTACTCTGTGGTCCTGTGTGATTGGAAACCAAACCAGCCAGCAGGTTAAACTTTGCATCAGTAAATGTGCAGGGATAACATGGGAGAAAGCTGTGCCTAAAGCAGGTACTGCCTCCCCCAGAGCAGAGTCTGGAACCTTTTGCAAATGCAGAACATCTGGGCCTGAGGAAAGGAGTTGGGACAGAAGATAAGCAGTCAGTCCCCGTTTCCCTTTAATTCCTGAGCAAAACGTGGGGCCCTCAAATGGAAGCAGGAAGGAAACCCTGCTTTGCCTGCTGAGCACATGTGGCAGCTGGTGCAATGAGACTCTGGTGCTGAGAGTTTTCAGGAAAGTGGTTGGATACATTCTTGGAAGAAAGATGGACAAAATGTATTCCGTACTGATACAGGAGACCTGGCATTTGGAAACCTTAAACTGCAGGAGTCAGGGACTGTTCTGGGGGTAGAGCTGCCCAGTTCTGGGCACTGGCCCTGACTGCTGGGCACTGGCAAGGTGTGATTGGACTCAGCAGCGCTCACCTTTGATGCCTCATTCTCTTGAATTGTGTTTTGCTGTTTCTGTGCTTGCCTGTTCCAGCTACTCCCCCCTCTCTCAGATGCTCCTCATACAAAACCCCCAAAGTTTGGTTTTTATGAAAACACACTTTTTTTGTCTTTTTTTTTTCATGTAGTACATTGAGTTGTCATGTGTGTAACTTCAGTTTATTGTGTTTGTCTACAGACTTCTTGGATGGAAAATAGAGCTGCTGCTTAAGCATTTCCATATGTGTTCAGCCATATTGTTCAGCTGTATTCTTCACCTAATGTAACTTGTAAAAATAAACATCTTTAAAGTGTTATTTTTATGTGTTGGTAAAGAGTTAATGGAACTAGAAAATGTTCCAGACTGGTGTTTGTCCCTGCTGTGGATTGTAAAGCCATGTCATGTCCTGCTAGTTTTTAAGCAACCTACAGCTTCATGCCTGTGAATTTGAAGGCCAATTAGCTGATCCCTCCAGGAGACCTTGCTGAATTCAGTCCTGCAGACATTTGAGCACAGCACAAGCCTTGAATGCTCGCAAGTTTTCCATTTATGAGTGAGTTGTTTGTTAAAAGTGGAGAGAAGAATCCAGAGCCTGCCAAGTACATGCTAGGCTTCCACAGCCCTGCTGGCCTCAGACAGAATGTGTTGTCAGTTTTGGTTTATTTAGGGCAGATTTGCAGAGCTGGTGTGTTGATATGACATGAGGGAGCTTGTGAGATGTCCCATCTGTGTCAGCTCCATCTTTTATGGGCTGCCTTGCACAGATGGGCTGCTCATGGATGGATTTTATTTCACACTTGAAGCTGAAGAAGCCAGGTTTGAGGATGTGTGCTATGTGTTGATTTAGCCACTTGTAAACTCAAGATAGATAAAAGTGTTGGTGAAAGGGTAAGTGGCAGAAAGGAGTAGCAACCTCTGTCTCCTGAGTCAGCCCATGGCCCCCACCTTTTCCCATGGGCAGGTAAAACTCTGCCTCCTGTTTTGATTCAGTCTGTGGAATTGAACCATTTATCACTGCAGGAAGTTAATGGCAGTTCTGACATGGAGGATGTTCGCTCCTTGTCTTCTGAGTGAAAACATACTGATATGGGAATGAAAATTGGGTGGATCTAATTTTGTCTGCTTTCTAGTTCCCAGCTTTTCCATCACTGGTAGAACTGAATGAAACAGGAAGAAGAACCCAGCATTGAGGCAAAGTCTGTGGCCTTTATGTACGAGAAGAAAACAGTTCTAGAATCCTGCAGAGTGTGGGAAGAGACTTGAGATGCTCCAGGACCCTGTTAATCGTTCCTGGCTAAAGTTGACCATCACCTCCTTAGTGTGGTTGTGTGAAGTACTGAAAGTGGGATGGAGACCAGGCTTTACTTGTCTCCTGTTGCTGTCCACAACTCCCTGAAAAGAGGCTGGGGCCGGGTGGGGGTCGGTCTCTTCTCCCAGGTAACAAGTGACAGGAGAAGAGGAAGCTCAGGTTGTCCATGGGGAGGTTTATGTTGGGTATTAGGAAATAGTTTTTCATGGGAAGGGTTGTCAAGCATTGGAACCGGCTTAAAGGCCTTTTCCCACCTTAACAATTCCATGAGTTGTGACATTGAGGCACGGGGATGCTCCAGAGGATCTCCTGGGTTTGGCTGGTGCTGGATGACAGTGTGTCAGGGGCACATGGGACTGTTTAGGTTGAACTCAGAGGTGAAACCAGAAGATGGTCATCAAAATGAGAAAGAACTTGGATGAGAATTCAAGTTGGTTTTGGAGATTATTATTTTTGGCACTTCCTTTGTGGGAAGCTGCACAGAGTGCCCAACAGAATCAGAGATGCTTAGGAGTAAGGGAATGGGTTACTTGGAAGAATCTCCTCAGAGGAAATACTACTAAAAGCACAGTTTGTTAGCAATGGGATGAGAACATTGGCCATGTTGGTGTGCCAGGTTCTGCAGAAGAGGTGCTGGCACAGGGGCTGCTTTGTGCCACAGAGGGAGGGACTTGGGTGACGTGTGATCTGCCATCCCTTGGCTGAGGTCGACCTTCAGGTGGAAAGTGAGGACCTGCTGGTCAATAATCCAAGAGAACAGAGTGGCAGAAGGAGCAAGGATTTAGATTCCCTGCCCTGGCCTCTGTTCAGGTTTTATGTCAAGAGTGCAGAAATGTTCTGTGGTAGCTGCTGAGGACAGGAATGACCTTCAAACGTCATCCCATGGTCAGTATCTGATCCTGCATTTGGGCATTTTGGCAGACACTGCAGAACTGGGATGAAGGAAATCTGTTCAGTAGTACCTTGTGGCAGCAATAGTTGTGGCTGCAAGAGAAATTTAAGACTCTCCAAGAATTTTAAGTTTGACCTTCTAGCTGTTCTTCAGTGAGTGTTTGCAAATGAAGGCTTTTCTGGGGCTCTCAACTTGGCCTGATTTGCAGAGATTTTAATGAGAATGGCAAAGCCACATCCGAGTATGGAAAACATGCATGTTTCAGAAATGGAGGAAATGCTTATGAAGGAATTTTCTCAAGTAATTCAGTCTGGAATTTCCATCAAGGAAATATCCATCCAGATTAAGTTTTATGGAATTATGAGCACTTTCAAATTACAAGGACCATTACAGTCCTGTTTTGGGTGTTCTGTAAGTCTGGTCTGTAATGATTTATGCCTTCTCTAGAAT
Source organism: Myrmophylax atrothorax (assembly GCA_026770055.1). Classification (NCBI taxonomy): domain Eukaryota; kingdom Metazoa; phylum Chordata; class Aves; order Passeriformes; family Thamnophilidae; genus Myrmophylax; species Myrmophylax atrothorax. Next base: position 701,178 of record JAOXXN010000220.1, on the reverse strand, counting down.
GGAAAATAGCTTGGGATCAACTAGTTGTGTGCCTAGACAATGTTCACAGGTTTCATTATTAACCTTCTGTTGTGCTCTGTGTGTGCTGCGGCGTTTCACTGATTTTTTTAGTCTCTTTTGGGCCCTGTTTTAAAGGACACTCCTCCCCTGAGTGTTCTTATCCAGGAGAGCTGCAGTGCTTGTGGTCCTGCTTGGTGAGTTCAGTGGTCCCCTGAGTCGTGTCTCTCTTCCCATTGCCTGGTCTGGGACCTCACTGTATTTTTGGATTAAGGGGCTGAGAAGTCTCCGAGAGGGACTGAATGTTGTCATCTGCTGTGGCTCTGTGTCCTGCACCTCAGCACCTGTACAGTCAGCAGGGAGAAGGGTCTAGGCATGAGTCTAAAAGGGCCTGAGTTTTATCCTAAAATGAATGGTCTCCTGGAAGTGTGTGTCCCTTGACAACAGGACTGACTGTGGGAGATACTGATCTCTGGCACGAGGTGACACAGAACCTGCAGCTGGTATCTCACACTGATAGGAGAGAACTAGAGGAGAAAAACCCTGCCAAGAAAGGAGCCTGGCTAAAACCAAATCAGTCAATTCCAATGTTGCTATTGAGTAATCAACAGGAAATTGCTTTCACAGCAAAATCCTTGCAAGCACTTTCTCCTTTTCCTGTCTGTTTTGGTGTTGGTTTCCATTGCCTGCATCGTTGTTTCAGCACTTGTTGAGGAGCTGCCAAGGTCTGACCATGGACACGCCAAACTCTGCCACGTGTGTGGAGATTTCCAGAGCCCCCCAGGCAGAATGGGGTGCAGAGCAAAAGATGCTTCATTTTTCCTTCCATGTCCCATGTGTGCTCCCCCCCAGCCCCACCGGGATGCAGCTGGATAACCCTGTAGGGCAGGAGCTGGGTGGGATCCCTGGTGCCCTGAGGGAGGGCTGGGGGGCTGTGCAGGGCAGCAGGAGGCTGAGGAGGCAGTGCCAGTCTGTGCCAGCTGACTACACTGCGTTACCTGTTAGCCAACATTTTGATGAAATGGATCAGTAGATGCATGTCCTGGATCTGTTTCAAGGAGTCCAAGGTGGGATTTGAGCCAAAGGGAACATCCTTTCCTGCTCACCAGTGAATGTGTCAGTGTAACATTCAGGACCTGGCCATGCCTGTGTTGTGGCAGTGATGGCTGAACTGCTCAGTGTTGGTGAACTGAGATCTGAAAGGGGATTTCTTGACCCATCCTTACCAAAGATAAAGGAGTAAGGAGATGTACTCTACTGCTCCTAAAGCTTCATTTATTCTTACTGGGCCCCTTACTGCCCAAATAAAGCTGGCAGATATCCAAGTGCCATTGGAGCATCTGGAGATGGAAACTCCATTTCATCCTCTGGAGGGTGGATATATTCTATTTCCTGTTGGCCTGTCCACATTATTGGTGTTACGGGGAAATAGTTGTGCCATTTATAAGCCTTCATGAAATGCAGCCTTGGATTATGGAGCATTCATGAATATTAAAAAATAGAAGGGAATAGGAAGCATAAAAAGCCGAGAGTAGTTCACAGTCCCTCTTCCACTGGTCTCTGACTGATAAGAGAAGTGCTGCTTGTCTTCCCAAGTGCATCCTCCCTTCTGGAGCTGCAGCCACAGCTGCAACAATGCAGCAACCCCAGGGCTCCTAAGCAATTCCACTGCTCAATGCAATGATTGAGATATGGAGTGAATGCAGGATAGAAATAAGATGTGTTTTTCAAATACCCACTTCTATTGAACAGAGCAGAAGGAAAGGAAAACACGGTGTTTTAGTGAACTGTTGCCTTTTTAATGTGAAATACCAGCTAGATTTGAGCCTGACCTAACAGTGCCCCTAAACCTGTGTTTCATTTCAGGTATTTCTTAACTTCAAACTTCAAAAGTAAATTTTGCAGATTGATGTGAGGTGCTTTACTGGCACCTTAAGAAGCATATTGGAATCAGTGGGGCATGGAAATAACATAAAGGGTTTGTGTGACTTTGCTGTTCTGCTCAGTGACAGTCGCACAGGCAGTGCTGGAAAGCTGCTCTGTCTGGTTAACACAGCCTGGCTCCAATGGAGACCACAATCCTCCTTCCTTAGCTCCCTGTTGCTGGAGATTAAGCACATTCTTGGAATAAGGCCTGTGTGTGATTTCTGGAAGTGTTCCTGCCTCTGTCCCGGTGAGGTGCAGCCAACCTGCCACCCCCTTCCAGCTCCCTGGAGAGCCCTTGGCCAAAGAGCTGGGGGAGGTTAAAAGGATATGGCTCCCTGAAGTCCTTTCCAGGCACATGCTCTCATTGTTCTTATAATTGGAAAGGATTTAAACGACAATCCATGCTGGTGGCAGACTTGCAGCTCTTCTATTCATTTGATATTTATTAACTCCTTGAGAAGCAGCATTAAATGAGGAGGAATGTACATTGTTCTGTTTCTCCAAGGCTGAGCACTCCCTTTCCATCGTTTTGGGCAACAGGTTAAAATAATGATAAAAAGGCATTGAGGGCCTCAGCAGATTTATTTGATTGAATCCTTACTCTTTTCTGCCCTTAAGCAGATTACCTAGAGAAGTTTATTGGTAGGTGCTGTAATTAATGCCTGACGATTCTGCTGTCTTAATGATAACAGGATTTATCCCATTGCCTCACTAACTACTGCTGGAATTCATGGAAAGAGAGCAAGGTCTGAACTCTCCTACACCCCCCACTCAGCAGAGTCCTTGGGAGGTACCAACAAACGTGGTGAGCCGTGGGCCTGGGATACTGGAAATCTATGTGCTTCCCAAGGCCTTCCAGAACAATCTGTGTTCAGACTCTGCTTAATCACAGAAGTGGGTTAATTTGGTGTGCTGGTGTGCAGTTCTGTTTCTGGAAACATCGAAACAAAAGAAATTGCTGGAGTTTTTCATCAGATGTAACAGCCAAAAGAAAATAAAGAAAACTTCCCCAGAGCTTTTTATTCATAAAACCTGATCTTTCAGCGTTCCTGAAATATCTGCTGATCAAACTTTGCTCCACTGAAAAATGGCTCAAATTTAGAAGCCTGTCCATTCTCAACATTTAATTCTGTATTTTGTTTCTTTGTTCTCAGCTGCTTTCCAGCTCTTGAGACAGTTCAGAGGCTGGGTTTGATCCTGAGGCTCCATCTGCTGCACTCTGGATAGGGCTGATTATTAGTGAAATAAAGACCAGGAGATGGGAGATTGAGAACAATCTTTTCTAATACTAGAGTTGTGGAGCTTCAAAATAACAGTGGGAAGGTCTGGATCTTTCTGGGTCTCTCATAAGGAGATACTTTGTCATACACCATGGAGGAGTTATGGAAAGCTTTGATGCAGGGTGGTACAAATGCTAAAGCTCATGTGAATTCAAGAAGCAACTGAGCAAATTGATGGAATAAAATTCCATCAAGCACTTTTACAAGCACAAGCTCCTTCTCTGTCTTGAATCCCCTGTGAAGCAGATCTCTAGAGGCTGGGAGAGTGTCGGGGAAGTGTCTCTTCACACCTGCTCCATTTTAATGCCATTCCCTTGGCATCTGCTGTTGCCCAGCTTTGGAGACAGGACATGGGTCGATGATCCTTCAGTCTGGAGGGATCATGGGAAGGCAGGAAATGCACTACTGTCCCCTGAAGCATCTTCATGGTCCTCTACAGTAACCCAGCCAGGAGCCAGCAGAGAAGATTGATACCTTTGGGCAGCACAAAACAAAATGAGATGACAGAAAAACAAAGACGTGACAAAACACATACCAAAGAGAGTCTTAAGCTTTATCTCCAGGCAAGAAAATGGTATTACTAACCAAAGTGTTAAATATTCAGTAAAATACTGTTGCAGGCTCCTGTGAACCCCTGGTCTGAAGAGCAGGGCCTGGTTCTGTACAGCCCCAGTGCAAAGCTGTCCTGCTGTGCTCACAGAAACTTGGAATACTGAGATGAGGTTTGTGTGTTTGAGTCCTGGTTTAACGTGACAGGTCTGCACCAGTCCTGTGCTCCAAGGGCTGTCTGCATCACCTCTGTCATTTTCTGGAGTGCTTTACTGAAGTTTCAGTAAATTCAACATGTAAAGGTGCCCCACGGGGGAACAATTCCCTCATAGGAGAGGGGAAGGGTTTTTAATGGGACAGTGTGTTTACAGCAGACTAGTCCCTGGGTTAAACAGTTTATCCCTTTGGTAAGCGCCTGTTTATTTGGACGTTGTGGCCAACCCCCATTAGTCAACCAGTGAAAGGGAAGCCCTGGCTTTTGGTTTCTCTCTCAGCTGCATCTGAGGTGGCTGCTCTGATTCAGGGGTGCACATGGAGGGCCCACAGAGCCCTGATGGGATCCTGGTGGGTGCTGCAGTGGATTCTGTGCTGGTTACAGTGGTGGGAACCCTCCCCAGGGAAAAGCCTCTGGTGCTTCTGCTGTGCTGCAGTGAACTGGAGTGAACTGGAAAGGATGATGCAAACACAGAAAAGCAGTTTGGCCAGCCAGCCATTTTCCATGATTCCACTGCTGCCATCTGTCCTTGGAAAAGAGTCGCTTCTCCCACATATGTGTCTTTAAATATTATGTTCTCTGGCTTTTTTTTTTCTTTTAATCAAGTACAGACCTCTTGTTTTCCCCAAAAGCTTTATTCTGTGTCTCAGTTTTCCCCTCCTCAGTATCCCTGGTGAATTCTGCCTTACAAAATCTGTGGACATAAATTGACCCATCATTAATATGAAAATAAAGTAACAATGAAGAGACACTCCCAGATCCCTTTCAGTCTTTGGTGTGGTCTGTCTTAAGACCATACCCATGGTCGTGAGGGACTCGGGGCTCATATGGGGCAGCACTTAATGGTAACACCACAGATCCAGTGGTGAGGTCATGGTCTTCTTTTCACAGAAATCGGATCTGGAAATTGTCTTGCTAACACGTTTAATCCATTTCCTTGCCATTGTCTGATTCTTTCCTGCAGTACATTTGTTGGGGGGATGCCCAGTCCCTCATAAAATACCCAAGACGCAAAAGCGCTTCCACTGTTTCCCTCAGGACTAATTCCTTGTATTGATTCTCACTCTCAGAGGTTTTTTTTTCCCAGATACTCAGCCTACCTTTTGCTCTTCCTCCATCTCTGTGCCTGCTGGTGTGGTCCTTGGCATGTCCTGTTTTAATTCAGAGGCTTGCACTGTTCAGATCGAATCTCCCACTGTGACTGAGCTCAGGTGCTGCCTCCACCTGTCCCCTGATCCTGTGGCATCTGTAGCTTCCTTGTGAGGGACAGCTCCCATCTCTGCTCCCTGTGACAGCACCCAGGGAATGGCTGGAGCTGTGCCAGGGCAGGGTCAGGTTGGATCTCAGGGAAAGGCTCTTCCCCCAGA
>JAOXXN010000220.1:631869-642633 GCA_026770055.1 Myrmophylax atrothorax | reverse complement strand
CTGCCAGAGCTCCAGGAGGGTTTGGGCAATGGGACAGGGACAGGGTGGGATTGTTGGGGTGTCTGTGCAGGGCCAGGAGTTGGACCTGTTGGTGTCCCCCCCTTAGTAAGGCTTTCACCTCTCTGGGTGCCCCACACCTATGGCACAGGGGGATGTGTGACTGTGGAGAGATGAGACCCAGCTCACCCACCCTGGGATTTTTGTGTTAGCCTTGTCACACTGAGCTTTTGCAACTTCTTCCAGTGACTGACCCTGACATTTGGTAAATGCAAATGCCCAGTTACCTGAGGGGGGCAGGCAGATTCTTTGGGTTGTGGAGGAGAGAAATGTGGCACTTGGAATCTGACAACTGTCTGTCATTTCTGGTTATGACAGAGTGTTGGGGGACAAATTAATGCTGGGAAAACAGGCCTGCAGCTGGGGGAGGTTTGGCACACACAAGGGGTTTGGCCCCATGGTGTGAGGCCACGGGACAGTGGCATTCAGCTGAGCCCAGGAGTGTGTCTGGTCAAGGCAGGCTCACGGCTCCTGAAAGTTGCTTCATATTTATCTGTCTTTATGGCTTACAAGCATTGATTTTCATATCTCCAAGGCAGTGCCCGTGGCAGCCTGTCTGCTGCAGGTGCTGGAGCTGCAGTGGTGCCCCTCTGTCCCCCTCCAGCCTCAGCTCAGCCCTGGTGGCTGTGGAAGAGCCCCTGTCCCTGCTGCCCCCGGGGAGGTGTCTCTTCCACAGGGCTGTAGGCTTTGGCTCTACACAGCACTCATTTAACCTCATTTAATTTTGGCTAATCTGAGGACATATCTCTTTTCATTCTCTGCTGGATGCACTTTTCACTGAGCCACACGGACATAAGAATTTGTCTAAATTGTTTGTTTTTTCTTGGGGAAAGAGAAATGAAGATTTATTATCGGTTTTCCCTGCCCAGGGCTCTACCTCAGAAATATCTTCTGCAAAGCCATGTTTCAGTTGCACAAGTATGCAGGGAGCTATCAGCAATGCAGCATGACAGAAGTTCACACAGTTCAGAGCTCTCATGATTACAGAGGAGCTTTTCTTGGGATTTTTAAAATGTCCTAGACACAATTAAAGGAATTTCTCAGCAAGGAGAGTGCAAGCTGGGGACTCTCTAGCAGATGTAATCACTCAAGGAAAACTTTGTTTGGCTTGGCTGGGTCCTGCCTTCGTTCCAGGCTCTTTCATCCTGCCACCGGGCTTTGTCTCTCAGTCTTTGCAGTGTCTCTCTGTCTGTCCTTCCCTCTTTCCATCTGCCCTGCATTCTGCTGCAGGCTCAATGGGGCAGCCTTAAGCTGGCTACTTCCAAGACAAACAGGGAGTCAGATGGAGAGAGGGGGGCCCTTGGCTGTCAGGAGGCTCCGCGGTCACTCACTTCCTAGAATTAAAGGCTGGGAGTTGATCTGTAAGGCAGCCAAGCCAGGGACAATGAGTGGGTTCCCATTTTGTTCCTTTGATACTGACTGAAGTATGTGCACCAACTGGGAAAACAAAATTTACATTAAGTACATAGGAATGCACTTTCTCATGCAGATCTGCTCTGCCCTGTGTCTGCCTGTGTGGATACACAGGTAGCAAAGCTCATCTCTTGTTTCCCAAAGGGCTTTGGGAATCAGGCCTGTTCTTAGAGAACTGATTCATAACTGGATTCCTGGTAGTGGTAGGATATTTTTGGTAGCCCTGAGAAGAAGAGACTGGTGCAGCTGGAACCCAGGGGGTGAGAGGAGGCTGCACAGGGTGTAGTGGCACGGCTCATGGGGATGTCGAGAGTCCCCATGTCCCCTGACACCCAGAGGGCCTGAGCCTTCAGCTGGGGACTGGGCACTGGCTGTCCAGAGCTGCTGATGCTAACCTGGAATAAATAAGAAGTATTTGTTAAAACAGATGGATCCATAGTGATGGAAAAATGAGGGAGGTCAGAATCGGGCACCCATTCTTGCTTCCTTGGGGATTCTGCTGGGAGACTTTGGGTGAACTGCTCCACTTCCCAGTGCCCCTGTGTGGAAGAAGTGTATCATCTTCCTGCTTTATGCCCTGTGATGGAGAGCCCGAGGTGCTGCTTTGTAAGGTCTTGGTGGCATTGCTGACTTGCAAGAGAAGGTTGGAGTGGTCCCAGTGAGGACTGTGAGGGGATTGCATTTGGGGGTTAGCACATCCTTGGCTGCATGCAAGTCCCACAGGGAGATTTCGAGATAAAAGAAGTGGCAGTGGAGGTGAGGAACCACTTGGGAAGGGCTTTGGATACCTGCAGCTCACTCACTCACAGAGGGGGTTGGGTTGTGTCGATGGCTTTGTGTCAAATGGGGTGATGCTTCTGCATTGCCAGTGGAGCCAGTACAGCCTTCCTAATGGGTTTGCCTCAGTGCTCCCAGAGGTCCCAAGCCAGCTCCTTTCCTACTGAGCCAGCTGTGAGCTACAATGGCTCATGAAACGGCCTCAAGTTGCACTAGGGGAGGTTTATATTAGATATAAGGGAAAGTTTTTCACAGAAACAGTTGTAAAGCACTGCCAGGGCAGTGGGGGAGTCGCCATCCCTGGAGGATTTAAAAAATGTGTGGATGTGGCACTTGAGGACATGGTTTAGTGGTGAACATGGCGATGCTGGGTTGATGGTTGGATTCAGTGTTCTTAAAGGTCTTTTCCAACCTTAACAATTCCAAGATTCTGTGATTCTGTGTGCTCTGTGCAGCTCCTGGCTGGGACGTGCTCTGGGTGGCACAAAGAAGTGCTGAAGGTGGGCCCTGCAGTCGCCCACATCTCTCAGTGTGTGTTCCCCTCCCAGGATGGGGCTGTGGGACATGTACAGGCACTTGGTCCTTAATCCCATGCAGTGCACGGTGCTCTCCTTGGAGAGCTTCCTCTGTCCTCTTCCTCCTGCTCTGCTCCCTGCTGCTCACTTGTTTAAACAATTACTGAGTCCCCATATTTATTATCCTTCACATCAGTATCTGATTGTGCTAATTTTTGAGACTCTTTGCATTCTTTCCTACACTGTTATTATCCTAACCATGTGCCTAAATGGGCCTGTGGTGGCTGAGGTGTTCCAAACCCAGCATTGTTCCCAGCAGGTCTGTGGGGTGGCAGGTCCTGTGTCTGGGCCAGTTGTCCCTGAGAATGATGGTGAGTGGTCTGGGTCTCCCATGGGATATGATGAAATGGTTTAATGAAAAGGCCTTAACGAATATTTCATTTTAAGGCCAAACAATGAACAAACACATTTGTAAACATGGCTCAGCTTCCCCATTTCACAGTTAACAGTTAATTCTTGGATAATAATCAATATTTATCAGTAAACAGGAATGACCCCATGGGAAGCCAGGCTTCTGAAGCATGCTGTCCTCCTCCTTCATATTCTGTTCAGCTCCATGTAACCCTGGTCTGACTGGTTTATGTAGAATCACAGAACTGTGTAAATTGGAAAAGCCCTCAAAGGTCCTTGAGTCCAACATTTCCCCAGCACTGCCAAGGCCATCACTAAGCCATGTCCCCAAGTGCTACACGGATTTTAAGTCCCTCCAGGGATGGTGACTCCTCCATTTCCCTGGGATGCCTGTTCCAGTGTCTGACCATCCTTTCAGTGAAGAAATTTTTCCTAGTAGCCAACCTAAACCTCCCTTGGTGCAACATAAATATTTCAAATATCTCCTGAAACACAGAGGGATATCCCACTTCCAGCCTCTCACATCTCTATTCAGCCTCCTTGCTGAACACCCCACACTTCATGCCACCTCAGCAAGGCACCCTCTGGAATTAAGTTGCCAAGCTTTACTTCTTTACCTTTTTCTACCTGTCTCTAAGTAAACCTTATCCTTTCTCCCTGTTTGTGATGTTCTTCTTTTCTCCTAAGTGAAGAGGTTGCATTGAAGCCACTGTGGCCCTGGGTCCCCTCAGTGTGTCCAGCCAGCCCCTGGTTTTGGTGCCATGGCTCTGTCCTGCAGCTGGGTGTTTCAGGTGGGTGCACATGGGTGACAGGAGCAGGGCTGGGAAGGTGCCCTGCCCTTCTCCAGAACCACCTCTGGGCGATGCTGTCGTGCTTTTTGGACATGAGCTGGTTTTCAGCTGTAGACCCCAATGTGCTGCTGGGCTGTACCGGCTCGTGGTGCTCAGTGGGAGCAGCAGCGATGGCACCACCACACTGTGCTGTGTGATTTGGGCACAGTGTGGGCTCTGCCACTGGTGGAGTTGGGATGAGGAGTGAGGAGGTTCCCCCTCAGGCACTGATGGGCATTTAAAATGCTGCAGGCCTGCAGGAACCACCCTGAGGTTCTGAGGCCCCTGAGCTGGTGCTTGTGGCCACAGGCCATGTTGTAACACAGCCTGTCCTCCCTGTGCAGCAGCAGGACCATTGCAGCTCCTCTCCTCCATAGCCCACCCCACCAACAGGCTGAGCACGGGCTGGGGGCAGCAGACACTGCACATGGGGCTGTTCCTCCCTTTTTGTTCAACGATGGAACTTGGTACCACACACTAAAAAGACTTCCCATTGGTATTCAGGGCTCATATAACAGCTCCTCAGGGTTTCCTGCGGGTTCCAAGGGAAAGGATCTTTCCATGCATAATTTAATCACATTCAGCAGGCAGCAGTGGGATTTTTTTCCCCCAGAAAATCTCTAACATCTTGTGGGTGACCTGCTATACTTTCCGAGCGAGCAGTGGGCTTGCTTATCTCCCTCTCTCAGATAAACACCTCTCAGCATCCTGTTTTTCTTGTGCCATACGAACAGGAAGAGAGCGATTGTTTGAGATGTGCGTCAGCCAGAGCTGGAACCAGGCAGCCCCTTACCCTCCCCATCACCATGGGAACCACCCAATGGCTTCACACACACTGGGGCTCAGCTGACAGGTATCCTGGCTATTCCACTTCACCTCCCCAGAGCTGTAATTTCAACATGCAGGACCTCTCAAAACCAGGGGGGTTTATTTGGTGTAAGAGGCTGCAGCTGTAAATTTTGGAAGTGAACAGACATCAGTACTTTTGTGTTAAGCAGCAGTGAGATCTTTCATTTGGCCATGTTTTTAGTGCTAGAAACCGGAAAAGCTCCAAGGCAGCTTGTGGTCAGTGGGAGCACAGTGTGAAGTGCTGGGCAAGGTTTTACCTGAGCCTGTGTGTGGTGCCTGTTCCGTGTCCTGGAGGGAATGGTCTGAGCCAACCAGCTGAGGGAAAAACATCTGGCTGTTCTGCAATCACTCAAGGGTGACCCAGAGAGCTTTCTGTGGAGAGGAAGCAGAGTCAGGATTTGAGGCACGTTGGGGAGTGATTGGAGCAGCTCCTGGCACCGCAGGGGGGGATTTTCAAAAGTAGCAGCAGAGATGGGTGAGAAACATGTTATTTGAAGGTTCTTGCTTTCTCTGATAATGCTGAGTATCAGGGCTGGTCTGGAACATGTCCCTGCCCATGGCAGTGGAGTTGGAAGATGATCTTTAAGGACCCTTCCAACAAACCAGCCTGTGATTGTACCAGAGACTGAGTTTGAACCTCCACTCTGAGATGTCAGTAGCCATAGGAAGAAGAAGGAATTCTTTTAACATTGGAATTTTACCATTATTTTCTTCAATATAAGCAAAGTAGCAATTTCCCTCTGCCTCTGAAGAGCCTGACTCAGCCTGGACTGATGGGTCTTCTCCACTTTGTTTACTTGAGTAAACCTGTCACCATGTCCCCAGGTGTCACATTTGCACGTTTTTTGAACCCTTCCAAGGCTGGTGGCTCTGATACTGCCGTGGGCAGGATGAGGCTGCAGCACTTTTGGCTGCCCTGGTGGAGATCAGCACCGTGACCACATCAGCCTCAGAAAGGGTCTGTGGATGCAGAAGTGAGGAACTGGCATAAGGCAAAGTGTGAATGTTGTTTAAACAAGAATCAAACTACTGTTAGTGATCTAAAAAGAGAGTTGAATAGCTTCAAAACATGTACTGCAGCTTTTTAGAATTACCAGTTGGGTTTTTTAAAAACTACTTAGGACAGTTAAAGGTTGTTAGAATTAGAATGTGGGGATTTCCAGAGATGGCTGGAGGGGAAAACATAGATCTCCTTTTAGCTTTATGACAGTACTCTGCATCTGATGCTTCTTTCCCATACGGCACTTGAGTCCACTGGGGCTGCTGCAGTTCGTGGCAGTCTCACTCTCCTACTTAAGTAAGAAGTTCCCCCTTTATCCTGGACAATATTGGCTTTCTTCCCCTTTGAAGGATGGATAACTTGAGAGAAGAAATGGTTAGTTTTCTGGAGTGATGTTTTAGGTGTTCTTTTTAAACTCCTGTATTTCAGTTTCCATGGAAGTGCCACTAACTCAGTATAGGGACATGGGCTTGCACCCTGGCTGTGATAGATACTCCTGTTCTGGACTGAGGAGGTTGCTGAGACAGTGGGATGTGAGGAACAGCTCATTCCATGGCACTGATTGTTGTCCTCCTTCTGGGAACATGGTGACTCGCTCCTCACCCTTCCTCGACACTGAAATGGTTTATGGGAACAGAAACCAATTCTCTTCATCACTGAAAAAATGCGTTGAACTGGTGGCTAAAGGAGGTAAAAATAGCTTGGCTGATTTTTTGGAGGAAAATAAATACTGTATGATGAAACTGTGGGTTTTGTTTCAACAGTTTTGAACACAAGAATCCAAGCCCTGGGCCGGGCAGGATGGGGATCCACAGACCTCAGGGCCTTCAGTGCCCCTCTGGCTGTGCCTGGCCGTGAGGATGGAGGGAGAGGGTGTGGAATTGGAAGGGAATGAGGGAGTGCCCTCTGTCCTCCCCTCTGGTGTGCCCTGAGTGCCACAGATCTGGGTGCTGAAGAGCCCTGGACACTGAGGTTGGAGCCCATCTGACAGATGAGGAAACCGTTTGAGAGTGTTGCAAAAGGTTTATGATTGTTACATTTTTAGGCTTTTATGAAGTTGGGTTTCATTAACTGCCTAGAAAGCAACTTCTTGGTGTTATTTCTAGACTTGCCACTTAGGTAAAAATAGCTACACTTGTCCTTGTCCAGCCAGGGCACATTGAAAGTGTCCCCAGATGACCTCTGTTTGTCTGAGGTGATGACACACGTGGGGTTCAGAGTGACAGTGTGAGATGGGCTCCTTCACTGCTGGGCAAGGGAAGGGGTGTTTCAGCTCCCCCAGTCTGGGTCATCTCAGGCCCTGTGAGGATGTCCCAGAGCTGGGGGAGTCTTTGGTGAGGTTTCATTTTTATTTCTTGAGTTAGCAGCAGCTCTGAAGGGCATCCTCTGCTGTTGTGCCATGTGTGGTGTCCAGGTGCTGTGAGGGAGCTGGTTTTACCCCTCTGCTCTGCTTGGGTGAGACCCCACCTGCAGAGCTGCCTCCAGCCCCGGGGTCCCAGCACAGAAAGGACGTGGAGCTGCTGGAGCAAGTCCAGAGGAGGTTACGGAGATGCTCCAAGGGCTGGAGCCCCTCTGGGCTGGAGCCAGGCTGGGAGAGCTGGGGATGTGCACCTGGAGAAGAGAAGAGTCCAGGGAGACCTGAGAGCCCCGTCCAGTGCCTAAAGGGGCTCCAGGAGAGCTGGAGAGGCACTTGGGACAAGGGATGGAGGGACAGGGCACAGGGAATGGCTTCCCACTGCCAGAGGGCAGGGATAGATGGAATATTGGGTAGGAATTCCTGGCTGTGAGAGTGGGCAGGCTCTGGCACAGGTTGGGCAGAGCAGCTGTGGCTGCCCCATCCCTGGAAGTGTCCAAGGCCAGCTTGGATGGGGCTTGGAGCAACCTGGGCTATGGAAGGTGTCCCTGCCCGTGGTCAGGGGGAGGAATGAGGTGAGCTCTAAAACTCCCTCCCAACCCAAACCAGTGTGGGATTCTGTGATGTTGCTGCTCAGGTGTCTGTACATGCTGGGTGGGAGAGGAATGTGAGTGTCCTCAGGGCTGACACGGAGTGGGGGAGGCAGATCCTTGTTTGGAGCACTGGGCTGGGGTTGCTCTGTGCCTGCCCTGCCCCACAGAGCCTGGGGAGCAGCTCTCCTGTGTCTTCATTGACAGAAAGCACTAAGAAAATCAGAGGGCAATGTTACTGGCTGTGGTGCTCAGCCAAGTGAGCCTTCTCTTTTAATGACAGTGCATTCTGTTTGATCTGTGCTTTTGGGGGGGAAATGATGAATTTTAGCCATTATGAAAACAAAAGCCATGGTTATTTGTAAGGATTGTTTTATAAGAAGCATATGTGTGCTGTATTATTCTTGTGCTTGAAGTGCAGGGATTGTTTTCAGTTGGGAGGCTGTAGTAGAAGAATGTGAACTTCTGACTCACTGAGAAATCGAGCGTGTATGAGCCAAATGCTGAGGGTTCCTATTATGTTTTCATAACTCAGATTTCTCAGAATGGAAAGGATCTCTCGTGCCATTAGTTACAGAATTACTTTTTCTGCCATTGAGTAAGGCTGGATTTTTTTCTAGAAAAACTTGTCTTGCTTTCAGTACACTGATGCTCTCCCCACTGTCCTTCATTTCCCTTTCTCCTCCCCAGCAGTTCCTCAGTGTTCTGCCTGTGCAGCTCATTCTCCATATTTCTGTTTGAGCTCCTAATTCTGACTTTTCAATAACAGTATAGTCAGCAGCACAGACCAAGGTATGCCTTAACAGAGTGATCCAGGGAACACGTGGACTCAGCTAAGGGCATCTGAGGGATTCTGGCATTTCTCTGGAAGAGCCAAATGACAGACATGAAATCAGCATTGCTTGCAGGGCCAAGTGCAGCCCGAACCAAGCTGAGAATCTGTGCTTTGTGATGAGCTTTTGCAACAGTATTGGAGAACATGCAACTGGTAGGATTAAATCTATGATATACAGTTGCCTTCTGTCACATTAATAGAGTAGATCCAAACCAGAGACTCAGCCAAGGAATTGCTGGACTGTACCTTGCTGTCCTATGTGGAAGGTGCATCACTGAATAAGAGGTTTCTGTTAAACCTGGTCTATCTGACAGATGGTGAATAGCCACCAGGAGATAAGCTTATAGATACTGACCTCCCTCCTAAATTAAAGGAAAATATTTCCTGCTCAGTGAAACAGCTGTCTCAGTTGGATTGGAGTGAAGCTCTGCCCCTGCTTTCGATACAGGCAGTGAACTGGGCTGGGGGAGTCGCTTCGGCCTGACCTGACTTTTCCATCTGGCCTATGAATAAACCAGAAACTGGTTCTGCAGTTCCCAGTGGTGTCTGGACCAGCTCATGGCAGTGCATTAGGTGATGTGGGCCCCTTTATTTCAGTACCAGTTCCAGCTGTGGGGAACAACTTCATCTGTTGTACAGAGGCTGCAGGGGAGTCCAGGTCTCTCTTGGCAAGCAGGAGTCAATGGCTGTCATGTAAAGAGCATCTCAGGGCTGGGAGAAATGTATCAGAGCAGGCTGATGAATGGAGAAATAAGGAACATTCATCTTAAAGGAGGTCTCTGGCCACTGAGAATAAGCTGATGTTCACAGTCAGGTGATAACAAGTGAGGCATTTGGGGGGAGTATTTTTCCCCTCCTGTCTGATGCAGATCCTCCCACTGGCTGCATTATTGCAGAAGGGGAATCTGAATGTGTGAATGAAGAGCTGGAGGAACAAGTAATAAATGCCTTTCCTTTGGTGAACCTAAACTCACAGACCTCCCAAAAGGCTCTGTCTTTAATGTTGAAATTATAGGGGAGGTGTGTGTTGTGAGGACTTTAAGAGTGTGGTAGCTGGTGTGATTCCTTCCCTTCAGACACACGAAGGGCTCCGAGTGGTGGAGTTCAAAGCTCTGTCGATGAGAAAGCGGCAGCTGAAGCTGGAAATGGAGCCAAGGCTGGAGTGAGCCAGACACACTGTATAAAGGACTTTCTCTGTCTTCTTGATTCATTTCCTTGCTGTGTGAATTCAGCTAAACCCACAGTCAGACATGCTAAAGCATATTTGCCTTTTGTGGGAGGCAGTGAAGGAATGGGATGGTGAGGGAGTTTTGGAGCTCTGGAAATGCTGCTAAAGCTGAGCACTGTATTGTTTCTGAAATGGAATAGTTCCGTGGCATCTGATCCTCCTGTAAATTTGGCACCAGAGGATTCAGTGGTGGGGTATAATTAGCACTGAAATGGATCACGCTCTCGTGGCAGTTCCTCTGCAGACATTGCTACCTGAGGCATTGTCCTGCAGGGACACCCCTCTGGGAGCTTTTGTCCTTAGTGGGAGACTCACCACTGCAGTCAGTGGAGATTGGGGTGAATCACCAAGGGGTTATTCCTTAGCCAAAGTGTTCTTGGGGGTAAACTGCTCTCATTACGGGAAATAACTGTTTTTCCTGAGATACAGACTCTGCCATGAGACAGTATTGAGGAGCCTTTGCCCACCATGGTGCAGGTGCACCTGAAATAGGACTGGATACCTGTGAGAGAAAATCCTTCCCCTTGGAAGTTCATCCTGGTCATGGTGCTACTGGAATGTGGATGATATCTCTGAAAAAAAAATCAGTCTCCCTTAAGACAGCAGTCAGCAGTTCAACTGGTAATGAGAATGTGTCCAGGAGCCACCAACTCCCTTGGTTCATGTCACCTGGCAGGTCTGATCAGTTGTTACAGCCCATTCCAGTGCCCAAAGGGGCTCCAAGATTGCTGGAGAGAGACTTTGGACAAGGCCCTGGAGGGACAGGACAAGGGGGAATGGCTTCCCACTGCCAGAGGGTTAGATGGGATATTGGGAAGGAATTGTAGGCTGTGAGGGTGGGCAGGCCCTGGCACAGGTTGCCCAGAGAAGCTGTGGCTGCCCCATCCCTGAAGTGTCCAAGGCCA
>JAOXXN010000220.1:601989-616198 GCA_026770055.1 Myrmophylax atrothorax | reverse complement strand
GAACGGTGCTGGGATGTGGGGGGAAGGCGCAGGGTGATGGGATGTGGGGGGAAGGCGCAGGGCGCGGGGCCGGGACAATGCCGGGATTCAGCAGACCGCGGGTAATGCAGCGCGAGTGGGGCTGGAGGGGCTCTGAATAGCCCAGGCTGTGCTGGAGAAGAATGAGGGGTAGGCAGAAGGCAAGCTAGTGTTTCATGGTCATCTTATGTTACACTTCAGCCTTTCAAAGAGTGTCTGGGGCTGGTTGAATGAACCTCTCTTGCACTGCGAATGCAGGAGCCCCGAGACAAAGGGGACTCTTGTCACTCGCAGGCCCCTTTGGGGAATAAAAGCCATTGTCACATGAACAGGGGCAGTCTGGCAGGCTGTGCATGCTTCAGTGCCCCATGATATCGCTAAGTCTCAGCAGAAATCACATTCAGGGCCCTGTCAGCTTTGATTAGCGGGGTCTCATGACTTAATGTGCTGCGATATTTCATGTCTAAGGGTGGCGGCTGTCTTTCTGGGGGATGAATGCCCTCTATTGTCCACTGAGTTATTTTATTTACATTTTTTAAACAGCTTATAAAGGTAAAAAGATAGCTGTGCTTAAAGAAAAAAATCAAATTCCTTTGCTTCTGGATCAGCAGTGAGTCTGCTCGGGTCAGATACAGTGAAACTTGTTTTCACAATCGGCATCAAAGTTCTCGTCGTGTTTAACAGCTTTATAGTAAATTCTGAACAGGTGGCAGTGGAGCTGGGTTTAGGAAGGAAACAATAAATAATCTTTTTAGCCTCTGACAACCAGAAATATTCTTGGGCCTGAGAGACCTCCCACTCCAGCCTCTGTGTCAGTGACTCGCAGCGTTTCTCTCCCCTTCATGACTTTGGTTCTTAAACAAGAACACTGCATGAAGCTTGTGGCATTTTATTTTTAACAGTCTTTTTGGTTGCTGTCCATTCAGATTTCTCTGTTTTCAAAAGCAGAGTATATTTTCTCACTAATGTTTCATCCATCAATTTCTACAAATAATGAAGGTTCATTCCAAATGTTAAATTCATGTAATGTTTGCTCTTTGAATTAAGATAATGTGGGTTATCTATAAGAGTTCAGTTGTTAGAACTTGCCATAAAATACGTTGGAGTACCCAGAGTAAGAGCTGTTTAGTCACTTCATACATGGTGCTGGAGTACACACGGTGTATCTTTGCAGATCTGTCAGTAGAGATCAGTGTTAGCATTGATTGAGCATTTTGGATTTCTTCACTCTGACTTTTCTTGAGCTGTTCTCAGGCCAGGGAAAATGTCTCTGATACTCCTTCTTCCCTCCATTCACCACCTTAATTATACAAGGGCTTGTTCAGCTTTTCCTGTGTTTTAAAGCATCTGAGTTTCCTTGTTTCTTTTAAATGAAGAATCAGAATGGACAGGAAAACCAAGGAAAATGTCACAGCAGTTGTTTCTCACATAAAGATGATGGTGTTAGTCTCAACCCCGTTTTCCTATTAAGTTGCTCTGCTGCTAAAGGACAGCTTTAATGGTGCATTTCCTGACAAGATGATGCCCCTCCAGAGCAGAGGGAGCCAAACCCACCGGCCATGGGCCACTGCCACCTGCTCCTGACCTCGTGGCTTCTGGAGTGGCTCTGCTGTTGGCCTGGGGGACACTGGGGAAGGAGCTTGGGCAGTGCTGGGAAATCAGGAATGGGATGGTGGTGCTGTGCTCCTCCTGCCAGCGTTTCTGGGCTCTGGGAGGAGCCGTGGGGATGAGCAGCAGATCCAGCAGTGAAGGGAGGGGGCCTGAGCACACAGAGCCCTGGGCAGTGCTCCAAAGGAGTGCTCGAGGAGACAGTGACCCATTAAACCCTGTTTGAAACTGCTGAGTTACCTGAGGAAAACAAATCAGAGAAGTGCTGGTCTCACTTCCCTCTCCCCCTCACCTGTGCATAGACATATTCTAACCTTGACTTTTACTTCTCTGCCTCAAATTCTTTAGCTAGGAGTAACCTGCCACTGCTTCATGTTGATGGGCTCACTCCTTCATGGTCTCTTGAGGGTGGACCTGAGAAATCTCCTGTTTTCCTTGTTTCTGCAGACCTGCCCTCAGCCAGCTGTGTGTGCTGAGTGCCCTTTGGGCAGGAAGTAATCAACCATCGAACCTGATGTCATACACTGTGCAGGGATGCACTCAGAACTCCAGCAAAGCTGATTAGCCACAAGTTTGAAATGAGTGATTCCAAAACAAAAACCAGATGTGCCCAATGATTAATACCTGGTGGGCCTTTTACTCAGTTATTTCTGCCATTATCCAGGCTCTGATCACTGTGATTTTCTTGGAGGTGATGTTGGATCCTCCTCTGGAGTCTGGTTCTGTTCTTTGGTTTGTTCTATGGGTTTTCAGAAATTCCTTTGCTGTTGGTTCAGAAACAGTGCACTAAGTCAGGCACAGACATATTTACCCTTGTGCTGTCCCAGCTTGCAGCAGAGCAGGACTCATGAGAAGGCAGTGGTGTCTGTCGTGCATCATCACTCCAAGCAGCTCTGCTGAAGAGGTTATTCCTCCTGTGTGAACCCCACCGTGGGAAAACTGCCTAAATTGTCAGTGTAGACACCACCCAAGTGCACATGCCCTTGCAGATAAGATCTCATGTGGCTTCCTGCACCTCATGCTGTCTGTGGAAAGAATAGTCATTTTTAGATGAGACAGAGGCAATTGCACTCAGAACAGGGCGAGAGGCTCAGGTGTTGGTGCAGGGTGCTCCGGGGTGTGTGTGCTCACTCCCAAACGCTCCATGCTTTCCCATGCTCCTGGTGTTGCAATCACGTGATAAGAGGAGTGTCTGGTGCTCCTGGCTGGGCCTTGACATGTCAAGTTTGGGAAACTTCCTTCCCCCATCCTTTGGTCAATGCACCTACACCCCATTTAGGTAGAATTCAGTGTAGCTTTGAATTCTTCCCCAGCTTCAGCCAGACCTCTGCTGTGCTGTAGGTGTTTGTCCTTGGGAGACAGAACTACTGCAAAATGTCCAAAACAGGGTTTTTGCTTTCACCATCATTAAGTCAAAGAATGACCCAAAGCTCCCTGAGGATGAGAAGACTCAGGAGCTTTGGCAGGATTTGGATCAGGCAATGGGCCGTAAGGTTTTCATCTGTGGCTTCATCATGTACCTCTCCCATGTGCACCTGGGGGTTCGGGGCAAGAGAGGGACCAGCCTCCCCATGGCTGTTGTCACCTGGGGGGTTCACACTGAACATTGTTCCATGCTGCAATAATGCTGATTGTTGCTGTTATTGGATTACGTGCTAGAAACTCTCTGTGTGTGAAATGTATTGTTGTGGAAAGGTTTCTTGTACCACCAGCCACGACAGTAACCTGTTCTCTTTGGAGTTTGAGGGCATGAGTAGACCCTGATAAGCTGCCGGTTTCTCAGCATTCCCAGAGCTTCCCCACATTCCTGCATCCTTACTCGCTTTTTGTGTTGCCCTGCTGATCCAGCCTGAGGATCTGCACTTGGATGAGGGGCATTGCCCCCTCCAGCCCCCCTGACTCACCTTCCAGCCCCCCCGGCTCACCCTCCAGCCCAGCCTGGGGTGCAGCACTGCAGGCGGGAGCGCTGCTTCTGGGTGGGGAAGGGGATTCTCACCCCCTCGGTTACAGCCTCATTGAAGTGTTTGTTTTCCAGCTATAAAATGAGGCTGCCAATGAGGTGTTGCTTTGCTGGAGATCTTATCAGCTATAAACAGACTGTTAAAAATAGGGTCGTTTTACACAAAACTTGTTTGTGGAGTGAAACAATTCAAAACACGATGATAACAAAACAAAATCTTAAAATAGCTCCAAGTTGAGACCACAGACACAGCTGCCAAGCACTTTCATCTTTATTATAGTTACTCATATCTCTTCTCTTACTATTCCCATTGTAAACACGCTGATGTTATCTCTCTTGTCCGCCGCCAGCCCTGGAACTGCGTGCTGGATCCAGCCTGGTGCTCATTCAGGGACCCAGGTTGTGCTTCTCCTTCCACCCTTGGTTCCAGCATGGACAAGGCTGCTGGCGTTCCCTGCTGATGGAAGGTTCTGCCGGCAGCACAGCTGCTCTGGCTGCTCCATCACCTCCTGGGCTGGAGCAGGTTAAATTCCTGTTAAAAACCAGCGTATGTGAAGCTTTGGCACGGACTGCCCAGGGCAGTGGTGGAGTCGCTGTCCCTGAAAGTGTTCAAAAAACATGTGGATGTGGCACCTGGGGACATGGTTTAGTGGTGAACATGGTGTCAGTGCTGGACTGATGGTTGGACTTGGTAAAATTAAAAGGTCTTTTCCAATGTTAAGGATTCCATGAATCTCTGTGTGATTTGCTGTAATTTCCTCTGGTGGGTTGGGGTCTGCTCCTGGGGTGGGACAGTGAGGGCTCTCCATGCTCTGGACAAAGGACCATCCGTTGCTCTATACCCTTTGGTACAGGGTGGAATAGCCAACAGGAAAAGAGGAAAACCCAACTTGACACCATGCATGTTCATCTGAGTGAGTCACCTGTGCAGTTAATAGAGCTGGAGATAAAGCTCTGCCATTTAGATAACAGTGCTGTAATTAGGTTAATCTGAAATTAAAAAGCCATTAGGGATCCGCTGGATGCTGCACATTAAAACAAACAGTACAGTAAAGGTTCTAATGAGATCAAATGGTGGAACAAGATTTGGAGAGTTGCAAGTCTTTTTAATGATTTCTTTTAATTCAGCAAACTGCAGAGCTGGGTGGAAAACAACACCAGTTGCCAAAGCAAAGCCCCAAGCCCTTGTCTAGGTCCAAACCAGAAGTAGCAACTTCAGCTTACCTACAAGTTGGGAATAATCACTCAGGTTGAACTTTGGGATGTTAAGCTGATAATTTGAGAGAAGGAATGTGATGCTTTTGGAGCAGAGGAGCTGTTGGTCTCTAACAGGTGGAACACTTAGAAAGTTTGGACTAAGAGGTTTGGCTGAGGTTTAGTTGGGCAGAAAGATGCTCATATGCCTTTCTGTTCAGCATCTGTTTGTAGCAGTCTCTGCATTAATGGTTGTTCTTCCTTTAGTCACTTAAAGCTCCTCTGTTAATTTCTCTTGTGGGGATGAAGCCTGGACTTTCAGTGTTAACAAAAAAACAAAACTCCCCTAAACCTCCCAAAAATCTAACCCAAAACAAACAGAAAAAACTAATATTTTCCAGCTGCTAACTGAGGCAGAAGGATTAACAGCTGAACTTCATGATGTGGACTGGTTCTCTACTTTTGCACACTCAGTATGTGATGCAGTGGATGAAATACAGGCATGAATTCCCCAGAAAATAACATAATCCGTGGCATCTGCTGTGAGCAGGGCTCAGCTGAGCTGTGAGGTGTCAGTGTGCTTGGCTGGCCCTGCTGCCAGCCATGGGCTGAGCTCAGGTGTCACTCAAATGCTGGGAGAGATCACAGAAAATGGGTTTCAAGGTGTGTGCCTGCCCCACTTGGGTTACTTTTCTGGTTAAATCTTTCTAGAAAGGTTTCATACACCTGAGGTGTAATGGTGGGGTTGTGTTTCCTTGGGGAAATAAGCATTTGTCACTGCATTGTGTTTGCTTACTTACTGGGGGGCCTCTGAGGAAGATGGGGACAAACATTTTAGCAGGGCCTGTAGCAGTAGGACAAGGGGTGACGGTTTTAAAATAATAGAGGGGAGATTTAGATGAGATATAAGGGATTTTTTTACAGCAAGGGTGAGCTTACCCAGAGAAGCTGTGGATGCCCCATTCCTGGAAACATTCCAGGCCAGGCTGGACAGAGGCTCTGAGCACCCTGACCCAGAGGATTATGTCCCTGCTCACTGCAGGGGGGTGGGAATTAAATGGGCTTTGAAGGTCCCTTCCAACCTGAACCATTCTGTGATTCAATATTCTAACAAATAGTGCAGTTCGAAAATGCAAATATTTTGACAAATGCATCATTTTCCTAATCTTTCCCTCAGAACAAAATCAATCCCAGAGAGCAGAGAAACCTGTGGAAGAGAAAAGCTTTTCCTCCAAGCACCACCACACTGGTTTTATCCTCCGCTGAATAAACAGGCACTTGTGAACTCAGTGGGTTCCATGCAATGCTCAGCATTACACACATTCTATGGCAGGGTCAGTGATGTGTTTGGGAAAATACAGCCTAACTTTGCATAGAATTAGAAGGACACTTCCTTAAAACCTCCTCGTTCCCCAGTCCCAGTTCAGCACTGACACACAAAGGTGCTTGAAGGCTCCTTGTCCTTATTCCTCCAGTTACTGGTACAATACCCCGTATTAAAGCAGCCCAGTATGTGTTTATTTTGTATTGGAGATCCAAGTGTTCTCACATGCTTCAGAAATTAGACACTGTTAACTGCTGTAAATCCTCATTGGTGTCTGTGCCTCCCAAGCAGTGCAGTTAGAGCTTCATCCATTCCTGTAATCCCCAGCTGGGATGGGACAGGCAGTGGCTGAAGCAGTTCTGAGCCTGAGTTCCTGCAGTTCCCCCCACCAGGTTCCTCTCTGCCAAAGATCCTGATTTGGAGGCACTTTGTGGACATGGTAGGTCTTGGCTTATCAAAGATTTGGAGACCCCACAAAAGGCAGAAATACAGTTATTCCCATCTTGCTGCCTGTGGTGAACCTTGGCCCGTCCAGGAGTGTGGAGTGACACAGGAATTAGGAAAACTGAAACCTCTTGATTTCAGGGTGTTTGAAATCTTGAGTAGCTGTCACAAAATGCAGCTGTTTTGCAGGACTTCAAAGGCACAGTGAGATGGTTAAATTAGCTCAGAAAGGTGTGCTGGGTCAGTTGTTTTTTACCATGGCATCTCAGCTGGTTTTGTCCAAGTGCTTCACTTTCTCTCTCTTTCTGCCTGACAATGTGGTGTTTAATTTTTGCTCCAGGCAATGGATATGCAGCTCTGCCAGGAGTGTTCTTGTACACTCCGAAGTGGAATGTCTGTGGCCAAATGTTTGTGGGATTTGTGCTTGACAATGTAACAGAAATAATTAACACATTAAAAATGTGTATAGTAGCATTTATACTTCACTTTGGAATAATGCCCATTTATCCACTGTGGGGTTCTTCTAAATACACAACTTTTTGTATTTATGTTTTCTAGGCAGCCACACTGAGTATGAAGCTGAAATTACAGCCAGATCAAGATGTGGAGAAGGTGAGTCATTTCCTCTGCAGGCTCCTCTGTCATCAGATCCACCTTTTGTTCAGCAGGACATCCATCAGGGCTCTCCAAGTCATGCTGCCTTTCCCCTGAGGCTTTGCTTCATTCCCAAGGAGTACCTGTTGCATTGCTGATGTACCTTTACATCCAGGTTAGGCACAGAGCATGTCTTGTTAGACCCCATCCCAGCCTCCTGCCCTGTTTTTCTGGCTGCAGCCACTGTTACAACAAACCCTTGCTGTGTTCAGCACCAGGATGGAGGTCAATCCTGCTGCTGTGAAGCTGTGCTAAAATTTGCACTGAAAATGTCCCAGTACTCTTGTAGGCAGCACTGGTGGGCTAAGCAAGGGGTTGGGATTGCTCACCATGTCTGGGATGCATGGAATTGGACAGCCCTCTGCCAGGATTTACTCGTGGACCCCTCTGTGCCCTCTGTGTGCTCCGTGGGCATCAAAGGTCATTTCTTCTCCTAGATGTGCACCCCACTGCTGCTCCAGGATAAAGTTAACGTGGTGGAAGATTATGTGGGAGACTATCCCGAGCTCCAGAGCAAGCTCTTGCAGATCCTGGACACGTGGTGTGACCCCAGTTTCAATATCAGAGACATCACAAGGTAGAAACCCTTGTCCCTGTGAGCAGCCAGGGCCGAGGTGCTGCCAGAGCACGGCGTGTTCCTGTTGTCTGTCTGCAGTTGTGTCTCAGCGTAGGGCAGTGCAATAGATTGACTTTCAGCTGAGACAGGGGCAATTCTGGTGGCTGTGCCAGAGCCTTCTCCAGCACCCTGGCCTGCAGGACAGAGGGATGGTTGCTGTTGACAGGTGCTGTGTTCCTGCCAGGAGCAGGAGTGCAAATGAAACCTGTGCAGCACATCACAGGCACAGAACGGTACCAAGGGGAGGTGGGAGCAATCAGCCTCTTGTGCTCTGCTGCAGACAAGGGTGTTTCAGTATCGGTTGTACAGGTTTGGCAGGAAGATAATACTGTGATGAAGTGGCAGAAAAACAAGAGATGCAAGTGGTTAACCTTCATGTGCTCATCACATCATGGTGTGTATTTTAATTTCTGACTTGCCTCTCACTAGAATAACTCCTGTCAGTCACAGAGCCAGCAGCACAGTCAGAGTCACAGTGGAGCTGCAATAGTTGCAGTCTTAGCTCTGAAAAAGAGATGAGAAAGAATTGCTCCCTTTCTTTAAAATGAGCCTCTGGACTTGCTTCAGTCATTGACTGAAATTTGTGTGGTTGTACTGTTGGCTTTTTGCTGTATCTTGTCCTTACCAACACCCAGCAAACCCCAGTCCCTCTGCTGTTAAATATTTGCTCTTGGGAAACACCCTTTAGGTGATGCCACAGGTATTTCTTTCTGATGTTGTTACAGACCATATCATGGCCTGTCCAGGTACAAACCAGAGAAGTTTAACCGCAGGACACTCAGCAAACTGGTCTTCAGGCTCCTGGACCGGTTCAACGTGGATCCAGGTATGGGACATTGCAACAGACTGTGGGGTTGTCACAGCAATAAGGAGCACACAAAGCCAATTTGTCTTCCATGTTCATCAAGGAATTTCTGCTGTCATTTATCTTGGGGAGTTTAAGGGTTTAATTAATGATACTGAAAAACAAAGATGGTAAGTTATGGGAATTATCACTTTGTGCTGTTGAAGAATGAAGTGCTGGTGACTAATAAACTGTTTCTGCCATGATATGAAATAAATCCTGACCTCAGCATGGCTCTGCATAAACACACCATGGTCAGATCTGAGTTATGACTCCATTCCTCTCACATAAGAGGCAAGTCATTATTCACTGGGGATCTGTTTTCTTGAGCTATGGGTCCATCGGCTGGGAGGAGATAACCCTTGGGAAGCAGGAGCCTCACAGCCCTTTGTATTCTTTGTATAAACCAGAGTTGGTGGTAGGGAATTTCAAGGCTCCTGCAGCCTTAAAGTGGCACATTTTCTGTCACTGAACAGATCTGCTTCACCTGCAGTTATCAGTTACTTAACAAAATCTGCTTTGTTTTGGTTGTTAGTGGGGACTGTTGATTTTTGCTTCTCTTTGGGACCTTGCACCAGACCCCTTTACCCTGCAGAGCTTTCCATTGACCCAAGAGATGCAGTTCTCTTTTCTTGGACTGAAAGTGTTTTCTAACCACAAATTGTGGGCTTATTACACTTGGCAGCAAGACTGTTGTACAATATCAGACTGGTGTTCAAAAGTTAAAAAGATAAACCTTGCAAACCCTCATTGGAGGAGAAATGCATGTAATTAAACATAGCATGTTGATGTGAAAGCTGAGACATACAGGGGGTGATTTATTTAGATATTAAAACCTTCACAGGAGTTCACTGGTCTCCAGTTATTTTTCCTCCTTGACAAGATTGGACGTTCAGTCAGCTGTGTTACCTTTGCTGATCTGTAAAAGGGAATTGAATTGTTCCCCTTTCCATATGAAAGAACTGCCAAGGGTGCAATGTAATGGTAGAGATTAAAAGATGTAACTGTTCAAATGCAAAATCCTGAGGAATAATAATTACAGAAAATAAAAATCAGAGGAGGAGCATGTTGGTCTCAGGTGCAGTCTGTGGGATGCAGTGTGCTTCAGCCTGGGAATGGCTTCCAGATGCTGAGAATAATGGCCAGTCTTGCTGGTTCTTCACAACCATTCACTGCTGAGGAGATTCCTTGGTGTAGATACAGATTCCATTCCTGCCTACACCTGAGACATTTATCCCATGCAAACTGCAGTGTCTGCAGTGCAGGGCAAGTCCTTGCTTGAGAGTGCTGCCCACTTCTAATGTGAGAGGGGATGTGGGTGACCAGTTTAGACTTTGGGGCAGATAAAACCAGTGCTGAATGACTGTCATAGTCCCATATGTGAAAGTTGGTGTTTATTTTTTGCATAATATCATGTGCAATTATGGGCAGGAATTCACACTTTGTAAACTGTGGTGATCAGTCTCCTTTCAAGTGCTTTGAAAAGGGATGAATGCCCTGCAGAGGAATTGCTGCCTTAGTGCTGGTTGTGCTGGAGCTGAATTGGGAAATGCTGGCAGCTGGAATAACATGCTTTTCCTTGTCTTCCCACCTCTCCCCTCCATTTTGCTGAATTTCTGGGTGGTTTTGCTCCATTTTGTAGTGGAAGCAAGTCTGACTGTGATGAAATGGTGTGCAAGAAGGCAACAGGCTGGACAAAATGTACAAATGAAAGAACCCCTCATGTCTCTTGTTCTGAGCAGCTCCATCAAAAGCTGGCAGTGAGGTAGAACTCTCACTTGTTGTCACCTCTTGTCCCCTCCCCTGGCTGGGGGCTCCTCCAGCTGCTGCTGCTTTCAATCTCCTCCTCACTGTGAGAGCCTGAGAGCAGCAGCACAGGGGGAAGTGGCTTTGGTGAGAAGGGCTGGAGGAGGAGGATGGGGTTTCTGGGTATGAGGACACAAACTTCTGTGTGACTCAGTTCTTGCAGTTCCAAATCAACTTCCAGATTTCACTACCCAAGCTCACTCTTGCTCAGTCCCAGTAAATCCCACTGACTGCCAAGCTGAGGTGTCTGTGAGGATCTGAAACGCTCCTGGGAATTGCCAGCCATAAACTCCAGAGCCAGACAGGAGGTGGCCCAATAGAAAAGATCTGGAACTCCAGGGAAAAAAAACCCATCCTCTTTGATTAGTCCTCCTCTTCTTTTTCCTGTTAACTCACAAACAGGGTGTGGTAAATGGGAGATTTTCTGTCGAGTCCCAAAGGTGTCCCAATAAAGTGTATGTGGAAGGAAGGAGTTGGGCAGAAGTGGTGTGTGATTGAGGAAACTGAGGTTTATAGAGTCTTTCCTCACACCTGGGTCAGTATGCTCTCGTTTAACGAGCCTGTAACTTCTTCAAGCTAATTACTTAGTAGTCTTTGGAGACCCTGTGAGATTGACTTTGCGGACACAAGTTTCAGTCAAAGCAGATCTCAGAGGTGAAGGAACAGCCCCTGCCCAGGCCTAGCATGGTGGAATCTGTTCCCTGCTGGGGTTGTGCACAGCCAGGACACACAGAGAGCTCAGAGATGGTTTTCCTTGAAAATTCCTTGGGTTTGAAGGAGCAATGATCCCACTCTGATCAGGGTGAGAGCCTCAGACCTTGGGCTTGGTGCCTCTGTGCCAATGGAGCAAATGACAGTGGTGTGACAGAGGGGAGATAGATGGGCACTGAGTGCCCTGTTAACAGTGGTGCTTGTGCTGTAGCAGCGTGGGA
Source organism: Myrmophylax atrothorax (assembly GCA_026770055.1). Classification (NCBI taxonomy): domain Eukaryota; kingdom Metazoa; phylum Chordata; class Aves; order Passeriformes; family Thamnophilidae; genus Myrmophylax; species Myrmophylax atrothorax. The sequence goes on along the minus strand of JAOXXN010000220.1, from coordinate 604,798 downwards.
GGGAGCTGAGTCTGGTTTTACCATAGTCTTTAAAAGGTTTTTTAGTATAAACCAAGAGAAATGTTTCTTTTGCTTGAGCACCGGGTTGTGCATTCGGTTTAACTTGTAATTTCCATCTGTGTGACCCCCCCATCCATCCCACAGTGCCGGGGCTGCTGCAAACCCGCGGGGCCAGGGCAGCAGAGGGCAGGAGAGGGCTGTGCAGAGCCCCGCAGTGCCCAGGTGAGCCACAGCTGGCTGTGCAGAGCCCCACAGTGCCCAGGTGAGCCACAGCTGGGGGTGCAGAGCCCCACAGTGCCCAGGTGAGCCACAGCTGGGGGTGCAGAGCCCCACAGTGCCCAGGTGAGCCACATCTGGCTGTGCAGAGCCCTGCAGTGCCCAGGTGAGCCACAGCTGGCTGTGCAGAGCCCCACAGTGCCCAGGTGAGCCATAGCTGGCCCACACCTGCTCAGGGCTCAGAGACCTGCAGGCACATGGGGCAGTTTCAGAAGATGCTCCATTAGAATGGAGGGAATGACTGGTGTAACTAGACAGGAATGCCTTTGGAAGGAGAAGATTCCAACTGGCTTTACCTTTCCCTTGTTAAAATTGAGCAGAATGTTATTCCCATCCCTCTCCTCCACTTTCCTTCCCTGTGTTTTTTTTCCCTGAATTCCATGGTGATTTTCCTCCAGAGTGTTTTATGTCAGATGTTCAATACCAGCACTCCTGTGCACACCCTTTGCCTGAGGAGAACCTCCAGGCTGGGTCACTGGCAGGCAGGAGCCCCTTTTCCAAGGCTGCAGAGCCACAATGCTGAAGGAGGAGGGCATGGAATGTGCCCCAGTCCTTCCTGAGGCCCTCAGACTGTGGTTTTGCCTACTGAAGAACAGGCAATAGGATATGACCTGCTCTAGGCCATAACAGCCAGCTGCTCCAAGCTTTTTTATGGAAAAGCTGACACTATCCTGGCAGTTCTGACCATGAGTTCATCATATCCACATGGTGTCCAAAGGTAACCAGGTCATGTTTTCCTGTAGGTGTAGATCAAACCCTTGTGCTGTGCTCTGTTCTCGCCCCAGGAAGCACAGCCAGAGGTAGCTCAGGGAGCTGGGGGCACTGTGGGGCTTCTGCCATGTCACCCCCTTTCTGAGGGCCACAGGCCCTGAGCTGTAGTGCCACAGAGCATTTCATGAGACACTGATGCATCTTTGAGGCTGCAACAGAGAGGTTTTCTGGACTGCAGCCTGTCCTCCACTGACCCACACTTAGGGATTAATCTCATGCTACAGCGAGAGCCCAGTGCACAAGTTGCTGCTCCTCAGGTTCCCCAGCAATCCTCAGCAATACCAGGGAAAGCCTCTGGCGTGTCAGGTACCTTGATTTTGTTCAAAAAAGTGTCCTTTAGTTTGCTCCCAGACAAAGTACACTGTCTATGGGTCCTGCTGTTCTGCCAGGGAAGGGAGAACGAGTCTCATTGTGAATGGAAGCTCTCTGGGCCATGGAAAGAGAGGATTGGGTCCACGTCCCAGACCAGAAGGCATTGACATCTCCTGGGAGTGGTGGGCACTGACCACACCTAAAAATAGATTGCACCGTGTCCCCAGTAGACACATCGTACCCATCTTGCATGCCTGAGATCGGTGTGGATTTTGTGTTTCATACCCCACGTGACAGATTCCATTTTTACTCCCTCTGGGTTGCTCATGGCCATTAACTCTGCCATGAGCTGAGAGCAGACTGGGCTTTGGCCTCTGAGTCAGGCCCAGGTGTGAACTGTCACTCAGATGAATATGGTTATGGTACAACTGCCAGGTAAAGAGTAACACATGTCCAAAAAGCTGCTTTCATAGTATTAAACCATTTATATTCCACTAGTGCTCCACAACCCAGTCATGATCCCATTGGACAGCCACTGACTAGGAGAATGGTCTCTGTTGTGGAAAGCTTAGGACAGGATCTGTTGCTCTGACCAGCAGGACACTGGTTTGGGTGCAGGAGCCCTGGGCTCAGACTCCTGTTCCCCACGTTGGGTGTTTGACCTTGGGGAAGGGGCTCTGTCCTGAAGCACTTTGATTTCTGCATGTACAAGGTGTAAATGAAAGTGCAGGGAAAGGTCTGGCAAAGGCTTTGCTGTGCCACCTGTGCTACTTGTGCCTCTTGGCCAAAGGAGCTCCTGATAATTCTGATCTGCTTTGGAATGTGGAACCTGTTTCAGACCTCCAAGGTGGGAGGTTTGGCATCGGTGGGAGGTTTGGCATCTGCTGCACAGCCTATGCCAGTTCTTCCCTTGCATTAGATGTTGCTAGGTTTTAGTTGGTTTTTTTTCTTCCAAAAGGCTATATGGAATTTCTGTTGCCTTTTTAGCTTTTGGTAGAAACTTATGTGATTTTGTGTGTTTGTGCTGTGCACTTGTTTGTATGTGATCCATTTTTCATGTTCTTTTAACCTCCTTCATGTGAATGAGATCAGTTAAAGCTTCTGCTTTAGCAGTTAAGTCTCCTCACTTCCAATTTTTCCTTTTTAAGCTTTTCTTAACTCCTTTTTCTCTCATAAATGATTTCCACATGAAATCTTAACCTTCCACTTTTCTGAGTTTATTGCAATCCATTTTTGTTTTTTATTTTGTTATTCCTCATTTGCTTAAGAGCTTTGATCTCTCCATTTCATTGTCTCTTTTACCAAGTTCACCCTCATATGTTCCATAGAATCACAGATGGCTTTGGGTTGGGAGGGACCTTAAGGATCACCCCATTCCACCCCCTGCCATGGGCAGGGACACCTTCCACCAGCCCAGGTTGCTCCAAGCCCTGTCCAACCTGGCCTTGGA
>JAOXXN010000220.1:579437-601889 GCA_026770055.1 Myrmophylax atrothorax | reverse complement strand
GCCTAAAGGGGCTCCAGGAGAGCTGGAGAGGGACTGGGGACAAGGGATGGAGGGACAGGACAAGGGAATGGCTTCCCACTGCCAGCTGGGATATTGGGAAGGAATTCTTGGCTATGAGGGTGGGGAAGGGTTGGGATGGAATTCCCAGAGAAGCTGTGGCTGCTCCATCCTTGGAGTGTCCATGACCAGGTTGGAGCACCCTGGGACAGTGGGAGGTGTCCCTGGCATGGCAGGGGGTGGGATGGGATGAACTTTGAGGTCTCCTCCAAGCCCAGCCAGTCTGGGATTCCGACTGAGTTGATACTTGGGTGGTTTTGGGGGTTTCTGGATGCTCTCAGAGCCCACAACCCCAGTGGTCCTGCAGGAAGGAAGCACCTGGATCACTCCAACTCCTGGCTCTGAGTTCTTACCCCAAGCCTCAGTTTTTCCCTGTTGCAAACACACTCTGGGCAGGAGGAAAACTCCATTCCTTGGCTGCCTGGGTGTTGCTCTGAGCTCCTGGTGCCATTCCCACACCTTTCTGGGAGCTTGGGGGTCACTCCAGGCTCACCTGCCGTGGCTGCCAACCTGGATGACCCCAAGGAATGTTTCCTTCCCACAGTGGCCAAGCCCAGGAGAAGCTTATGGAGGAGAAGCTGCCCCTGAAGCCCAGGAGAAGACCAGAGGTGGCTCTTTCCATCAACGTGGGGGTGTTCAGATAGCACCAGGAGGGGCTTTGCCCCCACATCTCCTGCACCTGCCAACGTGGAGCAGCACCAGAGGGCCCTTCCCAGGGCGTCCTCAAGGATCCCTGAGCCACCCTGGGGCTTGGATTTGGGATAACTCTGCCTTTTCTCCTCGGGGAAGTGTTCAGTGTCCCTTGCTGGGTGTGGGATCTGCTCTCTCAGGCTGAGAAATGCACTTTATCTGGGAGGAAATGGGTTGAATGATGGTGGGGAATTTTTGGTATCCTCCCTCCAGGCTGTTTTTATGTGACATTTTGCAGCATCACTTCAGAGTTTAATCCACTCAGAATCATCTCCTTGTAGGATTTTCCCCCCCCCCCCATCTCTCCTCACTGATGCCAGAATTTCCTTTCTCTCTTTAGACATAAACTTTAGGAGCTGGAGTGAGACTTCAGGAATGAAGGAAATGTGGGAATCTCTCAGCCAAGTGTATAAAATTGGCTGAAAAAAAGAGCCAATTCAGGATCTGTCAAGGTGGGAAAACCTGCAGGGCTTTTTGTGATGGGATTCCTCTTCCATTTTGAAGTTTTTAGGGCATTTTTTGTTGCCCCCCCAAAGTTAATTTTGCTGTTCCCAGACATTTTTTATTTTGTCTAGAACAGACAAAACGGTTGGAAAGACTCACCAGATGCCACTTTTGGTGGTGAGTGGGTTTTGTTGTCCTCAGGAAAAAGGCTGGGATTTATTCCCAGTCCTCTTTTTTTCAGAGGAATTTCCTTCATTTCTCACTTTTTTTCCCAGTTGTTTTAACACTCTGTTACCTTGGAGAACGTTTTGCTGTTTGGTGTGTGAGCTCTGACTGACATCAGAACCCTGCCCAAGGTTCTGAGCTATTAACATCAAAAATCAGCTTAATTATCCTTAATTAATAATAATAATAATGCCAGGACAAAATACAAGTTGCAGTAAAAATATGACAGTGGGGAAGATTTTGTAGGAGGAGCTGCCAGTTCATCAGACTCCTAAAATTTTACCTAAGGTGGGATTTTCCCTGTTCCTTTTAGAGGTCAGGAATATTCTGGTGGTTCAAACTGACACTCAAAAGTACCAGCAAAACATAAAGAGCAAGGAGTGAAAAGCACCACAAAGCACATGAGGACTGATTATTTCTGTGCATTTCTTTCAAAATTCACCTTTCGGGGCTTTCTGAGCCTCCAGAAGGGGCTGGGAGTGGAATTCAGTGGAATCCTGAAATCCTGATTTTCCTTTTCCTGTAAGCCCAGAGTTTCCAGGAGGAAGATCCAGGTGCTGATTGCCAAGGCCAGCAGGAAAGGTTTGGTTTTCCAGAGGGTTCCGTGGCATTGCTGTCACCTCAGCTCCTTCTGGATAACTCTGGGTCCTTCCTGGCAACCCCAACTTTGGAGGAATTCAAGTTGGAATTCCAAGAGGGGAATTTTGTGCCTTTGTTCAAGTGTAATGTAGCAGCCCCTGCACTGAACCAATCTTGGCTTCTCTGTGCTCAAAAGGCAGATTTTGGAGGGGGTTTATTTCCTTAAAACTCCTGTGGGTTATTCCCAAAGTCTGTGGGTTATTCCACAAAGTCTGTGGGTTATTCCCAAAGTCTGTGGGTTATTCCAAAAAGTCTGTGGGTTATTCCACAAGGACTGTGGGTTATTCCACAAGGACTGTGGGTTATTCCACAAGGACTGTGGGTTATTCCCAAACTCTGTGGGTTATTCCACAAGATCTGTGTCTTATTCCCAAAGTCTGTGGGTTATTCCACAAGATCTGTGTCTTATTCCCAAAGTCTGTGGGTTATTCCCAAAGTCTGTGGGTTATTCCCAAAGTCTGTGGGTTATTCCACAAACTCTGTGGGTTATTCCACAAGGACTGTGGGTTATTCCCAAACTCTGTGGGTTATTCCACAAGATCTGTGTCTTATTCCACAAAGTCTGTGGGTTATTCCACAAGATCTGTGTCTTATTCCCAAAGTCTGTGGGTTATTCCCAAACTCTGTGGGTTATTCCACAAGGAAGAGAGTTCCCTGAAAACAGGGATGGGGAGTGGGAAACCCTTTGGACAAGGGAGGCCTTGGGATTCCCTGGCTCAGGAGGGTTATATTGCCAAGCCTGGAAGAGCTTTCATCTTTATTTTTCAAGTGTTCTTCCCTAAATAAAGTGGCATTTGGAGCTGCTTGGTTGGGTTTTGTCCCTGGGAATGGCACCAACTGGAGGCACAGTCGGAATCAGCTTTCGTTGTCCAGCCTGTTCCCGAACCAACATTCCCATCTCCGTGGGAATTGTGCCAAGCTGGGCTTGTGCCAAGACCTGGTTAAACTGGAGAATTGGCATTTTGGTTTAAGGAAAAGGTGGTTCTGGTGTTTTCCCAGTTTTCAGAGGACAGTTGGGTGTTTCAGGGAAAGGAAACGGGCTGAGCTTTTGTTGTTGTTGTTGGAATTACACGGAGGGTTTCATAATACAGACTCTAATTACTAAATTAATGACTTTCAAACTCTTTCTTCTCTCTTAGGGGGGACTTCCAACTGCTCTTCCAACTCCCTTACAGGAGGGTGGATCCAGGGGAGGGTTGGATATTATGGAAAATACCCAGCTTGGGTTGTCCTTGGCACCCCTGGAATGCCACAATGGGCATCTTAAAGCCCATCTTGTTCCCACTATCCCAGGTTATTCCAGCCTGGACACTTCCAGGGATGGGGCAGCCACAGCTTCTCTGGGAATTCCATCCCAGCCCCTCCCCAGCAAAGAATTCCTTCTCAATATCCCATCTAACCGTCTGGCAGTGGAAAGCCATTCCCTGTGTCCTGTCCCTCCATCCCTTGTCCCAAGTCCCTCTCCAGCTCTCCTGGAGCCCCTTTAGGCTCTGGAGGGGGCTCTGAGGTCTCCCTGGAGCCTTCTCTTCTCTGGTGAACCCCCCCAGCTCTCCCAGCCTGGCTCCAGCCCAGAGGGGCTCCAGCCCTTGGAACATCTCTGTGGCCTCCTTGGACTTGCTCCAGCAGCTCCATGTCCTTCCCAGGACTGGAGGCAGCTCTGCAGAGGGGCAGAATCCCCCCCTGACCTGCTGCCCATGCTGTGGGATCAGCCCAAGGCAGGGGGTGTTTCTGGGCTGCCAACGCATGTGGCCAGGGCATGTGTTGAGCTTCTCGTCCACCCACACCCCCCAAATCCTTCTCCCCAGGGCTTTTCTTGATCCCTTCCCCATCTAGCCTGTACTTGTGCTCTTGATTGGTATTTCTCTATTTTTTCCAGTAAAGTATAGAAAATGAAATTCAACCTCAGTTCCTTGCTCCATCAGAATAAAATAAGTCACTAGTGCCTTCAGTTCTGTTTCCAGTGCCTCTGTGCTCCTCTGTCCTTTCCACACAGATAGGTGGGCACCCAGTTCTGGCAGGGCCTTTGCTGTGGATATTTCCTCTAGAAGCTCAAAGGAAAAAGTGTTCAGTGGATCTTGTGGGTGGCCTGGAGCAGTCATGGCATGGTTCTTTCTGAAGTGCTTTGGAATCTCGCAGATAGGTGGTGATGTTATTAATTTTCACCTTGATCTTGTGTTCTTCAGAGAGTGTTGCTTTCCATGAACTGATGATTTTTCCTCCAGATACTGGGATAATTTCCAGAGGAAAGATCACCATATTTACTGGGACAATATCCTGCATGATAATTGCAATTATTTTCTCAGATCCTTGGAGGGCAAGGAGCTGTTACACTGTGGCAGATTAACTTGAAAATAGCAGCTTTAACCATTTCTGTCTGAGATAGAAACGTTCATGTTCTGAAGGGATACTGAGACTCTGAGGAGCCACCATAACCAGTGGGACATCAATCCATCCCCCTCTGATCCAGGGTCTGGTGTCCAGAGATCTCTCTTTGTTCCCCCAGTTTGTAATCCTTGGGTGTGCCCCGTGTGGGGCAGGATAAGAAGGGATAAGGGATTGGTTTCTCCCTGTGGGCGGTGATTCAAGGGAAGCTGCAGAGATGTTTCACTTCCCCGTTCTCTGTGAGCATTTCTGATTGCTGGTCCTGCTCCCTCTGACTCCCAGTGGGATGGTTTTAGCCCCTGAAGCCCCACGGAAGGCTTTGCTTAAGCCTTTCCCTGTTCCTGCATCCCAGCATCCAGCAGGAACTCACAGATACTTTGCTAATCCAGTTCATGTATTTTATCTGCTGCCTTCATCTCTCCTTGCACTGGATTTCAAAACAAGGCTCTGTGTGAAGGTCTTGGTTTCTGCAGTTGTAATGAGCCATATCTAATGAAGATGACAGCAATGAAAATAACAACAACTGTGCCTTGCCAGCTCAGCGAAACAATAGTCCCCACCCTCTTTGTGTGGATGTGGAGTCTCTGTCATGGATCTGTGTTTATCGGATAAACTTTAGCCACAAGTTTACATCCTGAGTAAGTTGTTCACAACTGCTTCAATGAATGAACAACACAGGCCCCAATTAAGGCCGGAAGAATGTGGCCTCTGGAGACTGAGGTGGTGCCCATGTGAGGAGGATGCTGCCTAATTAAAGGTGTGAAGTCATTGACTGTGGAGCACATTGAACAACGGAGTGGATCTTATCGCTCTGGAGTGGTGGAACCAGAGATATCAGACCCGAGGATTAGCATTGCTAATCACGGTTGAAAGTGTAAATAACAGTTTATAGTTGAGATAAGCTGACAGTGTGTGAGTCTGTCCCGCATTGTTCTGAGGGTGAGGGCATCCTGCCTTCCCCAGCCCCAGCCTGACACTGGGGAAGGAAAAGTGTTATGTCTAGACAGTAAAACTTCCAGGAAATTCAGTGATGTTGTGTACTGAAACGTCTTTTTCCTTCTTTCAGCTCTCTGCCCCAATGTCATAAATCAGCGGCACTTGAGAACCCTGAACTACCTCTTTTACAAGAGATTTGTTGAGGTATGTGCTGTGCTGTCTGTGCTGGGGAGGGGTGTGAATGAGGATTTTCATTCCATTTGCATTTTAAATAACATAATTGAGGTAACTGAAATGTATAGGTAGTATAAGAGCAAGTTTTTGTTGTATTGTGGTGTAACAGTGCCTTGGATCTGCCACGTGATCTGTTTGTTCTGGGGAGTGGGTAGTTGGTGTGTCCAGTGATGTTCCTGTGCCTGGGGGTCTTGATTGCCCAAGGCTGGAGCTGCTTCCCCTCGGCTCCCTCTGCACTGCTCTGGGACACTGTGGGTAGGTCAGGGTCATCTCCAGAGCTCAGCTTCTCTCAGTCATCTCAAACAAGCAGGAACATGCTGGATAAAGAGGTTTTGAGGGATTTTTTGGTGGGGTTGCTTGGATTTTTTGGAAGAACACTAGGATCTAGACATTCCTCATTTCTGGGTTCTTTATAGGCACTTTGCTTTGGTGCTTGTGGCCTGGCTAGGACAGGTATGGCCCAAACCTGCCACAGGAGCTATTTTGTGCTGTCAGTCTTGTTAGTGTGGAGCAAAATGGTCCTATTTTAAGCTCCTCAACCACTCTTTGAACAAACTTTACTTCTGTCCAGCCTCCAAATTCTCTTTCCAAATCCACTGGTACTTGTCCTGGCACTGAGGGCTTGAAGGAATAAGAAAATGCCGCTAGTTCTTTTTGAGAAGCAGGTTTCTAGGAGGCAGCTTGGAGGTTGGTTGTCTGCAGAATGACTTGAGTGTGGTTCCTCCTTCCCACTCATGAGTGCACTGAGCCAAGTCACTGCCCTTTGGATGCTCCTGAGCTCCTGCACTGGGAACACATTTTATCTCCTTAACAGGGTGGGTTTGGTGCTTCTCCTGATGGTCTGGCACTCAGCATGACCTGTGTCTGGGGACAGATTGTACCAGCTGAGAGTCAGATTTTGTTTTGCCTTTTCTGGAAAAAGCAGCTTTCACTTGTATCCAGGTGTATCCAGTGGACTGTGAAGGATAAGAACCACAAGAGACTGAATATCACAGTGAAACATTTCCATTTCTTGAATTTTGAGTTTTCAAGCTGTGTTTGCCAGGTGTGGGGCGGCCTTTCACCTGCAGTTCCTAAAAGAACTGCTTGTAGGTACAGGAGGGTTTTTTAACAGAGCCTGAACCCAACAGGTTTTTCAGATGTTCCTACAGGACTATTGATCCAATCTTCAGAGACCCAGAGTGCAGGGAATGAGCCACCTCCTCCCAGAGTGCCTGTTCTGTGTTCAGAAGAGGTTTCCTGTTTGCTCTGACAGCAGCAGGCAGACCCAGGCGTGTTTTCTGACCCTCCAGCCCCAGTACTTTGAACACCAGGATGGGGTTGAGTGGTGGTGAGCTGATGACAGTGTTCTGGCACAGCCAGTTCTGCTCCCAAAACCCCCTGATCCATCAGGGAGGGCTCTGAGCTGTCTTTGCTGCCTGCCGGACCCACTGCCAGGAGAGCTGGGGAGGACTGAGCATCTCAGGCTCCTGCATCTCAGAGGATGTCAGTGTGGGCTGACATCACTGTAGTGAGTTGGTCATCCACAGCCAGCAGAGAGCATTTATCCAGGTGTATGTATTTAGCAGAGTGGAATGGATTCATGGTCTGGGGTTCTGCTCTCTCTGGCCTCCCATTTCCTTTGTTTTGGAGTATTTGCTTGATTTAAAGTATCCAATCTGGCCAGTTACTTCCATTAAGGTACATTTGGCAGCTGTTTCTGGACACAGTCCCTTCTTCTGAGAGCTCTTTGGTGCTCTCTGTTTACCGTTCTCAGCTGTGTCTGAGCTTTGGTTAAATGGCCTCTTTATCTCACTAGTATTTAAATTACATCTTGCATGTCTCAGAGCTGTTTTCTCTGAGACTCTTGCTCCCTGTTTGCTCTTCTACCTTTTCATAAAAGTGGCAGTAGCTACCCCTGTTCCCTCTGCCAGCACCGGGGCTGAGGCTCATAGTTGGTCTCATGCAGCCCCTCCTCTTGGCAGAGTGGAGAGTAGGTCTCATCCCAAGTTTCTCCCCAGGTTTGGCTCTGAACTACATTAGAATGGGAATATTAACTTATCAGCATCCTTTCCCAGACCTCCTTATTCCAGAGGATTTTTCATTACTTGGCTGTTGAAAAAAGTTTGTATTTTTATATTCTGAATGCTCAGCCTTGTAGGTGATCCCTGAGATCCCTCCCTTTCGTAGAGCCCACGTGGTGGCTCTCCATGGGCTGGCTGGAGAGCTGAACAGTCTGAGGACATATTACATGTAAATTTTTGTGTCTTATGTGCTGTCATGTAAGAGTTCTCTGAGTTACCTCATCCAAGCTGTGTTGCTGTGCTGTGCCCTGGCAGCTGAGGTGTCCTGTGTGCTCCATTCCTTGGCTGCAGGTGATGCCAGTGGGTATGATGGGATGTTCATTTCTAGTTTGCTGTCTGGAACATCCTCCCTCTTCTAAGATGTCTCAGGAGTAATTTTGTCTTTTCAGAAAACCATGACTGAGGAGAATTGGGCAGATCATGTTCAGGTGAGTATGGATTTTCCTCTCCTGTTTTCTCAGGGTTGCTGCTTGGAGATTATTTTAAAATGTTCAGAGTATCCAGCTCTGGATGCTGTACTTGTGCTGTTACAGTTCTGCACTTCCTCATCACTTTGAAGACATGCAGCAAAACTGTACCTGGTATGTCTTTGAAAATGCTCTTGCTTGGCTGGAGTTTTGGCTGGAGCCAAACTAGAATATTTGGACAACACTCTCAGGCACATGGTGGGATTGTTAGAGTGGCCATTGCAGGGCCAGGAGTTGGACTTTTTGGGTCCCTCCCAACTCAGAATATTCAATGATTCTGCGATTCTGTGATTTGAATAAGATTATCAAGTAGTCTCTTTTACTTTCCTGCACTTATTTGTAAGTGAACACTGCCAGTATTTATGTTGATTAATGACAAGGAGGAGGGAAAAGAGAGTTCTCTTCAGCAGCTGACCAGATGTGTGAGGAAAGTGGGACAAATGTTAGATTCCCTCTGCATGCTCCACTCTGATCGTTTTCAACAGGTTTACTGGGTGACTCTGATGTTGTGGCCTCTCTGTCATGGGCTGTAGGACACAAAGAATTTTAATGGCACAGGGAGAATGGATCAGTATGGCTTTGTCTTGGTGTTTAAACAAGAGGCTTCAGGCAGTCATGGTTTGGCCTGATCCTGCAATAACTACAAATGTGACAGTGAAATAGCACAAAATTCCATGGTGATAAACCGTTAATGGTGATTTATGTGTCCATGATGTCCCCATGGAATTGCAGCCTCATGATGAGTGTTTGCTCCTGTTCTGTAACTCCTCTCAGAGTTCTGCAGCCATTAGGGATCCCAGAAAACCCATCCCAAGGGTCAGTGAGTGGTAACGGGGCAGCCTGGGCACTGATGGCCTCAGGGGTTTGAGGTCTCAGGCACTGTTTGGACACAGCAGCAGAGCAGTGGATTGTTGTGGTGTCCTGTGCAGGCCAGGGGTTGGATATGATGATCCTTGTGGGTCTCTTCCAGCTCAGGAGATTCCATGATTCTGTGATTCTAACTTCTGGATGTGCTGTGGTGTGTGAGGTGAAGGGCTTTCTGTTAGTGGTGGAGTGTGGGAAAACCTCCCCTGTCAGTCACTTGTGCAGACAGGAGGCTCAGGATGCTCCCTGGGAAAGCACAAGTGGTACCTGGTAAAGCCACCTCCCTGGAGAGCACAGAGCATGATGGACTGTGGCAGAGGGTTGGCTTTGCTTTTCCAAAGAATTCCAAACTTTGTGTTTGCTGCCTGTTGCCAACTGCTCTATTTTTCACAACTATGTAATTATGAGCCGAGCAGTGCTGAAACTTGCCTGTTATCAGCCTGACTCAGCTATCAGAGATCACTGTCTTTGGCATCACTTGAAAGCCATCAGCATCTGTGCCTGTGCATCTGGAGGAACTGAAATAATCACCTGTGCAGGCTCCTCCTGCTGCTGCTCCTGGCAGGGAAAGGCAGTAACAAAGGAGGGATCTCAGAGCAACTTCTGGTTTTCAGTGCAAGAACTGGGGTTGTCCAGGACTTTATAGGTTTTCAAAGATTGGACTTTAGAGGACGGAATGACTCATCATTCACTCAGCTTCATAGAATCAGGATCACAGACAGCTTTGGATTGGAAGGGACCTTAAATCTCCTCTTGTTCCACCCCCTGCCATGGGCAGGGACACCTTCCACTAGACCAGGTTTCTCCAAGCCCTGTCCAACCTGGCCTTGGACACTTGCAGGGATGGGGCAGCCACAGCTTCTCTGGGCCACAGCTTCACCTGTGACTTGACATGTTCTGGTAAAAAAAATTCCTTAAGTTCCTGTGGAGCTGAGGAAGGCCATTGCTTGCATGTGTGTCCCATCCCTGTGCTTAGTTGAGGTTCACAGGCAGTTTGGATCTCCCAAGCTCTGCCCAGCCAGGCACTTGGAGGACAGAGGATGGGACTCAGTGTGACCTCTGGCCACCTGGGGGAATGGGAACCAGAACTCCCAAAAGACATGGCATACTCTCAGAATTACTGGATAATTTTGGATACTTTTTTCCATTTGAAATTCGAACAGGTCATGATGGGATTAAAGCCCATTTTTGTTTGATTCTGTGCTGCAGCCATAATAAAAGACTTACATAGGTATCAGCAGCCCTGGTGGTTATATAATATGAGAAATGACAGAGATACCAGTTGAATTACACAGATTTCCAGAGCCCTGGGGGAGGCAGGTCTGTCTCTGCTGGCCACGGCACACTCTCCATGGCAGGCCAGAGACATTTTGGGGCTGGGATTTTTTTTTTTTGTTCCCCCTGAGCAAGTGCAAGTACAGATTTTTCCTGTTCCTGCACTGTGGGATGAATCCAAGGTGTGATCCTGAGTGCTCCTACAAAAGGCAGAAACCTTGGAGTTAATTGTGGGGCCAACAGAACCTGTTTCCAGCCCTGTAGCAAACTGGTTTTGCCCCATCTGCCTGCTGAGCTGATGTCCAGGCAGAGATGGCAGAGCAGGCAGGAGAGGAAGGAGAGGGATCAAAACCTCTCCATACCATGGGAAGCTGCCCTCATCCCCACTGCCTGCTGCAAACCTGGTTAGCCAGGACAGCTGCCACTTGAAGCATCTTTTCCAAGTGGAAATGCCTGGGGGGCAGAGGGAGGGGAAGAGACTCTGTGCCCAGTGCCAGCTCTTCATTCCCCTGCCCAACTGATGCTGGGCTGCTGGAAGCACACAGGAGTGCCTGTCTGCACAGGCAGAGGGGAAGGTGTGTGGGATATTGATGGGAGATAGGCAGGGCATGAGGCTCCTGTCTGCTCTCTATGTGCCATTCTGCTTCCATTCTCACCTGCTTCATGTTTTTCATGGCTTCATCAGCTGGATAAAGAGGGTAAAATTGGGCAAAACAAGCACAGAACAGCCGGTCTGTGACTCTGCTCAGAGGTGTTCAGGGTTGTCCTGCTGCTGACTGCAGAGAGCACGTGGCCAGTGGCAAGAGGGGCTGTGGAATGCTGATGTGCCCCTGGAAATTCTGCAGGACACAATCACTTGGAGACTGAAAAGCACGGAAGGCATATTTGGCACCAGCAAAGGGATGGGATTGTTGGGGTGTCCTGTGCAGGGCCAGGGGTTGGACACGGTGATCCTTGCAGGTCTCTTTGAGCTCAAGAGATTCCATGATTCTATGATTCTATCTTCTGGATGTGCTTTGGTGTGTGAGGTGAAGGGCTTTCTCTTGGTGGTGGAGTGTGGGAAACCTCCCATGTCAATCACTTTGCAGACAGGAGGCTCAGGATCTGCCAAGCTTTCAAAAGGTGATTGCACACAGAGCTGTGATACCGATGGGGGCACAGTGGGAAAGTGGCTCTCATGGGAGGTGTCACCTCTGCCAGTGTTCAGGTGTCAGATTGTGTCTGAGGTACTTGAGTGAGGTTGGCAGCGTGGCATGGGCCCTGCTGAGGGGCACACCCCTCTTGGGTGGCACGTGGAGCGCCAGGACACCTCAGTAGCACCAGAGCCCTGTGTTCTGGTGACCTGGAATTCTTCCAGTTCAACAGAGGACTGAGGGTGGGAGGGTCTGGGGTTCTGCTGCACCACCCTCAGTGTGCTGTGTTCTCACCAGTGTTTCAGGAGGATCTTGTCATTGGGCCCTTCCAGGCTCAGCTGGGTTGATCAGTGCCAAATCAGTTTAAAATGTTATCTCAAATATACCAAGAAGTCTGTGTGTGTTTATTTGGCCTTCCTGATATGAAGCTCCTTCTCCCATGGAGCAGAACAGAGTGACACTGCACAGCTCTTGTTTGGGGCGCTGACCAGAATCAGCCCTGGGCAGGGATAAAACACATGAGTTAGTTTGGTACTGCCAGTGCTGTAATCACTGGGACATCAGAGAGAGGGAATGGGTAGAAATGGGATTTTCACTTTTACTGACCTTGAGCCAAAGGGCCTTTTGCTGCTAAATCCCAAACCATTCTGTGCTGGTGTTTGCACAGGGAAACTGTCCCTTAGCTTCTCAAGTGTCAAAGTCTTAAACCCTTCCAGAGCTGATGCTCAGAAGAGCACTGCTGTTTGGGGAGATGTGTGTTCCTTGGGTGCTCCTCAGGAGTGGGGCCCACCAGCCAGCCCTCGTGCTCAGGACAGGAGGCAACAACCTCAGTTGCATCAGGAAAGGTCTAGATTAGGGACTAGGAAAAACTCTTCATGGAAAGGGTTGTAACAGCCCTGGCACAGGCTGCCCAGGGCAGTGGTGGAGTCACCATCTCTGGAAGGCTTCAAAAAATGTGTGGGTGTGTCTGTTGAGGACGTGGTTCAGTGGTGGACATGGGGATGGTGCTGGGCTGATGGTGGGACTGGATGAACTGAAAGGTGTTTTCCAACCTCAGCAGTTCCAAGATTCTCTGATTCTGTACGGGTTGGAACCACTCTGGCCTTCACTTTGGTGTGTGAGGTTTGGGAGAAGGGTGCAGGGACACAGGGATACACCACCCAGAAAAAGTGCCCCTTGTTCTCCTCAGCCCCCTGTTTTGCAGCTCTTCAGCCTGCTCTGGACTCCATGGGAATGCTGAGATGAATCCTGGAGCCAGCTGTTCCCTGTGTTCAGCATGGGGAGAGCCTGCAGCTAATCTCCCTCCTCCTCCAGCTGGGGCAGTGAGATAACTTATTTATTTTAAAATTTCACCATGAAAATCAAGCACTGTGCCAGCTCATTCTCTGGCTGAGCAGTGGTGAGATGCTGGCAATTCCTAGGAAATGCTGAACTCCAGTTCCACTGCAGTTCCAGGGTTGTCATGCTGCTTACAGACAATATTCTGAGATCTGCCCCGACAGAAGGCTGAAGTGCCCTCCTTTCTGTGCAATACATTGGAAAAACTTTAACATTCCTGCTCCTTAATAGGTGTAAATTACCTTACACTGCAGCAAGGAGTTGATGTAATCTGACTTGTTTAACCAAGTAATTTCTAAATGGCAATGGCTGATGCCAAATCCTTTCTGTGCAGGACCATTTTGACCTCAATTAAAACACAACTACCTCTGGAATAAAATGCAATAGCTGTTATGCTCAAGGAGGGAATTTTTAAGGGGAATTTAAAGGGCAGAATGCAATTATTTTTCCAAAGGTTTTTTTGTGGCCAGAACACCTGGCCAGGACTGCTGCTCTGGGGAGTCTTGAATAAGGACAAGAGGTCAAAAAGACCACTTTGCAAATACCCACATCCAGTGTCTTTCCCTGGGACCTCTGAGTTTAGGGAAACTTCTCAACTGACTCACGATTGTTTTGAGTGGAGCAACATCCCTGTGGTGTGAGGAGCTGAATATCCATTGGGAATGCAGCAATCTGTGCCCTGCCAATGGGAGCAGTGCTGGGGAGGTGGTTAATGCAGGGCATGTCCCTCAGTGTAAGGCTGCATGGCAAATTACCTCTCCCTCTGTGTTTGAGTGAAGTGTTTATTCAGGGATGGGATGGATTTCATCACTCAAACATCAAATCCAGGCTGGCTGTTTTCCTGGAAGGTGGAAACCCAAACTAGTTTAACCAGCCGACGTGTGGAGTCCCCTGCTAGTACTTCTGGGCTCTTTTGTAGCAGGAAATTAGAACCAGTGGGTGATTTGTTTTGTTCCTTCTGGCCTTAAAATCTCAAGGAGGAATCATCAGCTGAAATAAATTTTCATGGTTCCACCAGTGTTGCTGCACATGGTGCTTGTTCTGAGGTGCTGAGCCCAATAGCTCCCGGTGTGGGGGTGTGTATGAATATGCAGAAGCTGCTCCTGGTCTGGTTTTGCCTGCAGTCTGTCTGTTTAAACAGCTTAAAGAATTGCATTTATCTTTCCACAGCTTTAAGCAGCTCCCTAACAGCTGCTGTTTAAAAAAAAAGAGATTTAATTTCTCTTTTCCGTGTCCCTCTTGCAGAGTAGCTGGTGTTTAGACCTGGAGCACTCTCAGGTTTAAGGTCTGCTGTGTGTCTTGGGAAGTCAGAAATGGGGGAAGTGCTTTGTTTCAGGTGACAAATGGTGACCCTTTTTCCCCCATTGTCCACTTGCTGCTCCCATTGCTCCTTCCATTCCTCTCCCTGTGTTGTGTCCCCTGTTCAGGGACTGGCAGGAGCTCTGTTGGGGTGACAGTGCTTTGACAATCCCTCTGCTTCTGCCCTGTGCCATTTCCTTTGGATTCACTATTCCTGTTGGAGGTCTCTGGGAAAAACACACAGCCACAACATGATGTGAAAGTGTATTGTTCTTAAGGGAATATTAAACCATGGGCGAACTGGACAATTAAAGTAGGAGGCAAAGTATAGATTTCTTTCTATTTTTCAGTTCAGTCTGTCAATGGGTTAATTTATTTATTGATAGCTGGAAGAACACCAGTTGCTGCAAAGGAGAGGCACTGACTGATGAGCTGATGCAGAGAACTGTGACTGTCTCAGGAACTGCATTCTGTATTTCCAGGAGTTGGACTCAATGAAGTTATCACTGTTGGGCTAAAAGAAATGGGAACTCCTCATGGAACAAACCCACAGCTGCTGTGGGAGAAATACATGGGAGAAGCCAAACACACAGAGTGTTCTGTGCCTTCCAAGCTAAAGAAGAGTCTATCACATACAGTTAAATGTAGATACCTCCAGGTACCTCCTGCATGGCCTAGACTGGATTGATTTTCTGTAAGACCTGGAGGGCTGGTGTGTCCAATGGTAATTATGGTCATTTTGTTTATAACAAATCCAGCCATTGGTAAGCACAAAGATACTCATGAATTCTGGTGTAATTTTACAGTAGGTGCAAAGAAGCCAAGACAAACTGCCATTGTTTGCTGTCCAATCTACCAGATTGTCAGAATTGTCCAAAATAATTTTAAAAGTCAGCCAAAATTCTCTCAGGAGTGATGGAAGATTTGTTTAGTCAATAGCTTCAGAAAATCAGGCCCCATTTACTGAGGTGTGGCTCCACAGGGCCAAGCTCTGCACATTGATGGGAGCTGAGTGTCAGTGGTTCTGATTCAGTGAGAGATTGGTGAGACATTCCCTGGAAAGCTCAGGAGCTCAGTTTTAAAACTGAAGGCTGAAAAGCCTTTATGTGCAGACATAGTAAGGACTGGAGAGTGAGGAGATGAAACTGGAGACAACACATGAGGGAGAAAAAAAAATCTCCTTTAAATTGTTTTGGTATGTTAGAGATGCATTCTGACCTTAGCCCCTGCCACCAGCCAGGGCCAGCGTGCTGCTAAGCACTGTAATTACATTTCTGTCACTAGCAGGCATTCATTTGAAAGCACAGCTTCATCAGAAAGAGATTTGGTATGGTATAAAAAAGAGCTAATTGGCTTATGGCTGTAGGTTGAGAGGTCAGTGTTAGATTAAAGAGTTAAGAGCATCAGGGAGCTGTTGGAGTCCACTGGGGTGTGCTGGGGGAGGTTTAGTTCTGCCACATGGGAAAAGCATCTTAGGAACAGGACAGTATCTAGGAAGGACAATCACCCAAAACCTTTTGGGAACATGTGGAACATCCCAGGTCCTTAAAGTCTATGTCAGGAGTCTATAAATATGTAGTGTCCAGGATAGCCCTTACTGACTCCAAACTGCAGCAGCTGGAGGGTTAGAGTCACAGAATCCCAGACTTCTTTAGGTTGGAGGGTTGGGAGGAACCTTAAAGCTCATCTCCTTCCACCCCGTGCCATGGGCAGCGACACCTCCCGCTGTCCCAGGTTGCACCAAGCTCTGTCCAACCTGGCCTTGGACACTCACAGGGCTGGGGCAGCCACAGCTTCTCTGGGCACCCTGTGCCAGGGCCTGCCCACCCTCACAGGGAGCAATTCCTTCCCAATATCTAATCTAAATCTCCCTTCTGTCAGTTTAGAACTGTCCACCCTTGTTTTATCACTATCTGCCTGTGGAAAAAGTCACTGTCTGTCTTTTCTGTAACCCCCCTTCAAGTACTGAAAGGCCACAGCAAGGTCTCCCCAGAGCCTTCTCTTCCCCAGGCTGAGCAACCCCAGCTCCTGTTTGTGTACCAAGGGGAAAAAGGAGGACAGGCTCACTTCAAATAGGCAAATCCTATTTTCCTTTTGCTCCAGGACAAAGAGAACCCTGTCAAGAGCACTGACATTGGCCTCTGCAGCAGAAATAGGGAAAGGCAAAGGGGAGGATGGGACATGGAGCTTGCCTGCTTCTTGGTGTAGCACAGAAGGAGAGGATGGATTCACCAATTAAAAAAAAAAAAACAACAAACTATAGGGCTCTGCACATGTTCTGTTTGCAAGGGGAAGACAACTCTCACCTGCAGCTCCATGGCAGGAGGTGCAGCTGTGCAGGTGGAGGGGCTGCATTTGCCCTGTGTTACTGAAGTGTTAAACCTTGTACACATTCATTCTCACACACAGACCTGCTTTGCCCTTCTTATCCAGCCCCCAATAAAACTATCCAGTCATTCAATAATCATCCCAGATTATTTAAACCCTCTGTAATCGATGGGTCCCTGTCTGAGTGCTCCACAGATAGATACTGGATTCTAAAGCCTGTGCAAATCAGCTGCTTTGCACACAGATAATCAGGCTCTTGGCAATTGATAGTTTGGCTGTATTAGACTTTTAGGCAAGATTAGTTCCCCAGTTCCCTGCCAAGAAGAGAATCACATAAACAGAGGATTGTTTAGAAACAAAAAAAAGTTCCTCTGATGGAGAAGTCATGTAAATGGGAAGAAACAGGAAACTAATCTTCCCTTGTTCGCTCCGAAAGAATGCATATCTCTGAGGAATGTTGTAATTATGGATTTAGGAAATCAGTCCAATTTGCCAGGGTGTGAATTTCAGAGTTCATTCAGTCAACCCTCTCAAGCATTTCTCCTTCAGAACAAAAACCACCAGGAGCTAAAGTGTACCAAAAGAGATTAAAGGAGAGAAAAATCTGCTGCCAAGCTTTGCTTTTGGGAAAGATCCTGCACAGATACTGATTATTGCTTTGGCTCTGAGCCGGCGAGCTTTGAGCATGGTGAAACAGAAATCAGTGGTAACCCTTGTTTGTCCTGTGGGCATCTGTTTCCATACACTAATGATGGGAAGAGTTTGTACTTCCATCATCAGGATTTTTGCTTATTTATTACTTTGAAGGCTTTCCTAAATAGAAAAGTGGCTCCTGCTGGGAATGGCGCAATCATAGAGAGAAAAGAACCTAAACCCGAGTTCCTCACCGTTCTGAAGCAGAGCTGGAGCAGATCCATGAGCAGAGCAGAGCCAGGGAGAGCACTAGGTGTGAGTACAGGGCACAGCAAGGCTGAGGACAGAGCCCCTGGAGAAGGGCTTTCACAGGCACCTCATGAAGAAAGTCTTCTCCCAAACCTGCTGGAAGTGAGGCAGCAGCAGAGGAGAAACCTGAGAAGTCTGATGTCAGTGAACCCCAGGCTGGGTTAAAAGGAAAGCAAAGAAATTAGACTGTTGCTGTTCTTTGGCCACAAGCACAGGAGATGTGAAGTTCATTCCCCCTCAAACATTACAGGGCTTTTAGTCCCGGCAGTGATACGGATGAGAACCTGGAGCTCTTTGATGGCCAGTCTTTGATGCATCTGTTTCCTCAGAAAAGTGCAGATCTGAGGGGAATTGCTGTACTTTGGGAATGTGTGGGCAGAGTCATGGCCATAGAATCCTAGAATCATGGGATGGTTTGGGTTGCAGGGGACCTTAAAGATCTTCTAGTTTCAATCCCTTGCATCCTGGTCCAGAAAGACCCCTCTGGAAAGCTGTTAAAATAATCCACAGCCTGCACCAAGTAATAGGAGATTCCTGCTTTGTTGCTCAGCGTCCCAACTTGGAATTTGTCCTGAGCAGGGAGAATGGAGAAAGGAGAGAACAAGAAAAAGGTTTCTGAGGCTATTCTCCTATCTGGCAAGTGCTTCCTCCTGTAGAGTCCATGGAGCAAACACAGGCTGGACCCAAGCACTAAATCCCACCAGGGCATAAATGCTCTGGAATTCCACATCTGTTTGGAAAGGAAGATGGAGTTTATGGATTCTTATCATATATGTGACTGGGTATGGGAGCACTTCAAAGAGTGATTGATTGGGTTAATTGCTTGCTGGGTTTGCTCATCAGTGCTAATATCAGGACTATGCAAACCAACTGGGAAGGTGTCAGGGTGGCTTTAGCTCCAGTACATCCCAACAAACTGGTAAGGTGTAATCCTGTGAGTTCATTTCCCAGCAGCAGTGGAGACACAGTGACAGTGGTTTCATTCCTTTGCACTGCTGCAGCTCTGGCAGCCCTGCAGTGAAGTGGAGCTGCAGTGCCCTGGCCCTGTCCTTGCAGTGGGTCAGGCTCCAGGCACCCCTCACTGTGCCTGCCAACAGATCCTGTAGGACTAGTGCATGTCACACACTTCTGCTCAGTTGGCTTTGGGAATGCTGGGGTGGATAGTCATCCTTCAGGCAGCCCCAGAGCTTAGCAGAGTCATGTTTTCCTTGTAAGCGAGTCTGTGCTTTGGGATAGAAACCCAAGTTCTGTAATGGTGACTTTTGTAGAAGGTTTGTGGAAGTGCTCAGTGATTGTATAAACCTTCTGAGGCCTGAGAGACCAGAGCAAGGACATTGGGTCACAGGAGGCCCAGGCTCAGTGAGGCTCAGCAGCAGTGCAGGTCACCCAGGGTGCAGTATGTGATGGGAGCCTTCCCCTCCGCCAACTGGAGAGTGGATTTGCCATTGGCCACAGTGACACTTTGTTCGTGTGCGTGTGACACAACAGCCAAAGGCGGGTAGATAAATGCTACTTCAAAATACGCTGGCAAGATAAGGGTTGCCAGTTTGTCTTCAGTGCACTGTGTCACTGGGCTTAGACAAAGCATCTACTGTGATAAGTCACACACTACTCTGCTCTGAAAGAGTTTGGCCAATTTCCCCATCCTCATTCATCTTCAGTCTTGCCAAGTGCTGGAATGCTCCCAGAAAATATCTCCAGTCTGCCATCGTGGGACCAAGAGGTGTGAGAACTCTGGAAGCATATCAAAACTCTGGGGCTTATGTATTCCAACTGAGTCCTTGGTCCTTTGCTGGTTCCTGGGATGAATAATATTCATCAGCGCTGGGGCCAGGCTTAGGTTGGAATTCAGAAGGTGCCTCTGCAGTGGCCCTGAAAAAGGGATTTGGAGGAAGAACAGACCCTCAGGACAGACTTCACACCGAAGGGAAGAAGAAAGAGATTAGATCTGAAAAAGCAAGTAGGGTAAAGTTACCTTAGAGTGTTTGTTAGGGAGCTGTATTATTTGTTTTTTATGCATGGCATGCAGTTATTTCTCTGCCCAAATAAAGGCTATTTCAGTGGGGTCAACCTGACACTGCAGCTCACTTACAAAGCTTCCCCTGTGCCATTCCCTGACCAGGTAGTGGTGGGGAGTACAAGTACTGCAGGTGGCTGCACCGTGATTTTGTGTATCAGCACCTGCAGTTGTGGGATGTAAGTTGAGGAAAATTAATTAATTGTGGGTTAAAATAAAAAGTTCTGATCTTCCCACTGTGAAAGTCCCCAAAGTGTCAGGGTGTACAGGCACTGCTGAACAAGGCCAGGATTGATCAGTGGCCCCAGATGGTGCCAGCACAGCCTCAGGCTGCCTTTCCTCCTGGAGGATCTGTCTAAGGTCTGCAGTGACAGAAGCAGAGGGACAGGACCCCTTCCCTCACACATTCTCTGGGTGCAGCAGCGGTGGCAAATCAGGCAGTAAAAGCGGACATTTTAGGACAGCATTTTCAGGCTGTGTTTGTGTGCTGGTGGGGAGTGGGATCCACTGTCAGGGCTGAGCTTTGCCATCTCACAGATGTACCATGGTGCCCTCTTTGCTTCTTTTACTTGTCCTGAGGAGTTCAGGGAATTGAGTGCCAGACACTCCTTGGGCACAGGGGAGCAATGTTGGTGCAGAGTGTTGCACCTTCACTCTTAAACCTGTTAAATATCAGATGCAAAGGGTTTGGTTGGATCTCAGAAAAAGGTTTTTCCCCCAGAGGGTGGTGGGCACTGACCAGGCTCCCCAGAGCAGTGGGCACAGCCCCAAGGCTGCCAGAGCTCCAGGAGTGTTTGGACAACGCTCTAAGGGACAGGGTGGGATTGTTGGGGTGTCTGTGCAGGGCCAAGGGTTGGACTGGATGCTCCTTGTGGGTCCCTTCCAGCTCAGGATATTCCATTTTTCTGTGTTTCTGTGAACCTCCATTTCTGTCTGGGCTTGTGCTTTGTCCAGCCAAGAAACACTGATATCCATGTTCTACTCAGTTACTGAAGTGAAATCTGGGAATGATGGTGTGGAATTCACTTCAGTGAAACATCCTGTGTGGAACCTTCCATCTCTGTGGAGGGCAGTGTCCTTGTCCTGTGCTGTGGGGCCACTGCCAGCAGATGGTTCATGTGTCCTGTGGCTCTGTGAGCAGGCTGAAGGCATGTGAAGGATGTCTGACACTGCGCTGAAGGAAATGTCTCAACCTCTTGCTCAGTGTTTCTTGAAAATATTCTCTCTTCAGATCTGCCTTTGAAAGCAGCATTGGTTCTTTCCCTCTGCTCTGTACCTGCTCACATCTGTGGCAGCAGGAGCAGGTTTTGGAGACATGATGACTTCATCTGTTGAAGATGAATTACTTCCCTCAGGGGCTGCCTGACAGACGTTTGGAAGGAATCCCAATGCAGGAAATGTATTTGGATCTCTGTGTTATTGTTGAGCATGATCAGGACCATCCTGTATTCTGAGTAAATGAGGTCTTGGGTGTTCTTCGCCCGGGAGGTTCTTGGGACTTGAAAGCAGCAGTTGCTGCAAGAAGCCACCCGTCTGTGTGGAGACAAGTCTGGGGAATGCACAGCCCTGCTAATCACACAGCCAGAGCCTAATTGCAGTTTGGAATTAGCTCTTCTTTGGGAGCTCATCTCTGCTCTCCTGCTCAAAGCAGGGCCAGCTGAGTTGGACAGGGTGTTGCTGGGCCCTGCTTGGTTCCACTGCCCCTCTGGGCTTGTTGCAATATTTAACCACTTTCACTGTCACCTTCTTTTACTTTTAGACCTCGCTGGAATTCCTGGAAGGATCTGACTCGGTCTCCTCTATGATCCGCCATGATAAAATTGTGTTCCCCCACATCCCCCAGCTGAGCCTTCCCCATACTGAACAAGTCCTGCTCCCTCAGCCTCTCCATCCACACCACATGCTCCAACCCACTGACCATCTCGTGGAGTCACAGAATGGCTGGGGTTGGAAGGGACCTTTAAAGCCCCCCCAGGGGGATGATCAGACAAGCTCTCTGGTTTGATTCCTCTGGCTGCCATGTGGCTGTGGAGTCTGGACTTCTGAAGCAGACATTGCCTTGGCGAGGCTGTGTGAGCTGCAGAGAGAATGGAGCAAACGTGTCCTGTCCCACAGCAGTGTCCCAGCTCTCCACCACATGCCAGCAGCTTCCTCCAGCTTGCCCAGGAACAAAAAGCTGCCTGTGAGGAGCCCCAGTACAGCGGCAAGGAGGCTTTAACAGTTGCCTTTGCCTTGATCCCTTCCAGTGATATCCTTAGTTAGACTCCTCTAAATTGCCTTTTGGAAGAGGAGATTGCATCGGGAAGCTTAGTCTCCTGATTCACAAAGCTGGAGCTCTAGGTAGTGTGAACATGCCCCAGGGAGCCACAGTGCCAAAGGTTTGTTGAAAGGAGAAGAAAGCCCACTTTGGTGGCATTGATGTGGTAATGGCCTCCAGAACACTGGAGTGTGGCTCTGCCAGTGACGCACTGATCGCTATCTGAAAGCCGGTCTTCTGGGATGAGAATGGAGGCTATTTTGTGCTTCTTCAATTCATAAATTAGTGCATCTGAGTAGCCAGTGCCTGTGAGTGAGAGAGCAGCTCAAGTGGTGAGAAAGCAGAGTGTTCTCAGGCTCTGGCTGTGGGCAGTGGCCGTGGGTGAGTGGCTGCTCCTTTCACAGCAAACCCTGCTCAGAAGGGAGTGGGGGTAAAGTTGGCACTTGTATCCATGGGAGAGGATTTTCCTCCTCTACTCTGCCCCTGTGAGACCCCACCTTGAACAGTGTGTCCAGCTCTGAGGTCCTCAGCACAGCAAAGGCATGGACCTGCTGGAGCAAGTCCAGAGGAGGCCATGGAGATGCTCCAAGGGCTGGAGCCCCTTTGCTCTGGAGCCAGTCTGGGAGAGCTGGGAGTTCACCTGGAGAAGAGAGAGGTCTGGGGAGACCTTATTGTGGCCTTTCTTTGCCTAAAGGGAGCCTATAGGAAAGAGGGAGAGGGACTTCACAGGGACAGATAGTGCCAGGACAAGGGGGAATGGTCTTAAGCTGAAGGAGGGCAGGGTTAATTGGGATAATGAGAAGAGATTCTTCCCTGTGAGGGTGGGCAGGCCCTGGCACAGGTTGCCCAGAGAAGCTGTGGC
>JAOXXN010000220.1:561546-579337 GCA_026770055.1 Myrmophylax atrothorax | reverse complement strand
ACTTGATGATCTTGGAGGTCTTTTCCAACCCAATCCATTCTATGATTCTGTGATGTTCATTCTCCAGCTCGTGGGGATTTCCATTCCCCTCTGGACTGGGCAGATTTTATGCAGCTGAGAGAGCCTGAGGGAGAAAGAGGTGGTTAGAAATGGGTCTTCATTATCAGTTTATATGCAGTTACAGAAGAGCCCCAAGCACCAGCAGAGCTTCTCTGTACTCCAGAATGTCCCAATGTTACATGAGCCTTTGAAGGGCTTGGTATTGGCCAAAGTCAACTAAAACTGAAGCCAAACTCCACAACCACTTCCCATGGCAGAAACATGGAGCATTCTGGTGGCATCAGGACTGGCTGGTCCAGGGAAAACCACCATGGTTTGGAAATCAGATATGAATGCAGATCCTGAGTCTTTTTGTGAGCATCACTCCATTCCTGCTGGTGTGTAGAGCTGGATTTTCAGTGGAAGATGTCCCACCCATGGAAGGGGGTAGGAACAACATGATTTTTAAGGTCCCTTCCAACCCAAACCATTCTGTGATTCTTTTCCATGCTTTGCCATCATGTTCCTTTCTCTCCAAGGCAAATGGAAAAACATGGAAATAATGGTTAAGGAACAATTTATCCACAGCTCATTAAGATGAGGGATAACTGAGCTAATCATCACTCATTTCAGTGCTCTTCTATCATTCCTAGAACATCAAATTATCTGGGAATGAGGTGATCCACCAAACATCCAGACAATTCCAACTGTGCTGCTCGAGCTGAGCAGTCCTCACTGTGAAACTCCAAGTCTAGCAGGAAAACCCTTGGTATTATCATCATGGTCTATTCATAATGTGCCTTAAAACTGAGGATTCCTCATAGCCCAACGTATTTCCTCAAAATCACTTCACTGTTCTTTGCAAGCACAGTTTTAGCTGTTTTACTGGGGGCAATTGCTCAGCATTTCCATGATGCATCACCCACAGGTACCTACAGTGGGTGCTACAGGGGTTTTGCAGACTTTGCCCCCTTTTTCCTCTTACCTGCTCTGTGTGCCCCCCCCAAAAAGCACCGAGGCTGCTGTAGGTCTGGGCAGAGCTCACAGGAGGCTGTGACCAACATAAACTCTGGGGCTGACATTCAAAGAATAATCTCGCTGTGGAATCGGCCAGACAGCTCCTTCCCCCGGGTTTTCCCGTGGGGAAAAGACAACCCAGAGCTCTTCCTTCCCATGAAAGGCACTTTGATCTCCCTTGATGAAATGTTTTATGGATTTGGGGAGTTCAGTGTAGTTGGCTCAGAGGGCTCAGGGCTCTTCCCCATGCCCAGAACTTGCCCTGTGTCGGAGTTTGTTCTGAAAGCCTCACACAACACGAGGTTTCTCTGAGTGCACAGCACATCAGGAGGAGCTTATTTATGGCTTTGGGAAAATCTCAGTGGAGAGCAGTTAAAATACTCCCTCTTCATTCTGAAAAGCTGTTTGTGTGGCTGCTCTGCCTTACCAGGAGTGTCATCAGAAAGCTGCCCTGACATGTGCAATTATGAATTGCTCAACAGAGGGCTCAGGAATGTCTGATGGGATTTATTCTTAAATGTTTGGGCTGAACATGATGTCACCCCTGCTGTCACCACTGAAGTTTGCCAGCCCAGCAAAGCACTGGTGAGATCCCAGGTCCCCCCAAAGGGCAGTGTGTCAGGAGAGCAGAACATTCCTCATCACACAGAGATGCACAGACTCATCTGCCCTCAGCACTTGGACCAAGAGACTCTTATTTTCTCACCTCTCCCTGAATTATGACATTTATTCCCAACTATTGTTTTGGTGTGGAGAGCATGGTAAGCAAAGCTATAATCTGAAAAGTCACTTCTTTTGTTAATCTAATAGAGGAAGGAAAACATTCCTGGCATTATGGTTTTATCAGCTTATAAACATGAGGGAGAAGCCTACAGGCCTTGGAATAACAGCAGGAACAAGACTGGGAAAGGAAACCCTGGGATCTGGATGCTTTAGTAAAGACAACCAAAAACACTCTGCAAAACACTATTAAATATTCCTAAACTCTGTAATTAATTTCTTTTTTCCTTCTTTATCAACCAATTATGCAGCCCTTACTCGATGGACACTCAGGGCTGGCAGCAAAGGCAACCAACAGTGGAATTTCCTGTGCTTCATCCAAAAAGGAGGTTTGAAGGTTAAAAAAGGTCAATCTAAAGGTATCAAGTGTGCACAACTTGGGCTGTTTTGCAGAAGGAAAAAACTGGGATCCATCATCTGATGGAGCTCCTTCTCAAATCCATTTCTAACACCTACAGAAGCCTCTGCAGCCTCAGGGGTTGTGACAAGGACCTCAGTCATGGGCCATTCTCAGGTTTATTGTGCCCAGGACCATTTTTAGGCCACTTAGACCAAAGCTATTGTGCCCAGGACCATTTTTAGGCCACTTAGACCAAAGCCTTTGGGGTCAACACTCAAGACAGGCTGTCCCAAGCAGAGCCACCACCAACTGTAAGAGAACACTCAGCTGATCACTCCACTCCTCCTTTCCCTGCTACATCCTTCCTGGGAAACATGACAAATACTCGAGCAGAGCTGCTGGGACATGTCAGATCTGCAGCTCCACCCCCATTCTGTGGATTAAATGAAGAAAAAAAAAGGCCACTGAGCACTCAGCATATTTGGAAAGTCTCCTGTGCACAGAGCAGACACCTCCAGATGTCTCCATCAGTGACGTTATTTATCAGTGGACCAAAAGCTCGTTGGGCTAATTGCTCCTGGAGGGATTTAACTCCACTGAGGAAGCTTGACCAGGCCCCAACTGTTCCAGAGCAGGAGCTGCCACTCCTCCCTTTGATTTACACCCCTCGTAAAATTTTATGGCCAGATTAGAATGAACTTCACTTGCACTGGGGTTTTATTAAGGAATTTTTTTTATGCTGACTAAAAGCAATCAGTGCTGTAATTAATTACAGCTTTAACATGGACAATCCCTCGAAAGAGTGGGACCCAGAAAGCCCTCCAGAACAGATCCCTTTGGAGGCCCTGCCTCAGACACCTGAGCCTGGAGTCGTAGGAGAGCAACCATAAAAAGGACACAGCCCAGGGAAGAGTAATTTTGGACAAAAATGTGAATTTTTATGGCAAACAAGAGAGAACACGAGGGAGTTGGGGTTCCAGTAAATGGGAGAAGGGAGTGCTTGGTTATCAGTCACTTTGTCTGGAATGTCTTTGAGTTATTTGACTGCTGAGCACGTTCTTATGGAGGGAAAAGCCTCCTTTTGAAATAATGAGTTGCTTTGCAGAGATAATTTGGCCACGTAGTGCATTTTTTTGATAAATTACAGAGCTCCCTGGGCTACACTTTCCTTCACCAACTGTAAAGCTACAACATAAATCCAACAGAAAAAAAGGCTTTTTTTCCCTTCCTTTCTTTCTGCCAGTGAAATACAACAGCCCTGAAAATGGCCTTTGTATCTATACTGTGACCACATGAAAAATTGCAATGAGAATAAATAAGCTCAGTGAAATATTTACCATTGTAGACATCAGTAGCCCAGGGCAGATTGATGGGAAGTGCTTAGTTGGGGCTGACAGCCTTTCAGTGACCTCTTGGAAGAGCCTGGATCTTGGAATTCCACAGGCGTGTGAGCTCCAGTGGGACCTGGGAGCATCTCGGGCGAGGATTTGGGAATTCCAGGTGTTTGGTGCCTCCCAGATGTGCTGGAAAGCAGCTCCTCCCAAGGAGGCTCCAGCTGCCTCCCTTCATGCTGGATGGGAGCACATCATATGCTACATTTCACTTCTGGCCAGGACTTCCCTCCATTTATTGCTTTTTTTTTTTTTCCTCAAAATTAATGGTTTTGGGCTGCAGAAGCACTTCCCAAGATGGATTTTTCCACTGAGAAGGGCCACTTCATATGGTCAAAGCGTGGGGCTTGGTAGATTTATTTTAAATTAAATAAGTTATTCCATGTGTCCTGGACACAAGCTCTCCATAAAGTAATTTGAAATCCAGGGAGAAAACCCCCAACAGTCTATTTTTTCAGTGCTTGGAGCTGAAATACCGAACCAGTAGTTCATCACCTGGCAAATAAACCTGCCAGCACAAAACTTGATCCATCATTTTCTGTACCCTGCTTGAACTTCTCCAAAGGGAACTCAGGAGTGTTCTGATCCTCCATCCACTGGTACAAAAAGAAACGAGGACAGAGGACAAAAGCAGGGTGATGAAGGCTACATCATCTTCCTCTGCCTCCTCCACTGCAGGAACACAAAATTCAGAGCCTACAATTTGGAGGAAAAATCTGCCTTTTCCCCCACAGCATCCCTAATTTGTGGCCCAATTTCTGAAACTTAGAAACAGCCAGACCAATCCCTTCCTTGCTGGGATTTTTTTTTTTTTTTTAATTTTTGGCCTGGACAGGGTATTTTTTACAGCAATTTCTCAAACTGTCATTCCAGAATAACAATTACCAATTTTTCTCATTATCTACATTCTCTGACACCTCCACAGACTTTGCTTGATGATGTGCCCATATTGCTCCTTCTAAATGGTAATGTTTCAGTCTTCAAGAAATAAAAGAGAGGGAAGGAGATGAAAAAAGGAACAGATGTTCCTGAGATCATACCAAAACAAGTCCCACACTTAGCAGGACCAAACTGTGCTGTATAACACAGATATTTTCCTAACCTTTCTAAAATTACCTATTTGCCTGATTTCTGATGTGCAAAAAGAGGCACAAGGCCTTTCCCCCTGTCAAAGTCCCACTGTCTCAAGTAATTTAGAAGCTCCTTGTTTGGGCACAAGGAGACCACAAGTGCACAGACAGATTTAGGACATCTCTAAGTTTGTGCAAGGCTCACAAGAATGTGGTTCTTAAGACCACTGTAACCAGAGAAGTGTTTGTAGAAGTCCAGCTAAAAGCCAAAGCTCTGAGCCAGTGAGCACCCCAAAAGCCATGCAGCTGGGAGTCAGCTTGGCATGTTTGCCAGGGTGGTTTGGGGGGCAAGGAGGGGCACCAATGGTGGGATCCAAGTGCAGAACAGGGACAAGGTCAGAAATCAGGCAGTGGGAATCTCTCTCACAGCTGCTGGAGACACTGATAAAACCAGCCTGGCACATCATACCTGGCACATCATACCTGGTCCATCATACCAGGCTGGTGCTGGCACCATCCCAGCCTTGGCCAGTGCTGCATCCCAAACTGGAACATGCAGGCATTGGGATATGCAGGTGGAATGATTTTATATTCCTGCATTTATTCTGCATAAAATACCATTGTAGCAAAAAGTGTAAGAACTGTCAGAAAGGAAAAAATCTTCTTTATACGCCATTTAAAGTCTCCTCCAATGTCAACCCAAGCAGAGCTTATAAAAATACACATATTTGCACCCAGATTGCACTATTTCCTTAAATGGAGGAATTTCTATGGCATTATAACTATAAGGCACCTTTCCTTCATTTCTCTTCTCCAGATCTTTCCCTTAACTGGTTTTTTGCCATGTTTTAAGTGTGTTTAATTATCAGTGCTTAATGGCAAGGTGCATCTAGGCAGGGAATGCACTGCAGGCCACTTTGGGCCAGCAGCTCTCACTGCCTAATGTGGGTGCTGGATTGATGAGGCATCTGCAAGGGAATGATGAGAAATTCAGAGCAGTCTAAATTGGACTCCCAGGCCCTGGGTTTCCCCCAGACAAGGGGAAACCGTGTCTGTACTACTTATTTCACTGACCATTAATGCTATTCCTAGAGGACCCCTCGTTCAGATGTGCTTTCTCTTGCTTCTTCCACTCCATCCCTTAGACAAGACTCTGAAAGCGGTGCTGTTTCCTGTAAGAGCTTTCCCCCACATTTTAATGGCTGCAACGACCAGAGAACTCAGAAAGATACAGCTTTTATTTCAAAGAACAGATCTGAAAGAACAGAAGAGGTGCTGCTTTGGGTCAGAGCTCCACACAGGCTTTGAGGTGGGGAGCAGTGCAGTTTAGGGACAATACCAAGGGCCAGAGCGTGGAGTGATCCCTCCCACTGCACTCCTCCTGCAATCAGCTGCTCTCCTCAAAGACCACCATGGTTTAGCAACCACTGAGAGCTGCACTAATCAAAAGACATCTCATTTCTCTCCAAGATCCTTTCATACCCTCGATCTCCGCGGCGTCCGGTGACGAGTTCCACACTCCAAACATTATTGCAGGGAAATAATATTTCTTTGGAAAGCTGCTGCTTGCTGACATTGCTGGGACAAGCCTGGGAATGCTCATGGGGGAGAGCCAGGGGTGGATCCTTCAGCTCTGGGACCCAGCTGTAGATTTGGAACCAGCTGGGCAGTCTCATCCCTGGAAGAAAAGCAGCGACGCTGAATCGGCATCTTGTGGCCAAGAGGGACAAACAGACACCCCCCCTTCCCTTTCTGACATGGCTTTGATTTGGAAGCAGATATGACATGGGAACTTTGCCAGCATTGCCAAATTAAGCCTTCCTGGGGTGGATCCAGAAAGAGCCAGGACTGTCTGGGCTTGCAGACCGTGCCCTGTGTGGGTTTTATCTGAGATTTCTGTGCTGGGTCTTTTCCTCTCCCCCATGCAGGTTTGGACAGCCAGAAAAGGAGGGGGAGCAGCTTCACATTCTAGTTCAGCCAGAGGGGGGTTGGCACTTCAGTGGCCTGTTGTATGTGCTTTAAGTGGTTCTGGTTTTCAGAAGCAGCTGAGCTCTCAATCTACTGAAGGCATTTCCTCTGACAGCCAAGGATTTGTGTTTATTTTAAAAAAGCAAAAGGAAGGTAAACAACAAAATTTGCCTTTTTTGTTTTCATGAGAGAAAAGACTCCAGTAACAGACTGTGGGGTAGAATCAGGCAGCCTCCAAAATGGATCATCCAACTCCTAAACCTACATGGAGACCTATATAAAACCTTACATTGACCTTTATAACGAACAACTAAGTGCCCCAAGTTGGCTGCAGGTATGAAGTGCTGGCACAATCATTCCTTTCCAAATAATATAGAGAGCATTTGTCAACTTAATAAATATATTAAGAACTAAATGAACAGCATTTCTTTACCTCAGGTAAAAAAAATCTGTGCATTTCTGCTTCAAATACCTCCAGAGCTGTAGCCACACAGATCAACATGGGAGGATGGGAGTTCTTGGCCCCTTCTTGCCTGTCATTATTTTACCTGTAATAAAACTCCACCAAGCCCCAGCCTCGAGTTGACCCATTCAGCTGGAAATCTGCAATGCACTCATGGAAAACTCCACTCCCCAGCAGGCCATTGTACACCACAGGGCAGGTCTGTCTGTCCAGCAAAGCAGAAACAGCAAAGGCCTTGCCACCTTGGAGAAGAGCAAAAAGGGAACAGTGTCACCAGCCTTCAGGGGTATTTGAGCTCAAAAATCCCAGTATCTCTTGTATTTGTGTGTGGTTTCTTCTTAGAAGAGGTGACAGTTCTGTCTGATTTGGAATTTAAGTAAAAGCTTTGCTCAACCCTATTTCCTGCTGAATCCACCTCAGGACGGATGTTTTGACACCCAAAATTGAAAATCAAGTCATTTATGTGGACAAGCAGGAGCAAGAGTCAGCACAAAGAGAAGGTGCAACTCTCCCTCTGGAACAGAGGCCTGCAATGCTGATCCTGCAGTGCACACACTCAGTTTTACCTGTGGCAAACCACACCTGTAACTTCATTTTACCCCATGGTAGGGGGAAGGAACTGGAGGATCTTTAAGGTCCTTTCCAACCCAAAGCTTTCCATGGCTTTTTAAGTAAATGTTTTAAGGTGTAAGGTGATACATTCAGTTTATGAATTTGCCTTTAGGATCAAAAAAAATCCCACTGAAGACTCTTTCCTTCCCTAAGTTAGCTGCATCCCACCAGGCTGAAGGCACTTGGGGCACCCTGAGCTTACCAGCAGTGAAGCTGACTCCATACTCCTCCTGGATGAGCCCATCCTCAGCCATGGCACCCAGAGAGGCGTTGGACCACTCGATGCCAGCCTTGCTGCCATCAGGGAAGAACACATAACCCACAGCAAGGCTGGAGAGGAGACAAAGGGAGCAGAGCTCAGCTTCAACCAAAACTCACCTGCACCAGCACAAAGGCTGAGAGAATTGGGATTGTTCAGCCTGGAGAAGAGAAGGCTCTGGGGAGAACTTAGAGCACCTTCCAGTACCTAAAGGGGCTCCAAGACAGCTGGAGGGGGACTTGGGACACAGGATGGAAGAGACAGGACAAGAGGGAATGGCTTCCCATTGCCAGAGGGTGGGTTAGATGGGATATTAGGGAGAAATCCTTCCCTGGGAGGGTGGGCAGGCCCTGGCACAGGTTGCCCAGAGAAGCTGTGGCTGCCCCATCCCTGGAAGTGTCCAAGGCCAGGTTGGACAGGGCTTGGAGTAACCTGGGATAGTGAAAGGTGTCCCTGCCCATGGCAGGGGATGGAACAAGATGGTCTTTAAAGTGTCTTCCAACCCAAACTGGTCTGTGATTCTGTGACTCTAAGATGAAAAACTGAGATTACAGGGAAAGTGAGAGGGTAAGAGAAAGAGTTGAGTGAGAAAGAGAGAGCTGGAGTGAAATAAACAGCAGAAGACTTCCCACTCTTCCTTGAATCCAGGATTTCCTCCCATTGCATAGCTTAAAACTGCTGCATCTGATTCTGTACAGGATAGAAGAGGCCACAAAAGCAGAAAATTACGAAGACAGTAAGAAGAAGGACTATTACCAGCTTCCTATTCCACGGGAAAATATTCATTTCCTGCAGACATGGGAAGAGGCACTGCAGTGCTGGGAGAAGGTGCTGCAGGTGAGTGTTGCCTGGGATTGACTTTTCAGAGTCAGGGGGCAGGAACTCTGTTTCAGGCGGGTCCTCAGGGCTGGATGGAGCCACTGCCATTCAGTGTGTCCCTCCCCAAGCCAAGGACAGCTGCTCCTTTAGGTTTGTGTGATCTGGGAACAAGTTAGGAATTGTGCCAGGAAAGGTCCCTGCAGGGGTCTTCAGGTGCTGGGGGAGTTACCTGTCTCTGCAGCAGTTCGCACAGAGAGCTGCCATGGCTGGAGAGGAGCTGCTGGTGTCCCAGGCAGACCCTCCAGGCTGCTCCCAACACAGCCAGTCCCTGAGTGCAGAAGGTGTGTGTGTTGCAGCCCGGGCAGGTTGTTGGCGTTGACATGGAGTGGAAGCCCTCCTTTGGCATGGTGGGGAAGCCCCGGGTGGCCCTGCTGCAGATGGCAGTGAGGGACGAGGTGTTCCTGCTGGACCTGCCGCGGCTCCTGCCAACAGCCGAGGAGGAGGGGGACAAGGAGAGGCTGCCGCGGCTCATCCAGAGGCTCTACTCCGACGCAGCCATCACCAAACTCGGTAACACTCCTCTCTGCTCCCACCTCGGGGCACCACACAGCCTGCTGTGCCCATTCTGTCATTCCTAGATCCTCTGGGAGTTGGCATTCTGCAAATGTACTTTCCATGGAACCAGCTTCTGTGGCCCTGGGTGTTCGGGGACTGCCAGGCCAGAGAGGAGAGTGACCAGGGGAATGATAGAAATGCAGAATCACAGAGCCATAGAATATCCTGAGCTGGAAGGGACCCACAAGGACCATCCAATCCAACTCCTGGCCCTGCACAGACACCCCAACAATCCCACCCTGTCCCTCAGAGCATTGTCCAAACACTCCCGGAGCTCTGGCAGCCTTGGGGCCGTGCCCACTGCCCTGGGGAGCTTGGTCAGTGCCCACCACCCTCTGGGGGAAGAGCCTTTTCCTGAGATCCAGCCTAAACTGCCCCTGATACCATTGATACCATTATACCCTGATACCATTGTATCTCCCTGCTTCAGGTCAGAGCCAAGATTTCTGATTTAGCTTCTGATTTAGATTATCTAATTCCATACTAAGCTCCAACTGACACCCAAATGGGTGGTTTAGGGAAGTCTGGCAGCCAGAACTTTCTGGGTGTCCCTGTCCTGTCCCAGTGCTGTCATGCTAGACACCAGAGCTCTCTGAATTACCATACCTGGTTTTTGGAGGTTTCTGGCAGGATTTGCTAAACCTGGATTTCGAGGGCAAATTCATAACTACCTTCCCAGATTTTACATAAGGTGGTCTTAAACTCAGCATTTTTAATCCACCTCTTCACTCCCTTGATCTGCAGGAGTGTCTTTTGGGAAAAGGAGAGATGAGAGCAAATCTTTTCTCTGTCAGAACAGTCCTCCCACCAATGTTTGTGTATCTTTTGACAGCATTTTGATTCTGATTTAGGAGAAGCTGCAGTGCATTAGCTGTGATTTTTCTTACCTGAGTGGCTTGGGCTTTTTTGTCTCCAGGTTATGGGATGTCTGGAGATCTCAGCAGCCTTGCAGCCACATGTTCTGCTCTGAGAGACACAGATAAGCAACTGCATGGTGTGGTGGATCTACTCACAGTGGACAAACAAGTAAGGATAAACACATGGAGGTGTGGGAAATTGTGTCTTCTGTGTTTGCTGGTGGATGACTGTCCTCAATCCACAGCACTGTCTGTAATCTGGTTTGGTAGAGACATGTCTACATGAGTAAATAGACCATTTCCTTCAGTAGATTTGAAGTGTTGGGGTTCTGTAAAGGAACACAGAAGCATTTTGTTTTCATCAGCTAAAAGGTTAAAGCTTGTGATACTGACAGCTTTTTCACAGCCTTTATAAAAGCTGCATTCAGCCAGGACAAGGTTTCTGAGCACAAGTTATACTTGAACTTAGGAAGACTTAAGTTCTTGTAGGAATTCTGCTACTCCAGGACCATGCGGTATTAAAGCAGATATGATGGAGTTAATGATTTGTGCAGAACTCTAATGTTCCTTGGAGAGCTGCTGGTGGGTTCAGCACAGGAATTTCTGGTCAGCCAAAGCACAGCTGTCCCTGAGTTTGCACACAGGAGCTTTCAGCAGTCTGCAGAAATGTAGAGCATAACCATTTTAATGGGTAAAATGTACAGAGTGTGTTCAAGGCTGTGGGTTGGGGTGAAGCAGATCTTTGGGGCTGATAGCTGAACCTGGGAAGTGCTGCAGGGGCTGGCATACCTGCCAACAGCTATTGCCTCAGTTTAACCTGAGCAATGGCAGCTGCAGAAAGGGGTGCTGCCCAGGGTGGCACAGAGTTGCCTTTTCTCACTGGGGCTAGGAGGAGAAAGGTGCTGAACTGCCACTGCTGGTGTTTTACTGAGTGGGTGCCCAGCAGCATCCAGCACAGCTGAGCACCCAGAGCCCTCTGAGGAGCCCCAGCCCCACTGCTTTAGTGCAATGCTGTACAACAATGCCCTTTTTTTTTCCTTGGCTATGAAACAGATTTCTCCCCAGCAAGTGTGTTTGTTAAACAAATAACCTGACGCCTTTTCTATCTAATGCCATCCCAGCCCTTGTCTGAGACAACGGGTTCAATACACCAGGCAGGAGATGGACATGATAGGGCTGTGCCTGCCCCACCCGCGGGAGCAGGGCTGGTGTGGAAGCTGTTCATAACCAGGTGTTTTCTATCTTTTTTTTGTTTCCATCAGCTGCAGAAGAGCTGTGGGGAGTGGAGGAAGGGCCGGAAGGTCGATGGCCTGTCCCCGGAGCACAGCCACGAGGAGAGGGGGCTCAGGCAGCCCGAGAAGGGGCTCAGCCTCCTGGTGCAGCATGTGCTGGGGAAGCCTCTGGATAAAACAGAGCAGCTGTCCAACTGGGAGAAGCGGCCCCTCCGGGAGGAGCAGATCCTCTATGCAGGTCTGGCCCCTGGCACACGGTGCTACAGGTGTCCAGGACAGGTCCTGTTTGGCTGTTCTGTCACTGGGAAAGTTGTTAAGTAGCAAAGGAAGAGAATGGCTTTGCAGATTAGTTCCTGTTCAGAGGAGTCAGCACATGTTTTGTTTGTCCTTTTGTGGACATGGCTTTAATGGTTGAAGTTTAAACTGTCCAGTGATTCATTATTTCCCTTTTGAAGGAATTCCTGTGCTTTGCAGATTTGTCTGATGAAACATCACCTCAGTGGAAACTCCTCTCAGTAACTGAAAGGAAGAAAGTCCACTTCCTTCTGCCTCATTTCACAGCCTTCCTGGGAAACAAATGCTGTGTTTATTTGTCACAGTGAAGTGCTTGTTAGAGCCGGGTTAGAAATGGGCAGACGTGGTGTCAGAAACTCCTGCACAGAATCAGGGCTGTGGGGGGACCAGTGGAGGTTAGTGCTGATTACCCCAGAGTCAGAAGTCTGGGTCTAAA
Organism: Myrmophylax atrothorax; assembly: GCA_026770055.1. Classification (NCBI taxonomy): domain Eukaryota; kingdom Metazoa; phylum Chordata; class Aves; order Passeriformes; family Thamnophilidae; genus Myrmophylax; species Myrmophylax atrothorax. The sequence goes on along the minus strand of JAOXXN010000220.1, from coordinate 567,145 downwards.
TCTTTTCCTGGGGCATCAAAGGACAGTCTGCTGAAGCAAACCAGCCCTTTGTTAAATTCAAGTATCCTTGAAGCTGACACAGTTCCCACAAAAGTTAATCACTAGGACTTGTCAAACTGGCTGGGAGACTTTGGCAGTTCCCGTTGCAGGGAGCAGAGCCACACAACAGTGTGTGTGGGCAGGTGATTGCAAACAGCCCAGGTGATGCCTCGTAAGATAGTGCACCTAGTGGGGAAGTTCCCTTCCCACCGAGAGATGCAGAAGGAACCGTGGGCAGACCACTGCTCAGGGGCAGTGGTGAGGAACAGGGCTGGGCTGGAGCTATCAGGTAGTGGTTGGAACAGCCACACTAGAGTTTGCATTGTGTTAAAGTGGAGATGGCAGAGCCTGTCACTTTTGGAGGTCCAGCCTTGGCCCACTGGGACTGTGTGTTCAGTTATGATGCTCCTTGAGTCAGTCAAGGAGCACAGGGAGGGAGGTGCAGCTTCACAGATTGTTGACAGTGCCTTTTACAAAGGTGAGGGCTCTTCCCTGCATCAGGAAAGCCTCTGGTTTACTTTTGAACAAAACTAACTGAGGCTCCTATCCCCTTCCTTTCAGCCTCTGATGCATATTGTTTGCTGGAGATCTACGAGAGGCTCTGCAAGGACCCCGAGAGCTTTGGGCTGAGTTCAGACCTGAGGGAGAGTCTGGAGCAAAAACAGAGCATAAAATCCAGGGCAAAGAAGCAGCTGAATAAACAAGAAGCACTGTCACCTTCTGGACAGGTTTGTAAACATCTTCAAAGAGCTGCTTGTTGCTCAAGACCCCCATAAATCATGCCCTGCTCATTCTCAGTCATACCATGAGCTATGCATGGCAGGCCCTTTTGCAGCCTGTTCTCAGGACTATTGCAGCAAACATCCTCCTCACCCCTCCCTCCCTAAAACGATGTGCTTTCTCCTTGACCTGCCTGGGTTCAGCTTTCCCTGCACTTTTAAGTTCAGTTGTCTTTGCACAGTGTTGGTGCAGATCTGTGAGCCTTGCTGGTGGAAATGCTCCTTCCATGTTGCCTCAGTGCTGTGGGTTTGGATTCTGAGACCAAGGTGCTGCATCCATGAGGTTTCAAAACTCTGACTTCCTTACTTTTGCTTTTAACTGAGCTTCCACACCTTAGTTTCACATTAGGAATGTCTCTTTTGCTGTGTCTGGAGTAGAAGTCTGCAAAGTTAAAAGCAAAGGATCTACCAAAAACACCTTTCTGCTGAAGATGTGCCTCTGCCTCCCTGCCCACACCACAATCTATGCCTGACCTCTCTCAGTAGACTCTGTTGTAGCAGAGCCTTAAAATTCCATCAGCCATAACTTGGAGCTGTGCAACTCTGCTTAAGTATCTTGGAATGTCACTGGTCCCTCTCAGTAATAAAGTTTTACTTTTAAAATGGAACCAATCCGGTGGTTTATGCACCATTGGAAGCTTCAGCAGAAACCCCATTTTATTTGTTACATGAGAAGACACTATAACTGTGTATCCTTCTGAGGGTCCCCAAATGTGTGCTGAGTTCTTGAAGTCAATGCCACCTTCCATAGGTGGGCTGAGATGTTGCTGACTGTATCCACCTTGTCAGGTGTGTGTAAAAGTACAGTGTCCCCTTAGTGCTCAGCAGGCAGTGAAACATGGAGGTGCCCAGTAGTTCCCTAGGCACTCTGTTCCTGGGAATGTCGTGTTACAGCAGAGCTGACTGTCTGCTGCAGAGATGGGAAAAGTGAGTACTTTAGGCTTGAATTACCTTGGGAACCACGGGTCATCTTTGTGTTCTGTACAGTTAAATTTGTGAACTGAGAGGCAGTTGGTAAAACCTGGACTGGGACACCAAGAAAAGAAGAATTCTCCTGACTCTGCATCCTGCAGGACTCCAGGGTCTCTTTCCCAGTGTTTCCTGGTCCACTGTCTGAAGTAGGGCTAATGACTCTATTCTTTATAGGCTGTTTGTTCTCTGCTGGCATGAAACGTGAGAAAAAAGCTACATGTGACAGTGCTGGCCACTGCATAAACACTGTGAGGGCCAGCTGCTGCTCCTGCACATCTGTTGGAGCAGCAGCAGCAGCCAGGGCTTGTGTCTTCCAACTGCCTCGGCATCGAGGGGCAGCTCAATCTCTTGTCACAGCCCTCAGTGTCCCAGGGCCAGCTGCACCCCCCAGGATGCTGCAGGAGCTGGTGCCAGCCCAGTCTGCCCAGTGCTGCAGAGCCCCGAGCTCAGGGACCAGCTTCTGGGAGGTGCAGCATCACACCGATGGAGCTCCCAAATCCGAGCTGGTTCCCTTGATCAGCCCAGGTGGAGCTGCATGTTGTGCCACAGCATTCCAAGCCTTGAGCCAGTTCCTGCAGGGCTAATCTACAATGCTGTCTCCCTGCATAGGTGCTGGCTGTGTCCTTCAGTCATCCCAGCTGATTGAAGCTCCTGGAGTCAAAAGCTGAACATTAGAAGTTCCTCAATAACTTCCCTTCTCCATGAATTTAGCTATTGTACTTCTGGGAGCCTCCCAGCACCGAAGTCCTCCAAGTGCAGGAACTCCCCCAGCAGCAGACATCTGAAATAAAACAAACAGAAGTCAGGCACGGCCTATTTTTAACCTTCCAAAGATAACAGAGCTGACGTGGTTGCTTTGTCTACCTGTTTCTCCCTCTGTGTGTCAGATCCCCTTCCCAAATCATAGCTTTGGCATATGTTTATTAGTTGCACACTAAGTCAGTAGGGGAAGAGCAGCCTTGACGATGTTTCTGTGACTTCATGAAGGTGTATGTCTGTGTAGGGCACTGAAGGCCAGGCTGGCATTTCTCCAGGGAAAGGCTGCAGGTCCCTGAATTGGGTGGCCAGCTGGCCAGTGAGACAAGGACTAATTAAGAATTATCCCCATCATGTGCTGCCTCCTGCCCATGGGGCAATAGGCAATGGGGAAAGGATGGGAAGGAGAATCTGCAGGTGTTGCAGAGCATGGTGTGATACAGGTGGAAGGAGACGGTTGGATTTGCTGTCGTGGGTGAATTCAGGGAGGCAAAACACAAATGTATTGGAAATCAGCCCTTTGCTCTTATGGATCTCTTGTGTTTCTCTAGCAATGCCAAGGATCCAGAGTGGAGGCCTCCCGTGCCCCTGGTGCCGTGTCCCCCCGGGAGTTCAGCGTGGTCTGCGATAACATGCTGCAGGGCCTGGGGCGCTACCTGCGCTGCCTGGGCGTGGATGTCCACATGCTGGACAACGAGGATGACCACAGGAAGGCTGCTGAGGTGGGTCAGGCATGTGGCTGTGTGTGTTCACAGCCCTCACCTGTGCTCCATGGGGGTGGCTGCTGCTTGCTCTGGAGCTGCACTGGTTGTCACTGTGCCCAACGGGCAGTGGTTGCAGGAGGTGCCCCACTGGTGCTTCCTCCTGGACCTGTGCTGAGTTCCAGCTCTCTGGGTTAGTCTGAGGAGCTGTGCCACCTGGCAGTTGGTATCACCTGGTCCCTGCAGTGGTGTGTGGGCTTCTTTCTCCACTTGCAGGAGCAAGGAGGTGAGCAGAGACTGCTGTGATCTGACTTAATTTGTGTCTGTTTGTGTCATTGACAGCTGGGGCAGTTCCAGTCATGAGAAGAACACAAGCAGAGTGTAAAGATCATAGAACCACAGAATGGTTTAGGTTGGGAGGGACCTTAAAGATTGTCTCATTCCAACCCCACAAAGATGTGGCCAAGTGTCTTTAGGGAGGCTGTGTGTTTGCAACAAGACAAAAGCCAGTGAAAGGAACCCAAAATTAACTTAGATTTTCATTGGACTCTAGTTTGGGCTTACAGGGAAGGTAATTACCTGCCTTGTGTCCAGGTAGAACCATAATCCAAAGATGGCTGTTCAATATGGAAGGGAAAATGTCCATAATCAGTGGCCATGTCATGTCCTGGCTGGCCACCACCATATGGAGTGGCTCAAAGGCAATCAGCCACAACCTGCAGTGACATAATTGGAAAAGGATGAGTCTCTGCCATCCATGGGGACATTGCTTTGGGCTCCCATAAGAGCCCTGATCCTCTGCCTCCCGGAGGAGAGACACATGCTGCTTGTTTCAGACATGTTTCTGCTCTGCCAGAACTGGAGATATGCAGCCCACACAGTGTGTGCTGTCAGATGTGCACGGATCGCCTGGGCTGGTGTGCAGGATGTTTCCTCTTCAATGTCTGCTTGGCCTGAGTCCGGGGCAGGCTCTAACTTCTGCAGAAATAATTAATATCTCCTCCCTGCCAAACTTGCACAAGTCATTTAAACAAACTAGTTCTCACTGCTTCCCCCCAGAGCCCTGTCTCCGCTTCTCATCCCGATACCTTATCGTGCCACGGACAGGATGTTTGACATTGCTTTCTCTATGGAGACCAGACAAACATCCTTTCACTATCAAAAGCCCTTGGAGTGTTACTGTATTGCAGAGCCTTTGATCTGGGCTTGGATAATCAAAGATAAAAATGGACTCCTCCCACCCTGCTTTATATCTGTCTTGTCCTGATTTAATCAGAGTCGAATGTTGACCACCCTATGCCCAAAAACTTGGAAATGTTATTGCAAAGGCCAAGAGAGGGTTTGCATCCTGGTCACTGTATACAAGACAGACAGTTTGGGTCTTGTCCCAGCACAATCTCAAACTAGTGTCACCAGGAACACATAAGTGTGTACAGAGTTAGTGTTTGTTCTTCATTAAAGTCTTTTCACTCAAATGATTTATCAGTCATACGACACATCTCCTTGTGCCAAGAACTCCTGCACCACCTGGCACTTGCTCCTTATTGTTCTCATTCCTGTTGCTTGTTAAAGTGACTTCAAGTATTTGGTAGGCAGGTAGGTCTGGTCCTTCACCATCTGTTATTTGGGGTCAAGCTTGAAAGTCTGAGAACTTCCTCAGCTGTGCTTGGGCAGCTCTGAAATTGGTATATTTTTTCTTTTACTCTGGTGCATGTGACAGGACTTGGTTTGAGAACCCTTTCCCAGGCTAGATGTGAAGTCCATGTCCTGTGTTCTGCATTATGTTGTGCTGTTTTTATTGGCTAAATGTTGTATCTTGGATATCAGTTGTCATGGTGAGTTTTTTGTGCCAGATCTGCAATCTGAGATGTGCAGGCATGTGAGAGTGGGACCTCTGACACCACTTGCCACTGGATCCCTCCTGCTTGTCCATATTTAGTGGTGGACTTGGCAGTGCTGTCTTAGAGGTCTTTCCCAGCCTTAATGATTATGTGATTCTGTGGTTCTGTTTATCTGCTGGGAGGTGCCACCAGCTTGCAGTCTGTGATTTAATGGTGTCATTGAATCAGGACCTGACTACAGAAGCAACTGATTAAAGTTGCCTTTCATAAGCACAGATACAGAAAATTTTTAAAAATGGAAAAATAGTAGGAACTCATATGCTGAAAATGTCTGTGATGAAATCTGTCCTTGTGTGAAAGGCAAAGAGCTCACAGGCCATACTTACAGAAGCATTTTGGCCTCCGTCCATGAGCACCAGCCTCGTGGGGAAGGGCAGTGCAGGTGTCCTTCCCCAAGCCCTCTCACTCAGGGGGTGGCTGTGCTGTTTTTACTGCTGGCTTACCTGCTGGA
>JAOXXN010000220.1:542852-561446 GCA_026770055.1 Myrmophylax atrothorax | reverse complement strand
CTGGACTTGCACACATGTGTTTGGCACAGCAGGAATGCAGCTGGGGGATGCAGTTTGTTCCAGATGTGCTGGATCAGCTCCTTTACCTGACATTAGCAGGCTATGCATTAAGAGCCAGTGGGATCCAGCACATGCTTTCCCTGGCACATCCCTGCCCAGCAGCACCTTGGGTAGGTCCTTCTGCAGGACTTTGGGAGTGGCCCACACTGGCCCAACCCTTCTGTGTGGCATCTCTGAAGAAGGGTTGTGTGCATCCAGCCAGTCCTCCCCAGGGACTCTGACTCCAGCCCAGGGTAATCCATCAGGTGTAAATGCAGAGATTCCATCTCTTTGATGCAGCACACTCTGTGTGTGCAGGTGCCATTATTTGGTGAGCCACCCTTTGCCTTTGCACTTATTCCCTAAGCAACATGTTATTTCCAATTAATAAAAGTTTCTTAACTTAAATCATGTCCTATGCCTGCTGTGTTTCTACCCACGTCTTTCATGCCCCATTCCTGGGAAACATTCCAGGTCAGGTTGGATGGAGACTCTGAGCAAACTGATCCAGCTGTAGATGTCCCCTCTCTCTGCAGGGGAGTTGAAACAAGATGGCCTTTGAAAGATCCCTTCCAACCCCAGCTATTTTATGATTCCAGCTTGTCTTCTGCAAACTTCTCTTTGCAGCGTCTTAAACCTAACTTTTGAGTTTTCTGGATGGATAATTGAAAGGAGATAGGAAAGCTTCAGTGGGTGTTCCTCTTTTCTCTGCAGTTTTGCAGATTGGGTAGATGTTTCTCATACTGACCTTAAAGGATCACCCATCAACCTGAAAGTGATACAGTAGATCCTGCAATGTTGTACCTCAGGAGTAGAAGAGAAGTTTTTAAGAAAATTTTGTTAGTCTCTTAGGTTTCTAATAAGAGACTCAGTGGAATCTCAAAGCTGAGAGTTGTGGGTTGGTTTGTTTTATTTTTTTAATAGGCTTTGCTCTTGGTCTTCAAAATCATCCTCATCTCTAAGAATAATCTGACACTAAGGCAAACCTCGTCCCTTTTGAAGTGTGATAATAACCAGAAGGTGGGTAAAACTGGCTTCCTGCATTCCCATGCTGGGGAAGGTTCCCTTGCAAGGTTACACCTACCCCCAAAACTCCAGGTGAACCAGCAAGTTGGAGAGGAGGGTCAGGCTGGATGATCTCAGGAGCCAGATAGAGTACTGTGCACCCAGATCTAAATTGCCCTGGTCTGGTTTGGAGCCAGGGGACACAAAGGGGAGTTTAATACTGCAGTGAGCAGAGCTTCACTTAATGGGGGAATCTAATCTCGGATCTTGTCTCAGCTTTGAATGGCTTTTTCCATATTTTTGATGTAGATGACATTCTTCAGATTTGCTGCTCTTTTTACTCCACAGACTGTCAGGGAGCTAAATTCACAGAGAGCAGATGCAGAACTGTGTTGCTTTTAACATCAAGACTTGGTTTGTGATGTTTGGTCAGCAGGAGAAGGTCTTTCATCAGAGACCTTGATACAAACGAGTCTGCATTAAGAAACAAAACTGGGTGGATGGTTCTGGTGTGATACTTTAAGCCAATTTACAAAACCATATGATAACTCTGTGCAATTTATAGTTTTCAGGAATGCTGGAGAGAAGTACAGGGTTGCAGTACCAGCGGGGCTGGATTGAGGATGATCAGAGTGTTGAGCTTTTGGTTTGCTGTCTGTTTTAAAGGAGCCTGGGATAACAGGCAAAGCTTCTGATTGAGTTTTGTGTTCCACTTCTCTAGTAGGTCCTTGTCTGAGTGCTTTACCACCACACATCCTGGAGCACACACTTTCTGTCCACTCCCTCTTTGTCTGACCTGGGACCTTGCTGGTCCAGGATCAGGATCACTGCAAGGATCTTCCTGGACTGCAATTTGCTTCTTTAGGGCATGTGGCATTGCCCAACGTGTCTTACACAGACTTGGCAAAGTTGAACTTACAGATCCACAGCCTTGTGCTGCTGTTTCTTGAAAACTCTTTTGGCCTCAGTTCAGGATCCTTCAGGTTGTCACAAATTGTCCTGGTGCTGCTTCGAAACAAAGGTGCTCTCTGCCCTCTCTCCTCAGTCCTTGCCCTTCCAGGTCTCTCTGACAGCAATTCCTTTGGGTTCATTCATCTCTGCAGGGTGGAAGTTGGCTGAACAGACAGACATGTTCAGGGCTAAACAGTAATACCCAGAGATTAGGGAGTGCTTTCTATCCAGAAGGTCTGAGCCTTTTTCAAAGGAAATTGATATTATCTTTGTAATAGATTGTGAAACTGAGGCCAATGCCCTCTCTGCAGCACTTGGGCTGGAGCACAGGTCCCTGACACCCACCCCAAAATGCTGCCCTGGGCCTTCTTTTCCTCTCATTTGCATCCCTGACCGCACCTCTCTGGATGGTCCCAGCACCACCTTCCCATGCTGCTTTCAGAGAAAAAGAAGCAATTGTGCCTTTTTCTCCAGCACATCCCTCCATAGTCCCAGTCAGATGTGTGCTGTCACATGGCTTTTCTGGCTCTGCACTTCTCCCAGTCGTTGTTCCAGAGACGGAAAAACATGCTGGAAGAGTTATTGCTTTTCTCCTTTTTATTTGATGTTCTTTGCCTGTCTCTGCAGAGCCATTTAGATAAGGGGATTTATCAAGCTTGAACTAATTAACCCTGGATGCAGGAAGTCAGAATGGTGTGTTCAGCTGTGAAATCCTCAGACTTACCCTGAAGCACACATGGGTCTGAGGGAATTTCACATCTCTTTTCCCTTCTTGGCAGATTGCTGTGGTGAACTTTTGCTGTTGCCTTACCAGACTCCTCTCACTAAGGTGCCATGAGGGTGCTGTGTTGGGTGCTCTGCACCCAAACTGCCTGTGGCAGGATTGCACGGGGTGTCTCTGTTGCCCCTTCAAGGTTCCTGTTCTTACAGATTTTTTTCCTTCATCGGGAGAGTTGATTTTGAAAGAAATACAGTAATTTTGGCTGTAGGAAGATGCTTTAGAAGTGGTTGCCAATTGCTTTCTCAGTGCAAAACTGGCAGCCAAAGAGTGACTTCACAAAAAAAAGGAGGGAAGCAGCTACCTGAAAGGTCAAGAAGGAAAAAAGGGAACAAAAAACTTGTTTAGCTGCCTGCACGGGACCTTCAGAGCATTCTCCCCCTTGTTTCATGTTGCCATAGGTCCGGTGGGTTTAAAAAAAAATGGCTATCCAAGGCAGAGTTTAAAAGTCCTGGTTGAGTTTTCTGGTGTTCACTGGCTGTGCTTGGAGGTGTCATCTGTCTGGAAAGTGCAAGAGGACTTTTATCCCAATTGTGTCCTCCTGCCAAGGTTGGAGAGTGATCCAGAGAGAGCTGCTGAACTCTGAACCAGATGAGAGACCTCCATGACACACATCTGGAATTAGTGAAAAACACAAGGGCTTCCAACAGAATCCAAGCCAGAGAAGAGAAATAATCTCATGTCCACCTCAAAGCACTGATCTGTGAACAGGATCAGAGCTGAGTCCTGGTTCACATGGGAATCCTTCGGAATCCTCCTATTGCCACAGCCACCAAGCTCTTTCCCTCCTACAGGAGGGGGAGAGGCAGAGAGGTAGGAATGTCATTCAATCATAGGTCAGTCACACTTCCACCCTTGCAGCTCCACATGTAGTGTCTCCTTTTGGCACCAACCCATTTGCACATCCCTGGCTCTGTGTGAGAGTGATGAGCCCCCTGGTAATTCAGTGCAGACCTTCTACTTGAAGGACCAAACCTCTGATAAAAGCTCAGGACTGCAAGTCAGCATGTGATAAACTCTAAGGGAGATACTCCTTGCAGCCCAGTATGTTGGGTTGCTGGGGCAGTAACACCCTCTTTCTTTAAGGAGCACTTTCTGTTAGTGATATGAAGTTTGCAGTCACATTTCATGGTACATTTTTTTGCTGGAATTACCTGCTTAGGTTAGTTTTTCCTTTCTCCCCTGTGGAGCAGAACTCTTTCCTTCTTTGTAACCCAGACTGAGAAAATAGGAACAGTCTGAGTTAAGGGGGAAAAAAAAGTTTGGGGTAGGATTGTTTCAAGGCGGAGTGGTTCCCTGGGCCATCTGCAGTGCAGATGCAGCTTGTTCCAGCACAGGGGAGACAAGGCAGGGATTGGCTGGGAGGGGACATGGGATGAGCCATATCTTGAGCTGCTATGGCTGTCAGGAGCTCATGGCCAGCTGTGGGCTGACACTGGAGACAAACACTCAAGTTCACCTTCTCTCTTGTGAGTGCAAGTAAAGTTTGAACTCAGTGTAACTTCAGCCCCTGTTCATTTTGATTTTTACTGTTTTTTCCAGATTGCCCGACAGGAAGGAAGAGTCATTTTAACCTCTGGACTCCCATACCAGACTGTAAGTGTTCTGAGCTGCTGGTGTGTTTCTGGCATTGTGTCATTGCGTGGTCTGGGGTATGCAGGGGAGAGAAGAGCAAAAGTCAGATGTGGGTGCAACAGCTGGCTTGGCTTTTTCATGTTTTCTGCACTAAAAGCTGCGTTAAGGGTCTTGAGAAGTTCGCTGTTCTCAGCCGCCAAAGCTCGGGGTGAAATGTTTTGTTATTCTCAGTCCTGCATCAGTGGGGATTGCTCTCCACTGGGGGAGGGGTGGAAGTCAAGCCAAGCAATCCAGAACAAAATGTTTCTGTTTGACCTCACTGGCAGGTGAAAGGCAGCTCAATTCCTGTGCTTTTAATCCCAGAGATTCTTGTTTACTGACTGGCTCCACACTGACAGAGTTTCAACACTTAAAGACATTTCTTCCGGCTTGGAGGGCAGAGACTGGAAGTCCCCAAGGGTTCTGGTGGAAGCTGTAGAGGTTTTGTGTTCCTATAGATAAACAAAAAAGTCAAAGCAAACCCCAACCTTACCCTCCAGCAGCTGTTCAGAGCCCCTCACAGACAGCATTGGTGGCATCTGCTGAACCTGCCAAGTCAGTGGTTGCAATGTTGTGATGCCCTGCTGCAGGACCTGCTCCAGGTGGCAATTCTTTACTGCCCAAAACCTCATTTGGAAGAGTGAAACTGTTCTGGATGGGCCAGAGTTCTGTTCACATAAGTCAGAGTGCAGGGATTCTCTGTCACAAACTGTCAATATAAAAGCTCCCAACTACTCCAGCAGCCAGCTGAGTATTTGCAGAATATGGGTTGCTAATCTCCATGCAATAGCTGAGCGTGGAAGAAACCTCACCCCATGATGAGACACAGAGGCAAGTGGAGCTGTGCCACACTGCAGGTGCCTCGTCCAGACTGGTTCTTGGAGCCTACAGCTGATGTTAGAGGTAATTCATCATCCAGCTTAATCTTGTTTGGCAAAGCTTTAACTTCAAAGTTCTGTGTAGGAATTGCAAAATGAAAATAACTGCTTCCAGTGTATGGTACTGACCTGGAAAATATCTGGTTCCCTTTGTTCCCTTGCCTTTGGATGCCCTCTGCAAGGACAAGGTGGCTCTGCCAGGCTCCTTTACTGGTGTGTAGCTGCTCCCACCTTGTGAGTACTCAGCATGGTCATAAAGATGTGTCTGGAACGTCCAAGTGCTTGGTCCCAGATGCAGATGTCTCTGCTGAATATGGAGCAAACATTGAGGGACTGTCCACATCCACCCCTTCAAATTTCTTGGCCACAAGGGAACTGCAGTGAAACATTTGTGTGAACCAGAAGGGTTGGAGTGGTCACTGGACATCATTGCCATCATCGTGCTTTGGCATACTCAGTGGGATCTGGCCAGGTTTTATCTGAAAGCTGGGATTGAACTCGGTTTCTTCTTGCTACCCCTGTCAGCACCACTCTACCAAGTTACCAATTGACAGGATTTGGGTATATTCTATAGAATAGAATCATGGAATCACTAAGGTTGGAAAAGACCTGTAAGATCATCAAGTCCAACTGTTAACCCAGTACCAACACCAAAGCCACCACTACACCATGTCCTCAAGTACCCTATCCACATGTTTTTCAAGTCCCTCCAGGGATGGAGACTCCCCCACTGTCCTGGGCAGCCTGTGCCAGGGGCTGGACAACATTCTCAGTGAAGAAATATCCCCTAATATCCAAGCTAAATGTCCCCTGGCACAACTTGAGGCTGTTTCCTCTTGTTCTGTCATTTGTTCCATGGAAGCAGAGCCCAACCCCCACCTGGCTCCAATCTCCTTTAAAGGAGTTGTAGGGAGTGAGAAGGTCCTCCCTGAACCTCCTTTTCTTAGGCCTAAATCATGTTTCATACATATGAGGTACTGCAGTGCTTCAGGAGTCAGAGCTATTGCAGCAGTGACCAACTGTGCTGGTTAGATCAAAGTTCAGGTTGTAAACACACACCAACTCCAAACATTATTTGTGATTCAAACCAGTCCTATGATGTGCCTCACTGAGTGTCTTTTTGGTTTGCAGCTGCAGTCCCAGGTGGGAGAAGGAAGGTGTTTCTCTGTGAACTGCTCAGAAAAGGCAAAAGAACAGGCCCTGCAGGTTCTGAAGCACTTCAACGTCCAGGTGTCCCTCAGCGACATTTTCAGCCGCTGCCAGGTAGGATGGGGCTGGTTTGAGCCCCTTGCTCGCTGTTCCCTGCACAGCAGGCACTGCTTCGGTGTCTTGGGCCTGGCTCTCAGTGTCTTCTTGGTTCCCAAGAGTTCTGCTTCAATTTTGGCAGCCCCTTGCAAAGCCTGAGGAGTGATGGCTCAGTTGGAGGAGCAGAGGCTCTGAGGCTGCAGCTTTGATAGAAACTCACTGCGTTTTCTGATTTTTGGTACTTAGCATGTGTTTTGGCATCAAATGTCATAGTCTCTTTGTTGCTGTGTTCTCCGTCTAGGACACATGCTGTTTTAATTATAAACTGTGTTTAATTATGGCTCTGTGATTCTGATAAGACTTAATTACTTCAATGGAAGGATTTTTTCATAGGTCTTCTTTTTTTTTTTTCAGAAGTTGTTAGGTTAATTCATGTCCGTGCTAGCTGATGACTCCAGATTGTGTTTGGCACTGTATATCTGTGGATTGTTGTTAAGAATAAATTTTAATTGTTTTAGCTCAAATCACCATCTCTTCCAATTTCACTCTTGCATTTGTTACAGCAACATGCTGAAACTTATCCCTCCAAAAACTGTAATAAAAACCAACAGGCAACTCCAACATCTCTCACCTTCTCAGTGTTTAAAGAGAGAAAAAGAAGAAACTGCAAACTGGCTAGAAAAGGAGCTTTCTCTTAGGGCTAAACGAGCCCATGGGTCTGGCTCCATGCCTTGTGGTTGAGCTTTGGGGTCTCCTGGCCCTGTGGAGCTGTAGAAGTGGTGTAGGAGCAGCACTGACTCCTGAGCAGACACACCAGAGAGCCTGTCCTACACCTCTGCTTGTATCTGCTGCCAGATGTTGAAACTGGATCTGTAACTCAGAGAAAATGAGAGCTGTGCAGCTGGGCAGGTTGTGTGTGAGAGGAGACTGACGGAACACGCTGCAGATTGGATGGACAGAGTATGGGTTGGTCTGACTGCAGGATCAGTGTATGTGCTCAGATACAGGATACTGCCTTCAGTCCTGTGGTTTTATTGTCCCAGAACAGATTGCAGTTGTTATGTATATTTATAGTGGCACGCTGGCTTCGTGGCAATTTTAAACAAACCTTTAAAAAGCCTCGTGGATTCTCCAATTCCCTGACATCTCCTAAAACAGCAGTGTTCCTCCTGATGGTTGTTGGAATACCACGAGAACCAGCACACACACACAAAACCATGCTGTAGGAAACTCTGCTCTCTGTGTAAATGCACAAGACTGTGCAGCAGCCACTGGAAAACTGACCCCTCGCCCAGGATCTGGGGTCTGGAACTGGTTAACTCGCTGGGTTTAGTACATGCTGTCTTGGTTTACAATATAAATAGGGGTAATCAATCTGGCTAGGAATATATACTAAGTGTTCTCTTACTTCCAGGAGAAATGCCTTCCCTGTAAATTGTGGTGGTGGAACAGCTGCATGTTTTATACCCCTCAGCATGGGAAGATGCTGATTTGTCAAACCTCTCCATGTTCTGAATCATGTATTTACCTACATTTCAGGCTTTTGGAGCTGATTTTGCTCAGCTGTGCTCTGCAGACAGCACGAGTCTGGCTGAGACATTGCTGATGTTCTGGAGGAGACTCCAAGCTGCTCCAGCTCCTCGTGCCCAGGCCCTGAGGTGCTCCTGGGCTGTGGGTGAGGGCAGCTGTGGGCAGCACACGGAGCAGGAGCACCCTCCAGCACTGAGGAATATTGACAGCCCACATCAAAAATGGCAGATTTCTGCCTTGAAGAGGGTGCTCTGGGGCCTCCACGGCCAAGACACCTCAGCAGTTTTTTTATACATTCTTTCTTAAACATCCTCATTTTTTGCAAACCTAATAGGGCTTAATTAGGGTGGAGGCTGGACCTGAGGCTGCTGAGCTGTGCCTGCCAGCCTGGCTGTGCTGCTCTAGGGCCATGTTACAGACCCCAGGGCTCCCAAATGCCCTGAGCTCTGCCCCTCCCTGCAGAGGGCTGACAGGGAGGTGACAGAGGGGTGACAGGGAGGTGACAGAGGGTTTTGGCTGTCCCTGAAGTGGAGGAGTAGGTTGGGCATATGAGCTGGGCTCCAGAAACACCCAAGTGCTGCTGTGTCTGTGCTGGGCAGGAGGAGGAGGATGGGGAATACTGATCCATGCCCTGGGCCACTCTCCTCCCTGGTCTCTGTGGAGCTGCTCTGCCACTGCAGGGATGGGTCATCGGCACCATCGACCATCACAGAGAAGGGCTTGCCATGTGTTGCAGGAAGCAGTGTGGCATCCTGCCTGCCTCCCTCTGTCTCATGCAGCAAGGGCTTGTTTTGTCTCCTGGGTCTCTGCTCTGTGAATGATTGGAGTGACTATGTCAGCAAATATTGTTTTCATAACAATTAATGCATGTAGTGTAGGGCACACGGTAAAAATAGGTTCCAATTCAGTGTTGTACCCAAGACTGCTGGAAAATATGTGTCCTCTGTCAGCTCCCCCAGCAGGGATGGAAGGGCTCCCTTTTGCAGATGTAAAGAATGGGATTGCTTTGTCACCCTGCCAAAATATTGCTGTTTTTTCTGTTAAAATAATGGCCAATACTGGTTACGTCTGTCTGACTTAGAGCAGCAAGTGAACAAGGGAATGTCACCCAGGGGCTTTGCAGCATTTCTGATCCCACTTGTGCAGGGCTTTGGCTTGATGGCTCCAGTTAAAGGCTCCAGGAGCAGGGACCTCTGCTAAAGGTGTCAGTGATGGTGCAGGAATGGCCTTCTCTTTCCATGTACCTCTCAAGTGCTGCATTGTAAGGACTTGATGATAGTCACGGAGGAACCACCCTTGCACAGCAGCTGTAGCCAGGCCTGGTGCTGCCTTTGGTGAGGAATGTTTCAGGGGAGCTGAGTGAAAATAAGATTAATTTTTTTCTTTTGGTGACATGCAAAAAAACCCCCTGAGAAGTTCTACATTTCATAGCCTTAAAATATTTGAAACTCTTTTTGAAATGCAAATGTCCTGTGCTTTTCACCTCTGCACACATTTGAATATCTTGTGTGCAAGTATCTTGTGTTTTTCTTCTTTTCAGATATCCAAATGTACCTCCTTCAGGAAGGGGGGATGTGAAATGTTGCTTGGGGTGTTCTGATATGACCACTTCAGCACCCTGAGCCCTTACAGTAGTCAGAATGTCTCTGTGGAGTTGTCAGGGGCTGTTGTGGACAGCCTTCGGGTCAGCTCACAGCCTGGCTCACACAGCAGGACAGGGATCCTCTGCTCTCCACAACCTGGAGCAAGTTCTAACACAGAAGCAGCACTTAAGAAAGAAAGAAATACCCAAACCTGCTAAGGAAGGTGGCTACTGGGTGGCTACAGTCATGAGTACAGACAACTGACAGCTGGGTCATTTCAAAGCAGGAAATTTGGCTCCTCTCCCAGTTCCCTCTGTTTGTGGAGGGGGTTGTCTCCCACCCCTCCTGGTGCTGCAGGGGGGGTGTCCCTGCCTGGGGACATCCTGCTGTGACACTTGGGTGTAGCCTGGCAGGACATGAATTCCATTCCAGTCTCATAAAGAAACTCTTGAAAACAGACATGTTTTGGCAGATACTACCTGGATGAGTGGTGTGGCTTTTGCCATCCTGCTTTGCTGTGCTGTCTGACTGAAGGTCCCCCTGAAGCAGGTGTGGACTGTTATCTGTGGCCCTGCCAGTGCCTCATCACTGCCTGCTTGGACAGCCCGAGGGCCCAGGACATGTTACTACCCATGGCTGAGTTGTGGTGTCTGACCCTGCCAAGTTCTTGTCAGTGACCAAACACTTGTGTGGAAGCAGCTCAGTGGAGGGGCAGGGCTGGCAGTGCCACTCCCCACACACAGGGTGAAATCACAGCTTGAGCGGTGATAAACTGGGGAGATAAACACTGCAAGGTTTTAGCTTTAAATCTTTATATCATAAGGGTTTGTCACAATGGTTTGAAGGGAAAACAGTGTGTTCAGTGTTGTATGGGATCACTGAGAAATTCCTCCTGATCTGGAAGAACCTTGTGGTTCAAGGTTTCAAAATCTGCTGTGAAATGCTCACTGGAAGAGGCTCTGCAGCCGCCTCCGGAGCCAGAAAGGTCTGTCCCTCTGCAGAAAGCTGCAGTGGCCTTTCCTCAAAAGTGAAGCTGCTGCTCAGCTCAGTTCTGGGTCCAAAGCTTTGCTGGGGGATCAGGGCCCTGCAGGGCAGCTGTGCCACCCCCCACCTCCCCTGCGCCTCTCTTTCCTTTCCCACCTTCTGTTTGACTTGACCCTTTAGCCTTTAAGCTGGCCAGGGCAGGAACTCTGCTTGAACAATGCCTAATGCAACGGGAGGCTGATCCCAGGTGAGGTTTCAAGGCTTTCCTGCAAGGGAAAATGATTGCAATTATATCCCCTGCAAAAATAAATGTGTGGGGGAAAAAAATCTCAGGCTCCAGCTGCAGTTTGTGCATCTGAACAGCCCTGCATTGATGGTGGGATTATCTACAGCTTCAAATAAGTTGTCTCTTGCACTTCACTGAATTCTCTGATCCTAAATAAGCAAATTACATCACCTATTCTGATGTCCTGTTTAATTTATGACCTCAGCCCGAGTGCTGCAGGATGTGAGAGATAGCTGCTCCATTTCATTGTCTGGAGATCTGATATATTTTTCTCCATTTTTTGCCTCCCCTTCCCTGCTCTTTCAGTTCCACAGCACTCACCCCAGCCTTTACCAAGGTGTTAGCATGGGATTAGGAGTAGGCGGGGGGGGAGGGGGGGGAGGAAGAGAGGAAACCACCTTTTTTTTTTAAATTAGGTGCAAAAGCATTCTAACAGTTGCAGCAAATGTTTCTGGTTTTTTGTGGTTGAGGTAACGAATTTCGTTGCTGCAAAGCTCATCATGTGCAAGCTGATTTACGCAGAGGGAGCCTGGGATGGAGCAATCCATTTAGCAGGGACAAAGAAAAAGGCCTTATGATGAGATGGAAACCCTGTGCTTGGGGCACTTTGCGAGAACCTTTGAAGCCAGCCTGGGAACTCTGGCAATATTAGTCGATAATTAGTAATATAGATCCCTCAAGCTGTCGTTTAGATTGAAAATGTGCATGTCTCTCATGAGCCTCTGTCACACCAATCTGATCAGGAGGCTTTTTTTTTCCTTTTATGTGGGTTGCTCTGTCGGTCCAGACGATGATGAGAACTGCCAGGCATCGTCTTTCTCACTCACTTGTGAGCAGGGCAGCTATCTCCTGCTCTAGCGTGGCATGAAAGTGGAACCAGGGCAATTTTGTTTTGTGGTCACCTTTCCTGGCCTGAGCAACAGTCATTTTATTCATTTAAAAATACCAGTTGTCCTTCCTCATGCACAAAGAAAAAACGGTGGAATTAAAAGGCTACATATTTTGTGAGATGTTTCTGCCCCAGCAGACAGCAAGGGTGTTGTCTCAGAAGTTACTTAGGACAAAAAGCATCTTCAGCTCCAGCAGGGCTGAGACATCATCAAAGAATTGGAAAATGTCAGTTCTCGAAGCCCCCAGTTCAGCTTTGAGCTGCCTTCCACTGGTATAACATCACGTCCCCATTTGCTTCCTTTCAGCTCTGAAATCTCTTTGGAAAGGGCTGTGTCACCATCTAAATGAAGAATTAAGAAGGGTCATGTGCACTGGATTTCGATGACTTGGGAATGCTGAGAAGGAGAATATTGTTTGGAAACCTTCTGTGGTTTAATAAAAGGTTCATCCATAGGATGCAATTTGTCAGCGCCTACAGGTCAGGAAAACCTGTGATTAAGAGCATCTGTGGTTTCCCCAGATGTGTGAGAGAGCTGCTTCCTCCTCCCCAGCCTGTCACCCAAACCAGGGCTCAGCCCTGTGCCTGCCCCTGACGTGGGCTGTGATTTCTTGCTTCAGAGTGCGATTGTTCAACACAAAGGGTAAGGCCCTCTTAATCTTTCTGTTTATCCTGGGCTTGGCGATTCCGATGTAATCTGCAGTTTGTGCTGCAGAGGCTCTGGCCAGGAAGCACAGCTGGTATTATTCTCCCTCAACAGGCACTGCTGAGGGGGTGAATTGCCCTCCAAAGGTACTTGTCCAGGACTGTCTGAGTGTGAGGGCTGAGTGGTGAGAGCACCTCGCCCTGGCACCGTGCCCCATTCACAGGGACCGAGCCCTTTGTGTGGACTGGCCTGCACTGTGGCCATTAAGCACCATCAGACTCAGGGATAATTTGTCATGGCAAATTCTGCTTTTCGAGTGTCTGGTCAAGATTTGGTTTGCTGATCTCTGGGGCTGTATGAACCACAGGGAGAGCTCCTAGTGAGTGGTCACTGTTACACGCAGGGGTGTGGGGACACACCAGAGCAGCACAAAGATCAGAATGGTTTGGGTTGGAAGAGACCTTGGAGACCCAGTTCTAACCCCCCTGCCATGGGCAAGGACACCTCCCAGTATCCCAGGTTGCTCCAAGCTCCATCCAGCCTGGCCTTGGACACTCCCAGGGATGGGGCAGCCACAGCTTCTGTGCCCAAACTGTGCCAGGGTCTCACCACCCTCACAGGAAAGAATTCCTTTCCAAGATCCAATCTAAATCTACCCTCCATCAGCTTAAAGCCATTCCCCCTTGTGATGTCCCTCCAGGCCCTTGTCTAAAGCCCCTCTCCAGCTCTCTTGGAGCCCCCTCAGGCACTGGAGATCCCCATGGACACTGAGCAAGCCCCAGCTTGTGGGTGCCAGGCGGGCAGGTGAGCAGCACGGTGTCCATGGCAGCTCTGCCACACAACAGGTGAGTGCACAGAGAGCCTGGAGCTGGCTTAGCCCTGAGCTGCTGCCACGTAAAACTCAGAGTCCCCCAAAGAAGGACTAATTCTCAGCAGCGAGCACTGCCTGGTTCCCACAGACTGTACACTTCCCTGCCAAGATTTCAGTATCTTCAGAAATTCAGTGGAGCATGAAGGTCACAGCAAGGGGAGAATGACAGCCTGAGAGTTTTTTTTCCCTTTCAGCAGCTCGGAGCAGACTGTTGTCTCTCTCTCATGTTGACTGTTTTCATAGGGTTAGCGTGAAGTTTATGTTTTCCACAGCCCAGTGGCAGTCGGAGCTGGGAATGCAGCACATCAGCTGTGTTTCTTCAAGGAAGACGGTCTCATGTTGCAGGCTTTCTTTCTCGGTGTCTGCAAAGGCTTGGTTTCCAGTGAAATTTCCTTTATAGATCTTTGTCTTGAGGTTCTTTTTGTGGATGTATGTGAGCGGCTGTACCCGAGGTTTCGGTTTGGGTATTTATTTCCTTTCTTTTATTTTCACTTGCAAAGCTGCAGGCAGATATTAAACTTTGGCAGGGGGGAGGGGGAAGCTGTTAATTTTTCACGGTGTTATGTATTCCAGTGCTCAAAATGATGATGCCAAATTAGCCATTAGAGGTCAAACCTCAGCTGACAGCAAATGTTTTCTTTTGAGGAAGTCATCCTTGATCCTGGGAACCAGTTTTGTTCTCCTGTGCTAAATGCAAGAAAGGTATGAATGTGTGGTTTTTCCTGGAGGGCAACACTAGCTGGAAAAATGCTGGGTTTAGCCAGTGGAAACAGCACGAGCAAACAACGATTGGCAGTGAAAACAGCACTTGTATTTAGACTAGCACAGAAAAGAAGACACAATGCAGTGCAGAGTAAATGTCCTTTTATACAGCCTGTACAAGTCTTTTTCTTCCTCTCCTGGGTTTGGGCAGACTGTGAAGTGTATTGGTCAGCAGAGATGCTGCTGCACTGGGAGAAAGTAAGGAAAGGTCAGCGGGTGACAGTGATGGAGTGACTGTAAGGAGAGCGAGGAGCTCTCTGGAGAAGGCAGTGACACTGCTCTAACTCCCATGTGTCCTGAAGAAACCGTCCCCATGGTTTCTCTCAAATGTCATGAGAAAACAAGAGATTTGTAGCCAATTTAAGTTCTGTTGGTTTCCAGTCCCCCGTGCCTCCTCAGGTCATAGTTCAGTGTATTGACTGTGTCAAGAAGTCAAAATTCCCATGTTTTATACACTGTGGAGTTTCTTCTCCTTTTTGACATTGGTGCCCTTATAATGCTCTTTGTTTGTATGTCATGGTGAGGATGGGTTGGCCAGCTCCTGGTGTGTGAATAACAGTATATTTATACTGGGGAGTTCCCAGGATGAATATCCTACATATAAATCGGCAGTGCAACCAGTGGGTCTTGTTATTTGAGAGACCTGGTGCATTGAAAATTCAGTACTGGCATGGCAAAGTTCCTGTTTTCCCAGTGGAGACCAGCTTCGTTAGTAGCTCAGGTGAAGTGCATTGGTTGGAATCCATCCAGAAGAACTCCAGGCCTTTATTTTCACTCCATGGGTCAAGAGCATTGAATGCTGCAGGTAGGATCCTTCTGAACAGCTCAGTGTGGGCACAGGCATTATCAGAGTCAGAGAATGGTTTGGGTTGGAAGGGAACTTAAAGCCCACCCAGTTCCACCCTTGCCATGGGCAGGGACACCTTCCACCAGCCCAGGTTGCTCCAAGCCCCATCCAACCTGGCCTTGGACAATTCCAGGGATGGGGCAGCCACAGCTTCTCTGGGCAACCTGTGCCAGGGCCTGCCCACCCTCACAGCCAGGAATTCCTTCCCAATATCCCATCCAACCCTGCCTTCTGCCAGTGAGAAGCCATTCCCTGTATCCTGTCCCTCCAGACCCTTGTCCCAAGCCCCTCTCCAGCTCTCTTGGAGCCCCTTTAGGCA
Organism: Myrmophylax atrothorax; assembly: GCA_026770055.1. Lineage (NCBI taxonomy): Eukaryota > Metazoa > Chordata > Aves > Passeriformes > Thamnophilidae > Myrmophylax > Myrmophylax atrothorax. The sequence continues at coordinate 546,219 of JAOXXN010000220.1, read as the reverse complement.
CTGGAAGAGGCTCTGAGGTCTCCTTGGAGACTTCTCCAGGCTGAGTCCCAGCTCTCTCAGCCCATCAGCCTGTTCTCATGTGTGTCACCAGCAGTGAAACCATGGGGGTCTGCTGAGGGACAGGACTCTGGTCCTTCACAGCTGTCACAGGAGGCTGTAGGTGGGTTTGAGCCGATTGTCCCATTTGCCTTTGGTTGTAACACGCCACTTGCTGTGGCCTGGGCTCAAGTAGCAGAGCAGCATTGCTGGATGAGCCCCCAGAGGGCTGGCAGGGGCAGCTGTGGCTCTGGTGGGGCCGGAGCCAGGCTGACGTGGCTGCTGTGCCTGTCCCTGTCCCTGGCAGAGCGCGGCCAGCGCGGCGCGGGAGCTGGTGATCCAGCGGCTGCTCTTCGTGGGCAAGGCCTGTGAGAATGAGGAGCAGCGGCTGCTGGAGAAGGTGCAGGCGGAGGAGGAGCGGGCACACCAGAGCATCCTGACCCAGCAGGTGCACTGGACAGAGGCGCTGCACAAGCTGGGCGCCCTCCGGACCGACCTGGTGGACATGATCACCAACCTGGATGACCAGGGCCTGGTGGTGAGTACTGCCCCCTGGGCAGGGAGGGTCAGTCAGCCCAGGGGGGACCTGGACTCCTTGTCGTGGATGGTATGGGACTTAAATATGGTGTTCAGCAGCTGCCGTGCTGACAGCAAGGAGGCAGAGCTGGACAGGACCTACATCTGCAGGTCTAGTGCAAGGAACCTCCTTGACGTGGTCCTGACAAGCCCCTGTGTTGCTTGGTGGTTCCCAGAGCACCTGCTCTGCCCAACCCTGCTCTTGCTTGCAGTGAGGTCCAGGCTTAGGTCTCCAAACTCTTGGCTTGCAGCTGCCCTTAGGCCAGACAGCCAGGAGAGCTGTGGATTCAGAGCTGCTCCTACAGCAGTTGGTTGTGTCACCAGTTTTCTAGTGTAGAGTGTAATCTGAATCAAAACCGATTTGGGAGCACCTGCAGCTCTTCTGGAAAGTCCCCCCTGTTGTCTGGCATAGCTCTGTTTGGGATATTTGCTGTGAAGAGCAGCCTGTGCTTCCCCTCCCTCGGTTCCTCCTCTGGTTGTTGAGTTGTCTCAGTTCACCCAAGCGATTCCTCTCACTGTAGAAGTGAACAAGTTGACCTCCCACCACCATGCTCAGCCTCTGCTTCCCACCTGTAAGTTTGTGAGGAGAGGGACAGCAGCTCTGCTTGGAAAACAGAGCCCAATGCCATGGAGAGAGGGCAGATATTCCTTTGATGGGAAAAGCAGTTTCTGTCCAGCTCCAGCACCTCAGTGAGCTGTGCTGTGACTGCACCGTAGAGAGTAGAGGTTGGAGGGCAGGATCTGTGGCACAGAACAGTCAGACCCTCAGTTTCCCCTTGTGCCACTTAGTGGAGGGGAATTAGAGATCATGTGTTCTCCACCTTGGAATGTTGGTGTTGGTACTCGTGTCTCTCAGGAACCAGCATGTGCCCTGCCACAGGCCTGCAGCTGCCCTGCAGCTCGGGTTTGAGCAGGGATCAGATATTTTCCTACCACTTCACTGTATCTAGGGAATGTCCCATGACCAGCAGGAGCAGAAGCAAGTGGGACCAACCACGAGGTTACCTGACTCTTGGCTTTGTTCCTCTGCAGCCTCCCTCCCCTGCTGAAAGCCCTGGGGTTGTTTGCTGGAAGCACAGGGTGTTCCTGCAGCATTCCTTAGTGGAGTGGGAGCAGAGGGAGGGCAGCAGACAGTGACACGACTGGATGTAAAGATGTATTGCCCTCAGCCAGTCCCACTTATTTTCTGAGTTGGGGAGAAGGAAGTGCTGGAGCTGAAGAAAATGGATGTTGGCTGCTCCCCCTGCTCCCCAGGGCTGGCACTGGGGTGAGGGGTGGTTTCCCTGGATCAGGAAGGAGAACTCTGCTCCCTGGGTCCTGGGTTTGCTGTGCCCCAGCCTGTGTTTGGGATTTCCTGCGGGGGGATTTCAGCTGTGCTGACTCTTTCTCTCCTTGTCCCCAGCGCGCAGAGCGAGAGATCTTCGAGAGGTCAGTACCTGTGGCTGTTCCTGCTCCCTTCCCTCCCCCTGCTCCAGGCTCATCCCTGCAGCTCCTGTGCAGTGTGCCATGGCTCAGGCACCCCGGGACACCTCTGTCCTCCCTCGTGCTGCCTCTGCTGGGGACAAGGACACGGTGCAGAGATGCCAGTGTGGCCTCTTGTCTCTGCTCCCTGTGCTGCACGGAGCAGCCTGACAGCTGGAGATGCTCCATGTGCAGAGCCAGAGCAGTAGCCCTGGTTTACAGGAGAACTTCTCCAGCTCCTCAGAACACTCCACGGGGCTCGCTGGGAGGTGGAGCAGGCCTGTCCTGGCTGTGGGCAGGAGGTGGGGTGGTGCTGGTGGGATGCTGGGTGCTCCGTGCTGGGGGTGGCTGGCACAGCCTCAGTGGCCCCAACAGCCCCATGGGTGACACTGGGCTGTCCTTCCCTGAGAAGGCACCTCAGTGACTGTGTGTTCAGAGCTCTTTGTGGCTCCTATGAGTGTGCTGGCCCTGGCTGCCCTGCACTGCCCAGAGGGCTGATGGGGGTAATTTGTGCCTGCAGAGAGTATGGGATGTGCCACAGCACATCCCCACCAGCCTTTCCTCACAGCCATGAGTTCTGGGGGTGCTGCAGGACACAGGAACCAGCAAACCCTCTGTCCTGCTGTGCTGGGTGAAACGCAGCTCCTGCCACACCCTCTGTGCTCCAACTGTTCTAAAGAGGGAAATCTGAGTCTCCCACTGTTCCTTGTGCTCCCTTTGTACCTTGATGGCTGCTCTCAGACACATTTATTTACCCTATGTCTGCCGAGTGAGGAGCTGTTGATTCAGGCTGCTGGGACGTGTTTTACAACACTGCAGTCCTTTCACAAGGCGCTGTGAGCAAAGCCAACTGAAAGTATCACTTACCCTGAGAGCTGTCTCAGAAACCTCTAGTGTGGCCTCTCTGCAGCCAGAGCTCCTCTTTAACCTCTGCCATGCCTCCTAATGATCTTTATAAACGCCTCCCAGCACAACAAATCATTGTATTTTGAAATAACTCTTGTTTTCCTTTGTTAGGACAGAGGTGGCGGAGGGGATCTTAGAGCCACAGGAGTCCCTGAAGTTAAACTTTAATCAGACGTGTGTTCAGAGTCCACTCCTACATCGACTGTGGGCCTCTGCTGTGCTCTGCTGCCTCACAGGTCAGTGTCCCACTCGGGTCTCACATAGAATCACAGAATCATAGGATGGATTGGGTTGGAAAAGACCTCAGAGACCATCGAGTCCAACCCTTGGTCCAACTCCAGTCCCTTTACCAGATCATGGCACTCAGTGCCACGGCCAAGCTCAGTTG
>JAOXXN010000220.1:530598-542752 GCA_026770055.1 Myrmophylax atrothorax | reverse complement strand
CAGCTGTGCCCTGGGCAGCTGCTGCCAATGGGCCATTGGGAACAGTTGCTGGGCAATGAATGGAGGGTTTGGAATGCACAGCTTTGGTCACCCCCACACAGGGACAAACTGGGCCCACCTGCTCAACTGGGACAGGTTGATTTCCAACCACTGATCCCTTGGGAACACCAAACAGAGTCATGTGAAGCATCTCCGTGGCTTTTGCTCTGCAGTCAGGAGGAGCCAGAGCCACATTCTCACAGCCAGGGACTGCCCTTCTAGTGAGAGGAGCCAAAATCCAGCAGCAAAACGTGATTTGTTCAGGTTCTTTTACTTCTAAAATAGAGGTTTAACCCATTTGGTAACTTTTTGGAGCATTAAAGAGTTGAATAAAATGTTCAGAGGACTAAAAAATCAGATGCTTCACCAGTGCCACCTTAGTGGTCACCTCCCAAAATAAATCCTTGGTGATTCTCACCTACTTCTGACAGGAACAAGCACAAATATATTTTCTTCAGAACTGGACAAGAAAGAAATACAATTAAAAAGAAGCACAACTAAAAAGAAATACAATTATATCCAGGAGTTTATCGGGTTTAGGTCCAATAAGAGGGTTTTTTATCAGGGTCATTGAGAGGTTTTGGGGAATATGTAGCTTTAGAAGCAGGTGGACTGATGTGTGTGTGGGGGGGAAGACTTCTCCTTTTAACCAGAACTTGCAAAAATGTTTCTTTTAATACCATTTTCTCCTCTTCTGTGTAAAGATGAAATGCTGTAGGTGGGGGATGGAGATGCCCCATTTCTCCTGCTGGCATAAACCCAAGTGCTGATGTCAAGCATTGCCCACCCATTGGAATTACCCGGTTTATAAACCCAAAAACTGGTACTAAGCACTAAAGCTGGATGTGTCTGGCTCAGGAAGAGGTTGTCTGTCCTGCTTGGTTCATTGTCACAGAAATTCCAGTGGCAGAAGGGACTGATGGAATCACTTTTCCAGTTTAACTTGCACTCTGATCCAAACAAACCAGGTTTCAGCAGGGGAATGACAATATTCCAGGAGCCAGGGAAGAATGAAACAACTTGATAAAATGAAGATCAGATGTTGCAAAACTTCTCTGAGGGAAACTGAGGAATCACAGCACAGACCTGGCAAGAGGAGGATGCAGGACAAAAACCAGGCACTGGAGCTCCTCAGATAAACTCTCACAGGTTTGCCAAAGGAAGGGACCTCAAAGCTCATCTTGTCCCATGGGCAGGGACACCTTCCACTGTCCCAGGTTGCTCCAAGCCCCATCCAACCTTGGGCACTTCCAGGGCTGGCAGTCCCTGCCCTCTCAACCAGCTTTGCCCTTCTGTCACCTTTAAAATCCAGACTGAAGTTCACCATTTCTCCTCCTGGTCCCCGTTTGATATCCAGGTAACCTCCTCTTTCCATGCATTTTAGATCCCAACACAGGGAAGATTCTCAGGGCCAGAGCCTCTCCTGGAGAATGGATGGGACTGGGGAGGTTAATTAATGAGTCCTGCAGCTGATTGACACTCATTTCTAACATCTTTTGTTCTTGCATTGCCCAGCTGAGCTCTCAGTCACGTTGTGTCCTTAAGATTATCACTTGGAATGCAACTGGAAGTGCTGAGGTTTGGGAAATCCTGCTTGCCAGGCATATTTTTTATTTAAAGAGCAGTGAAAGAGAAAAAAAAGGACATGAAAAGAAGTAGGAAAAAGCCTTGTAAGCTTAAAGGAAGCTTAAGGAATACAATGCAGAGAACACAGGGAGGAGATAATTGGAATTGGGGGTTGTGTGGAAGTATTTTTATCAGGATTTTACTAAAGGTTTTGGTATCTGGGGGTTTATATCCTGTCCCAGACTTCCTCCATTTACCTCTCAGTGCCATCCTCACCCAGAACAGCTGCTTCTAGAGCAGTTTGCTTGGGAATTTCAGGCATTTGTTGTTGAGAAATGATCCAAACCCTTCAGCTGAGTGACATCCTGACCTCGCTGAGGGTGTCCCACCCTGTCTGAGCAGCATTGGATGGCAAACTCCTCGGTGCCAGGCTGGGTTTTGGGAATGCACAGCACCCCTCCCAGCTGGCACAGGCCTTGGATATGCCAGAGGACAGTAATGAACACCATGGGACTGGTGCTTCTCCCCAGTGAGTGACACCTTCATGGCAGGGAGGGGACAACACCATCACCACAATTGACTTGGCCACTATTAGGAGGAAACCCAACCCCTTCCCAACTCCTCCTATTCCCTGGCAGAGGAGGAGATCAGTTTATGTTGTCTGCCACAGGTCTCAGAGGTGCCCAAGTGCCCCTCAGAGCCACCCATTCTGCCCCTCAGCCAACTGGCAGCAGAGCAGCTCTGTGGGCACGTCACAAATTGGGTTTGGCTTTTCATGATTTGCTGTAATGTGCTTGATTAAAAACCTGCCTAAATTCCCAGCTTAATGAACCTTAAACTTCCCCATCAGATCCATTCATTCTGGAGGTCCCAGTGGCCTCCCAGCACAGGAAGGTTCAGCTGCCACATTAATATGAAAAAGAAGAGTTGCTGGAGGAACTCAATTAAAAGAATGCACCAACAATAGGACTCGATTGCTGTTTTGCCTGGGAATGGAGTGACTGTCTTTTGTTTGTTCTTGTTAATTAATCAAGTGGTTCCAGCAGGAACAACACTCCCCAAGGCATTGCTCAAACCCCCGGGGTGGGGCTGGGGAAGAGCAGCAATAAGGGATGACTTTGCCACGGGTGGTGGGGGGAGACAGATGGATCAATTTGCTGCTCATTAATATTACAGGAGCTGCTCTGTTATGATCCAGAGCTGTTTGATTGATGAGGGAACACTCAGCAGTGCTTACAGTGCCAGTTGGTTCCCAGGAACAAGGAATCATGGAATGGTTTGGGTTGGGAGGGACCTCAAAGGTCATCCCAACCCCCTGCCGTGGGCAGGGACACTTTCCACCAGCCCAGGTTATTCTAAGTCCCATCCAACCTGGCCTTGGACATTTCCAGGGATGGGACAGTCACAGCTTCTCTGGGCAACCTCTGCACCCTCCCAGCCAAGAATTCCTCTCCAGTATCCCATCTATCCCTGCCCTCTGGCAGTAGGAAGCCATTCCCTGTGTCCTGTCCCTCCAGGCCCTTGTCCCAAGTCCCTCTCCAGTTCTCCTGGAGCCCCTTTAGGCACTGGAAGGGGCTCCAAGCCCTCCCTGGATTCCTTCTCTTCTCCAGGTGAACATCCCCAGCTCTCCCAGCCTGGCTCCAGAGCAGGAGGGCTCCAGCCCTCTGATCAACTTAAGGCAATGTATTCCCAAGTCCTGCTGTGAATCTGCACAAACCCACTGTCCTGTTGTGGCAAATGCCATTAACTCCTGCTGTCTGCGCTGTGGGGACTGCAGTTCTGCAGCCGCCCCAGGTCTGCAGTGTTTGCCTGGGCAGCCATCAGTGCTGGCAGCAGAGCTTTGTTCCTCTGGAGGCATGTGGGATCTCCAGGTGTGTTTGGAGCTTTCCTTGGAGTCAGCACAATACAAGGAGCTACACATACTTGGCTTCAGTGTAAAACTTGCCAGATCTGTAATTGTTCACCAGCATTTATCTGAAGACCTTCAGGCATTAAACTGTGTAACTTCCTACTGGCATAAAACAACTGTATCTGTCATTCATAGTGTTGATTGGATAAGGTGACACCCTGAGCCAAAACCGTGTGTTCATGGATCCAGGTGGCTTGTGGTATGTGGTTGTCTTTGGCATCTACTGCTGCAAAGGCATTTCCAGCTGATGGTGAGGATGGTCAGCAACATATGCAGGGGGGTTTGGGCTTTTCAGGAAGACCTTGTCCCTGTAAGGTACATATGGTCTGAATGACTGACTTAATGGAAGAGACCATTTTGTGTTTGTGTGAACCCTCTCCTCCAAGGACCATACAGAAACAGGGGCAGGTACAGCAGTCTCCTGGTGAGAAGAGAAACAGAAAGCTTTTAAAGTAGTTTGTCATTTCATACATTGTGTCAGTCTTGACAAAGATGACTTTTTTCAGTTATTGTGATAAAATGCAGCTATGCTGCTTGCTGTAAGCCCAAGGCAGGATCTGGCTGAGCTACCTCAGAGGAAGAAATGACAGCATAGGAGTTTTGGCAGAGTGGAAAATGTGACATTCAGGGCATGCTTCTTGTGAGTCAGCATCTTTTCTCTGGACAAGGGGATTCAGATGATTTGCTTGCCTTAATTCAAGACATACATTCTGAGTTGATCACCCTTTTTTTGAGGGAAGCTCTGGGGCAGGATGCAGGTGAAAGCCTGTTTCCTCATCTCCAGAAGCTTCTCCATTCCCTTCCCCTCCTCAGCTTTTCTCCTGATGGTTTCTGGGGGAGCTGCCCCTGCTGAGGCATTTTCGTGAAGTGGAAGATTATCTGATGTCTGAGGTGAGCACAGCAAAATTTATTGTCCTCACTTCCCCTTACATTGCCTGTGGGTGCAGGAGTCCTGGAGCCAGCATGGTGGTCCCACACCCCATGTCCTGTGCCTGCTTGTCCATTCCTCATGTTTGCAAATCACACTTGGGAAGAGGGCACATGGGCAGCCAGATGTTGAGACATTCAGCTGAAAAGGGCGTTCCCATCTGCAGTTGGATCAGTGCTTTGTAGTCACAAGGGATTGCAAGAACAAGTTACATCTCAGGTGTATCAATATCATGGACTGTTCCACCTCTGGCAGCCTGATCCTGGGACTCAGCAGCCAGGATGGGGGTCCAGCAAAGGTGTGGGTCAACCAGTAACCTCTCTTGAGGTTTTGACAGTCTGATTTCATGGACTTTAAAGAAGAGGAGATTACTGAGCTTGGTCCTGCAGGAGGAAAGGAGCTGGTGGTTGGAGAGAAGGAAGTTGGTGACAGAGAAGTCAGAGGAGGAACATGGTTCCCTACAAACAAGGTCATGTGAATGGCTGTTTGGTGACAGGATGGAGTGATTGATGTGCAGGGATAATAGGTCACTGGGGAGTCAGCCTGAAAGCTGAAGCCTCTCAAAATATCTGGGACACGATGGAAAAGAAAGTTAAGAAGACATCAAGTAAAGCTGGACAGCCCTTGCCCCCCCGGCCCACCTGCTTCCCTCAATGTGCCTTTGCGCCCTCCAGTTCCTGACTCTGTAAATGAGTTGGGCACTATGAAGCTGTTTGTGCTTCCCTCTGTGCGGACACTGCCCTGTGCCGAAGGACTGAGCTTTGGCTCCCAGGACCAAGCCCTTGACCAGCCTCCCTCGCCCCGGGCAGCCCTCGCTGAGGCTCCGTGGGGCCGTTCCTCCCCTGAGCGGGGCCTTCCCGGGATCAGCTGCATTTTCTGGCATTTACTGGCAGGCTCAGATTACCCCAGTGAAAATAATCGGTTATGCAAAGTTACGCTGTTTAGATTGGGTTTCTTCTGTGTGGCCAGCGAGGTGTGAAAGGCAATCTGCGCCCAAACCCTGCGGGCGCGTTCTCTGTGCCGCCTGGATATGATAGCCCCGGGTTGGGCTCTGGGGGGAGCTGGCTCTGGGCTCGGCCCAAAGGGAGCAAACCACAGGTGGTTGCAGTGGGACAGAGCTGCTGAGCCACACAGCGCTTCTAACCCCAGCCTGGCAGAGCCAGCGAGCTGCCCAGGAGGAGGGTGTGAGGTTTGGGTCTGACTGGACTTGGGGAGCCCTTTGGTCATCACAGCCGGGAGAGAAGGCTGGTGAGGGCAGGCCATGGCTGCTGGCAGAATATTCTTGTTAGGGTTTTACCATAGAATCACAGAATTGTTAAAGTTGGAAAAGTCCTCCAAGATCATCAAATCCAGCCATTTCCCCAGGACTGCCAAGGCCACCATGTCCCCAAATGCCACATCCACACAGCTTTTGAATCTCTCCAGGCTGGGCAGCCTGTTCCAGTGCCTGACCATCCTGCCTAGTGCTGACTCTAAACCTCCTCTGGCACAACTTGGTGCTCTCCTGTTCACAGACCCATCCTCATGGTCCATACAGTAAACAATGGCATAGTCAGTGAATTCTCACAGTTACAAGGACTTGCTGTCACTGCAGTATTTCATGGTATCCTTCTGATACTTTTTTTATTATCATCTTCCTTTTCTCCCTGATGTGATCGCTGATCTGGAGTCTCACTAGAGAGAAGTCCCTCTAGAGAGAAGTCTAGAGAGAAGTGGACCGACAGACCGCACTGACTCTCCCGCTGGAAGCCGTGGTTTTCCTGTCATTCCTGCCCAGACAGACCCAGACTCACTCCCAGTCCGAGGTGGTGTGTCAGCTGTGGGGAGGCTGTGTGTGCCCAGGGGCTCAGGCTGTGTCCCTGAGCCAACACACCAGTGTGGCACTGGGCTGTCTGTAAGGTCACAGCCGCTGTAAGGGGCTTGGTGGCTGCTTGTCAGTGTTCACAAGCACTGGAACATGCCGAGATCCACGAGGGATGGTCCAAGGGCTACTGGCTTGGCCAGATACTGCACACTCGATAGAATGGGAGAAACACAGAAAGGCAGCACATGCATATTTAAATCAGCATCAATTTATGCTGTCGCTGATCTGTGACTTACCGCAGTAACATTCATATTCAGCTTTAGTGCCAAAAACAATACTCAGCTGCTTTCTTACTCCTTAATGAAAAATACCTCTTTAGGGCTTCTTTGAAGTCCCCACCCCTGAAAATCCCAGCTATATTGTCATCATTGTTACTGTTAACAGCCCCTGCCAGGATCGGGAGCCTTTCCTGACGGATAGCTCCGCGGGGCTTTGTCCGGCGCTTCCATTCAGCCCTGCACTATAGCCAGTTTGCAATGGCTAATGACGGGCCTCCCAGGGGACTGCTGCCAAGCTCTCAAAGACCTCCCAGGTTTGGAAGTGGCAGGGTGTCTTTTTCCTGGGGCCAGCCACAGGAGGAATGCACACACTCAGATTCTCCTACCTAAGCTGCATCAGCCAAATTATTTTCTCAGTTGCAAAGAGTCATCCATGCGTGTAGGGCCGGTTGCTTAGCAGGACAGAGATAGCTGTGTCAGTAGAGGACATGGAATAAATAGAGGGAAAAGGTTAGGTGGGAAGATCACCACTAGTTTTATGCACTATTGTGTTTTAATGTTGAAAATACCCTTTTGGAAAATCATGTTAAAATATGAAAGTCTTTGAAAAGTTAAGCCAGGGTCTGTGTCTGAGGTAGGACAAGACTCATCTGTGCAGTGTGCAGTGATGGTGCAGTGATGTTTGTGGGTACGGTTAGGGGTGTGAATGGTGTCTCCATGAGCTGGGCTTTTATGTACCATTTGCAGAGGAGAGACAGAAGGATCTGTCTGAGAGACTGGAGGATCCCTGAGGATCTGTTGGGAATGGGACTGAGAGACTTCTGCCAGGATTTCATGAGAGTTTTCGGTCGGTGTAGGCAGACGCTGAGGCTGGAGGAAGCCAGGCCTCTGCTCTCGCCTCTCCCTGCCCCAGACCCTCTCACCCCCCTCTTCCCAGCACAAGTGCTTGTTTAACTGCAGGGCTGCTGGATCAGGGAACTGATCCCAGTTGAAACAGGCCTGTCAAAACCAGATGGTTAATTTTATCCCCACTCAGCTCCCCAGTCTGGGTCTCTCTGCAGCCGCCCAGATGTGTGGCCATGGGGAGGGGGCAGAGGGCTCTGCCTCTGCTGGGTCAGCACAGGCTCGTGGTGGCCAAAGCCCTGTGAGCCCAGAGCTGGACAAGCTCTGGGTGGTTCTCCCACAGCCCATCCCAGCCAGACAGGGAGAACGTGCCGGGGGCTCAGCGGGAGCCCCTGTGCTCCATGGCTGCCCACTCCTGGCTCAGGGCATGGAGCCTGTCAGCCCTACCCTGCTCATATCCACTGGGTCTGGACCCTTCAGACAGTTCAAAATCTGGTTTGCAAGTTGAAATTGGAGGTTCAGCTCGAAGTTAGGTAGGTGCTTATCCCTGTGTCCAGATACTACAGCTCTGGGTCGTGTCTGAACAAGCTCACAGCTTCTGAGGGTGTTTCCCCATCATTCTGAGTGAAAAGGGCTCTTCTCTGTGCTTAGCAAATGCATATCCCAGAGAATATGTAAAACTTGGTTCATTTCTTGCACTTGTGATGCCAAATGCAGCTGAATCTTTCTCCCACTAATGGAATCCAAATTAACACATTCTCGCATTAAAATGATTCCTTTTTTTACACTGAGGGGAAAGCTGCCCTCTCTGCAAGTGATGCTGTGCCTTTAACTGGGCTGCTACTGTAGAGAACAGTTGAAGCTTCATTTAGCCTGAATGAAAAACTCCATGCGAGTTGCTGAAGAGAGGAAGCCGGTGGTGGATGATTTACTTGGAATGCCCTACAGCAACAGGGTTATAAATGAGGAGGGGAAACACCAAGAGCACTGAGATCTGAACCAGAGGAAATGCATGAAGCCTTGAAGTGACCTTATGCAAATTCCTAATGATGAGACTTAATTGAACTCATTTTTTCCAGGGGTTGTAAAGATCAAAATAACAACAGCCTTGAAATGCAAAGATCTCTGGAAAATGCATGTGAATGTATGTTGCATACAGCTGAAAACTGCCCTGGGGTGGTGTGACCAGGCTGCCCAACCGCAGGACACCGACCCCAGGCTTGCTCCGGGAGCTGGGGGTGCCCGGGGGCCCCAGCCATGGCACTGGGGCTGCTCCAGGTGCCAAAGCAATGCCTGGGCTCTTGTCCTGCCTCTCACCTTGTGGGATGCTGGCTCTGCAGAAATGCTGATTTGCAACTCGGTGTTTCTGCGCTGAGCCCCAGGAATCCTGCAAGCCCCAGGGAGCCTGGCATGTCCCAGGGAGCTTGGCGTGTCTCAGGAATCCTGCGAGCCCCAGGGAGCCCGGCATGTCCCAGGGAGCTTGGCGTGTCTCAGGAATCCTGCGAGCCCCAGGGAGCCTGGTGTGTCCCAGGAAGTTTGTAGTGTCCCGGGAAGGGAATGGTGTGTGTCAGGGACAGCCACTTGTGAAATGAGCTGGTGTCATTCCATGGCTTCGTGGGGCTGGTGCCCCATCACAGACACGACAGTCCCAGTGAGGAGAAGCAGAGCCACTCCAAGGGCACCAGGCTGTGCCCTGCTCAAGGGCTGCTTCCTGAGGGGAAACAACATGGGCATGTGTTCAGTATGACTGTGTCAGAAACTGATCCCGAGACTGTCAAGACCGAATTCCTGTGCTGCTCATAGAGCTGCAGATTTTTTTCATCTGTTCTTTTATTTGGCTCTAGGATTTATTCCCCGGAGGGGGACTTTTCACAAGGGCATGTAGTGATAGAACAATGGGAAATGGCCTTAAGCTGAAGGAGGGCAGGGTTAGATGGGATATTTAGGAAGAAATTTTTCCCTATGAGGATGGGCAGGCCCTGGCACAGGTTGTCCAGAGAAGCTGTGGCTGCCCCATCCCTGGAAGTGTTCAAGGCCAGGCTGGATGGGGCTTGGAGAAATCTGGTCTAGTGGAAGGTGTCCCTGCCAATGGCAGGGGGTGGAACGAGATTATCTTTAAGGTCTCTGCCAACCCAAACCATTCTGAGATTCCATTTCTCCTCTTTCATATTAATGCATTGGTGCCAACATGAAGAAGTATTGATTTGAGGAGAAAAAGCATGTTGGGCACTGCTGTGAAAAATACTCATTCCTGATTCTAGTGCCTGAATTCTCTGGTCTGGTGTTTCCAAGGACTTGCAGAGAGAGGCACCCACATGCCCTGCTTGTCTATGAAACACTGGCTGCCAAAGTCATCTGAATTTCATTCAAAATACCAGATTAATTGGCTTATTTAGATTCATAACCAGCAGTAGAGAGGAGGAGGCTCTGACCCAGTGAAAACGGCAGATGTGGCTGTGAACAGCAGCTAATGAAGATGAAAAACCTTCCCTGTCCAGAGGAATCCAAACACAGCCTTACAGATGAGTCTGCTGGCCCAAGTGCAGCTGTTTGTCTTTCCAGTAATCTGAAGCTGGAGCAGAACCCTGAGAAGTGGAGGGAACAGTGACTGTGTGTGTGTAGCAGAGGTCAGTCGTGTGTGCAGCTCCCCGTGGCAGGGTGAGCTCCGTGGCACGGCGGTGCCACCGCGGCTGCGCTCCCGCCGGCACAGCCTGGCTCCCACCTCCAGCAGCCCAAGGAGAGCAAGAAATTCAGTGCTTTCCCTTCAGAGGGAAGCTGGAAAATCTTCTCTGTGTTTAAAGTTCCCATGGCTGCAGTTTGAATTTGGCACACAGTTGGCCACGGGGTTATCTGAGGTCATGTACTCAAATAGTTGTAGATAAAACAAGGGCCTGTTTGGATTGGAAATCTCCAGAGGGCTTTTCCTCTGCGCGCGGGTAATGATATTGCAGGAGGACAGGAGCCAAAATAAAGATTCAGCTCCGTATGCAGTAGCTCAGTAAAGTAAAATGAGCAATGGAAAAAAAAGAAGAAAAAAAAGAAAAATATGTCTGTTTTCATTGCATTATTTTCTGAACTTGCTGTTGGGATGAAGTAGTTCCAGCCAAGGAGAGGGAGTCCTGCAGCGAGGCACCATCCAGGACTGGGCTCCTGCACTGCTCTTCCAGGAAATTCCCTGGAGCTGCGGGAAGTGTCTGCTCTCGGCTGGGCTCACCTGCCCGCAGGCTCTGGAGCAGCCACATGGCAGGGCCCACACTGCAGAGCTGGCAGAGATGGGGACATTGCAGAGCTGGCAGAGCATAGGGACACTGCAGAGCTGGCACAGAGCACAGGGACACTGCCCGGGGCAGCCACATGGCAGAGCCCACACTGCAGAGCTGGCAGAGCACAGGGACACTGCCCGGGGCTGCACTGGCTCCTGCTGCTCTGCTCAAGGGGTTTGTTCTCAAAATCCTTATGAGTCAGGGCACCTATAAAGAGGGAGAACTTAATGGGTTTTGGAAGTTAAAGAGGGAATAAGATTTTGTCAGGCTCTTTCACAGGCCCTTGGGCTTTTATGGGAAACTATTTCCTCATGGCTAGTGGCAGACTGAGCACACTGGGACAAGAGCTGCGAGTCAGTACTTTTCCAAGCTGCCCTTGGAGAACAGCAAGTGCATGTAACAGCAACTCTAACTCTTTGCTCACTGCCTGCTACAGCAAGCTTCATGCCTTCCCAGCCTCTTATTAGGAAAATAATTGAAATGCAAAAGAATAATGACAAAGTCGGGAAGAAAATTCAGCCTTTGGGAGCCTTCTGTCTTCCTTGGAGTGATGGATGCTGCTGTAAACACATCACCTGATGAGAAGTGAGAAAGTAAAGGCAGAGGAAAGTAGAGGAAAGGAAAAGCCAGAGAAGGTATTCTCCACACATCAGAGCTCAGGGCACCAGGGACACTAACCAGGACTGTCCTCCTGGTGCTGTGCCCACAGGCCTGGTAGAGCACAGAGGGGCTGAGGGGGAGCCTGGAGGTGCTTGTTCCCTCAGGAGCCAGGACTGATTTGTTGAGAGCAGCTCCGCATTTTGCCCAGTCTCCATTGCTCCTGCTTTCTGCTCCCTTGGAGTGGGAGAGTACAAGGAATCCTCCTGCCTGCACTGGGAACCCCGATGGAGGGCAGTGGGGCAGTGTTCCAGATGTGAATTGTGGGTGGCACATTAGCAGTGCCACCTCCAGGCTGGTGCCAAGAGGGAGTTGCTGTTTGAGAAGAGAGCTGTCCCACAGCAGGCGGGGTCACCCAAGCGTTGCAGAGACCTGCTGCATGTCCTTTAGGCCTTTTCCTGAAACCTCTTACTAACAGGAATTGTATCTCTGTATAGAAATCGCCCTAAGACAGCTTTTGGCTCTGTTGGGTGTTTTACTGTGTTTGGTTTAAGCTTGCTTCTTGAGGAACTCAAGATGTGGATGTTTTGGTGGTGTCTTGGGCATGAGGAACCCAATGGCAATGAGTTTAGTGGGACTCATGAATCCCTCTCCTGTGAGCAGCTGAGAAGAATTCAACCTCAGCCAACAAATCTTCTACACCTTCGTTAGAGTTCATCAGAGTGCTCATTGGAGACTCTGAGGGCTTGAAAGGTTCTATGCATAGAGCTACAGACTGGTTTGGATTGGAAGGGAACTTAAACCTCATCTCATTCCACCCCCTGCCATGGGCAGGGACACCTTCCACCAGCCCAGGTTGCTCCAAACCCCATCCAGCCTGGCCTTGGACACTTCCAGGGATGGGGCAGCCACAGCTTCTCTGGGCAA
>JAOXXN010000220.1:515894-528848 GCA_026770055.1 Myrmophylax atrothorax | reverse complement strand
GACCTGTGTAAAAATGACTTTTTTCCTCCTCACAGGCCTGGGTGCAGGTCATTGGCACCATCCCTGTTGCAGGACAGTGACCATATGGTCAGGCTGGGTGTGTGATTGTGTGCTGTGCACTGGTGTGAGGGGCAGCACCCATCCAGCCCAAAGCCAGCCAGGACAGGGCAGTTGGAAATTCTAAATTTTTCTTGTAGACATTAGCACTGGCTCCCTGTGCTTTGTGTCCCCTCCCTGCCCTGCCTTTGGTCCTGCAGCAGAAGCTCTGCTGAGTTTGCTGTATGGCCACAGCGCAGCCCAGGTCTCTCACTTACCTCTCTGGGGCAATAACTCATGTTAATAACCTCATCTGAGTTCAACAGGATTGTTATTTTGGCTCAAAAGCCACTCAGGGCTCAACAGAAATGCCAAGGGCCTGGTTTGCAGCTCATGGACACAGCTGGGAGCACGAGGGAGACATTTGTCCCCTGAAGGGTCTGTGTGATTTGAGCAAACACACATCTGGCAGTTTTATGATGGTGACATTTTGCATTTTTTTCCTCAGCAGTAGAGCAAAATTAATCAGAAACGCTTTGGAATGACAACTGGTTTATGGGATCATAACCTGAGTGCAAGGAGAGGCTTGTCATCAGGGCAGCCTGGGAGCTAATTTGCTGAGACATTCAACTGCCTTTAAATCTCCACTGGAGAACTTTTGCATTTCTGGTCGTGGGTCACTTGTGCTAATTTGGCATTTCTTAAAGCAATTTACATTTTTCTTTCAGCACAAACACTTATCCTCTCTAGTAATGAGAACGCTCCTGTGCCTGGTTTCGGGGGTGGTGGTGAAAGTGGTTCAGCTCTGAAGGGAGGCAGCTGTTCTCCTTGGCTCGCCAGCAGCTTTCAGGCATTTGTTGAGCCTACAGAGGAAACACATTCTTAAGGTCTGTGTCAGGAACCCAGCTTGGAAGGCAGAAAAGCCGTGTGAATTGTCAGGGTTGCTGTAAGACCTGTCATTTGTTACAGCCCCGGGGGTGCTGCAGGGCGTTTGTGGTGCGTGTTGGTGAAACCCTCACGGGATCTACGATGCAACACATCGAGCAGATTTTAATCTCACATTAGAGTTGAGTCAGGAGTTGCTGTGTGAGAAGGAAGAGTGGTCATGTGGTT
Organism: Myrmophylax atrothorax; assembly: GCA_026770055.1. Taxonomy (NCBI): domain Eukaryota; kingdom Metazoa; phylum Chordata; class Aves; order Passeriformes; family Thamnophilidae; genus Myrmophylax; species Myrmophylax atrothorax. The sequence goes on along the minus strand of JAOXXN010000220.1, from coordinate 527,699 downwards.
ATTAGTGCACAGAGATGGATGCCTGATGTGAGTTGGGGTCTGTGGGTTTGAGCGTAACCTGGCCAAGAAACGAGCTGTTATCAATATGGTACAAGTAAGGCTGTTCCTAAAGTAATTTAATCTTAAGCATGTGAAGCAAACCTCAGACCCTGCCCTGCCCTGTGCATCCCAGAACTGGAGGAACAGTGGGACAGTTGTGCCTGAGCTGCTCAGTGCTGTGCCAGGGCAGGGTCAGGTTGGATCTCAGGGAAAGGCTCTTCCCCCAGAGGGTGGTGGGCACTGACCAGGCTCCCCAGGGCAGTGGGCACAGCCCCAAGGCTGCCAGAGCTCCAGAAGTGTTTGGACAATGCTCTGAGGGACATGGTGGGATTGTTGGGGTGTCTGTGCAGGGGAAGGAGTTGGACTCAATGACCCTTGTAAGTCCCAGCTCAGGATATTCTATGATTCTGTGATGCTACTATAGTGAGTTTGAAGGCTCTGGAGAGGTGTCTCCTGATGAGATCAGAAGTTTGGAAGTTAAAGAGGGAGTAAGATTTGGATAAGGGTGGTTTATTTGGTGTGGAATACAAAGGTGCCAGGACCAGCTGGAAGAGGAGAGGACTGTAAAGCCCATGAGAGCTCTTGCACAAGCCAGATGCAAAGCAGGGACCAGAGCAGAAATGTCAGGAAAAAACAGGCCCTGGGTGACCCAACCTCCCTCTGAAGGGTCCAGGAGGTGTCACAGCCCTGGGGGTGGATGAGCAGGAATAAAAATGAGGGAGAAAAGGAGATGGTGGACTGAACCCAGGCATTGAATAGTCTTTGCAGATTCCCACATCTGTGCCAGCAAGCCTTGAATTCAGGTTTAAAGTAAAAAATGTCATTTAGATCAGTGCTTCCAGCCTAGGTAACATTTTTTTCAAAACATGAAAGTGCAGAACAGCTACTTCCCAGGAGGAGAGCTCCAAACAGGAGGTTGTTTGTGTGTTGCTTGTCCAAGCGACAGTGATTAAAGGTTCCTCAGGAGGCTGTTCGCTCATCAGGGATTTGAGCCTTTGCTTTCAAGTTCCATCTCCAGCTGTAAACTCACACGAACCTTTGCCCAAGAGCAGTTTTTTCCCTGAAATATGTGAAATCGATGCTTTGGTACAAATCTCCTATTTGTGTTTGGGTTCTGCTTTGTGACTCATCTACCTTGGCAGGAGACATCCAGCTGGTGACAAACTGGATTACTGAATGAGGGAAAAATCCATATTTGCTGGGAAGATACTTGGGGACCTCAAAGTCCTGCCTTGAGATAAACACTCATCCCAGCCAGGAGGGTAGATGGGAATATTTTACATCACTCCCCTTTCTTCTCTGTGAATATGGAAACTCTCCTCCATAGTCATGATGGATCATGTGGAAATACAGAGCAGAATCCTTTGCCTTTTTGGAACCAGGGACATGCTCCTGTCAGTAATTTTTGACGTGTACTCGGAGCAGTTTTTTGGGTGCATCTCTCAGTCCCTCTCTCGAGACATTCCCGCAGAACCCCAGGAGAAACAGGTGGCCTCCAGACAAGGTCCATGCTGGTCCTGTGCTCCAGTCAGGAGGGCCCTGCTGGTGGTGACTGTCAGCCAGGCAATCCAGGACAGTCTCCCTCCTTGGTGGTGGAAGACATTAAGACCATTGATGTGTGACCCCGAACAAAACGTGCTCTTGTTGCAGCCCGATGGGCCGGGACTGATGCTGGAAAGCTGCATCTTCCTCCCAGGACTTGGTAAAGACTTCCAGAAAGCATTTTCATGGAAGAAAGTCCCATCTCCTCATCTCCCCTGCCACCCCCAGTCACAAGCATCTTTGTGTAGTCCTTCCCCATCGCTGTTTTCCCATGGCAAGAAGTGCCTAGTTCAGAAAGCATCAGCCCCAAGCCCTTTGATCTTTTCTTTCTCAAGAGAAAAAAGATTAAAAAGAGACAAGAAGTTAAGGATTTGTGAGGGGGAACGGAACATGAATAGCAAATTCTGCTGTGGAGGTCACCTCCCCCCAGCTTTCTTCCTGTGTGATCAGGAGGAGGGAAGGGTGCGGAGCCGGTCTGTTGGGGGATCCAGGGAGGAGGGAAGTAAATTGGGAGCAGAGGAGTGGGGGTGGAGTGGTGAAGCCCTTCAAAAGGAACAATGCTGCCAGCTCTGGCATTGTCAGGCGGCCCTTTACAGAGGACCATGAATACAGGTTATAAATTCTTTGGCCATTCAGAGTGCTCTCCAAACCTGACTCCAATCCTGCACTAAACCAGGCCTGAGCCCTATCAGTTGCATAGCAATGAATTCATTTACATCTGGATAGTTAATCTCCAATTCACTTGACAGTTTATCTTCCTTGGAAGAGCAGCAGTGCCTGCTCTATTGTGTTGGAGCCAGTCGAGGATCTTCAGCTGGGCCAGCACCTCTGCTTTGTGCTCAGCAAAGATAAACAGGGTGGGTGTTGATATGAAACATGAAGTTATTGCCCCGAGCTGCTTGATTCTGGTGTCCTTTCACTTGACACCTTCCTTATCTTCATCCTTTGCCTCTCCAGTGTGGCAATGCCATAGCCCTCCATCACTGTTGCATACAACTGGAGTGTGACTTTCTGATGTGAATGGCATTAGATGAACAATTGGCAATCCAAAATTACTTAGTTTGTTCTCATTTACTGTGGTCTCCTAATTCTGCACTGATTTTTATCTCTGAATATTTTCACAGAGTCATAATATTGTTAGGGTTGGAAAAGCTCTCTAAGATCCCCAAGTCCAACATTCCCCCAGCACTGCCAGGCCCAGCTCTAAGCCATGTCCCCAAGTGCCACATCTACACCTGTTTTGAACATTTCCAGGGATGATTCCATCATTTCCCTGGGCAGATCCCCCAAGGTGCCCTGCAGCTACATCCTGGGGAGCTGTCAGCAGCCTGGATGGCCCCGAGGATGGGAGAGGCATCATTCACCCAGACCCCAGCGAGAGGAGGGGACGTGACTTGTGAGCCAAGGCTTTCTGAGTAGCATTGATTTAGCTCACTGTGCCTGGAGGAGTAATTGTGGTACTGCACATCCAACAGGCAGTGATGCAGAGAGGGAACCCGATGCTGTTGGGCTCTGTGGGCCCATGGAGATGAGCACATGGCCTGGTTTGGCAGATGGACTCACTATTCTGTTTGTGTTAAGAAAGTGGATCAGGAAAGGAGACCTTGGGGGTCAGAGGACAAAGTTAGGCGTGAGAGTTCCTTAATTTATTCATGTTTTTAAGTCTCTAACTTTAATTTCCTGCAGTCAGTATTTGTGTGTATTTGATGTGGTTTGGACATGATCTGGAGAAGGGCCACTCTAATTAAATATCCCTCTTCTTTTATCTGGAGTGGCTGCAAATCTTTAACTGGGCCTTTTGTTTCCTCTAATACAGAGTGTATTTACTGTGCTCTGGTCAGAACAGTGGCTGAAAGGTTTCGTGTGGTTAACACCAAACAGTGAAAAATAGTGAGGTAAAGTAAAAACTGATGGGAATTTAAAATCTAGTACTGAGTTGAGGCAGGAAAGCACCTTTGGCTTTTCCTTTAAGTACTAAACAATCTTTCATTTGTAGGCAATGAGGAAAAGTCAGAGATGTTTCCTTTTCTCAGGAAAGCTCAAACTGTGTCTGAGTCCCAGCAGTCTGAGACTGGAAGTGGAGCTCCAAAGACTGGGAACAGACCTGTATTCACTGAGCTGTTCCTGCTCTTCTCTCCCTCCCACCTCCCACCTCTCCATGGGAGGACCTGGAGCAGGAAGGTCACAGAAGTTCTTCAGTGAAAAGCAGCATCAGACTGTGGGAGCACTCTGTCTCCAGCAGCAGTGGGACTGTATTTCTTGTCTGTGACCTCAAACAGGAGTAGGTTTGATATTGGTTGATTTGGCTCAGCAATGTGGCTGATCTTTCTTCAATATGAGAGTCCAGCCTGTTCTGGGGTCTGTCTGGATGGACTCTACAGATGATGCCAGCTGGATGTATCTGTGAGTCACTTCTGCTTCCTTTACACATTATTTTTAGGAAACCAGTGAGCATCCAGCAAACCAGGGGCTTACCCCAGCCTGCAGTGCCCAGTGGAGTCAGTCCTGCACTCTTGGGGAGCATTGCTGGTGGCATCGTAGTACTGATGCGGTGGGTGGAGGACAAGCACAGGCAAAAAGGGAGATGCTAGTCCACTGAATTTATTCTGTAAGCGCAAGGGTAGAGACACAAGGGAGAGCATGAGCAGACAAGTGGAGTCAGAAACGTGCAGGAGTCCTGACCTCCCAGAGTAGGTGAGAACATAAAAGTGCTTCTGTGACAGTAAGAGGCAGTTGGATGTCATGATATGACTGGATCAGAAGTGAAATTGGCCCCCCAGCCCTGAGTGAGAAGTGATGGGTGTGAGCAGGAGAGGCCAGAGAAGCAGGGAATGTTGGGTTTGAGGGCTGGGGCACAGAGGGCTGAATGGCCATGGCATGGAGGGGATATGGCTGTTGCAGCAACGCTGCTGGGGCTGTGAGTGAACCCAAATGGCACTGCTGATACTGGAGAAGGTGCTGCAGGAGCTGCGAGGAGGAGATGGTGGGAGCTTTGCAAGACCTTCAGGTCCCTGTGCCACAGGCAGGAGCAGCTCACACCCCTGCATCAGTGTGTGACAAAAAAAGCCACAGCCAAGAGATAACTTGCTGGAGGCCAGGAGGTGAATATTTTGGTGCAGGCTGGGGAAAGGGTATAATAGAATCATAAAACCACAGAGTATCCTGAGTTGGAAGGTACCCACAAGGACCATCCAGTCCAACTCTTGTACCTGCACAGAAATCCCAGCAATTCCACCATGTCCCTGAGGGGATCATCCAAACACTCCTGCAGCTCTGGCAGCCTTGGAGCTGTGCCCACTGCCCTGGGGAGCCTGTTCAGTGCCCACCACCCTAAACCATCCAATCTAAACCACCTCTGAAACAGTTCCAGACATTCCCTTAGTCCTTGTCCTGGTCACAGGGAGCAGAGATCAGTGCTGCCCCTGTGCTGCCCCTTGTGAGGAAAGTGTGGTCTCAGCAAGACCTACTGCAAAGACCCCTTGGCTGCTGGAGGAGCTGCAGTGCCCCACGGGGGGATGTCAGCTCACACTGGCACTGCAGAGCAGTGATGGGCAGCACTTCCCATGCTGGGTGCAATGGGAGCAACAGCTGCAGCTCAGTCAAGGTCGAGCTGCACTTTTACCCCACCCTTCTCTCAAGCCACAGGTCCCCCTGCCCTCAGGACCAGTGTTAAGAGTTCACTAGCAGTGTCACAGGAGCCAAGAGCTGTCGCCTTGCAGTTAGCTTGGGAATGCTGCAACTGCTGCTCCAGGAGGGCAGGAGGGAGGCAGGAGGCAGAGCTTTGCAGGAAGGTCAGAGAATTTGGGATGGGAGAGTGGAAGGTGGACAGGGGGCTGGGGGCTGCTCTGTAAGCCTTTTCTATGTCCTTGACCTCTTGGGGTCACCTGTTCCAGGGGCAGGTGATGCAGCTCTGCCATCACCCATGGCTGTCTGTGGCATGTCCTGGAGCATGGGCTCTCCCTGCCTGGAGTTACACCCCCTCAGTGTTCTGAGCTCCTTCAGAGGAAAGGATGTGCTTTTCCGAGTGATGCTCTGAGTGTGATTTCAGGTATCCTCTTGGCTGTGTCCCTCTCTGAGACCAGGAGGTGGGAGCTGAGACACGGAAATGTGGGCAGGCCAGAGGAGCCCCTTGGGCTGGGCCTGGGGACCGCGGTGCCCTGTGGGGTGAGTGTGGGCTCCCCCTCAGCCCAGCACCTGGGCATGGACCACAGTGGCCCTGTGTCCATGACCATGAGGCTGAGTGCCTCCTTTGTCTCTGCAGCATTTTTAGCTGTTAAATAATAACATTTTTATTTGCCAAGAACTTTTAAATTCCATTTATGCCTCAGTATTTCTCTGCTCAGGATGTTGCTGTGGAACATGCAGATTGAAGAGGCCAGAGCTTGTTTCTAGCATTGGTTCATGGGGATTCAGCCATGATACCCAAGGCTGCTCTCAGCTGTCTGGGGAGCTCAAGGCAGGGAGCTTGTGTCCATGGCCAAGGTAATTCCTCCTCCTGCAGAGGAAGGTCATTTCCATTTGGGTGCCATAGTCATTACAGGAGCAGGACAGTGTTTTAAAAGCATTTGCCAATCAGTGTTTGTGTATTGGAGACTTCCTCCAGAGCAGAAATTCCCCCCAGCTTTGTCTTTCCAGCCATCCCTGGCAGCTGAGGAGGAGTGTGGGATGAGCTGTGAGGGGGTGCACTCACCCTTACCCTGGGTGACCTGCCATGTGCATCCCCTGTTGGAAGCATCGAGTCAGGAGGAGGTTTGCAGAAAAGGACACAGAATGAAACTTGCCTTTTGACAGTGATTTGATTTTTTCTTTAATAAGGACCATTTTATCCATTTCCCATTCATTCTGTGCTTTACCTGAGCAGACAGTGCCGTGGGGCTGCTGCTGCTGCAGGGAATCCTGGCTGTGTTTCTCCTCTGAGCCCCAGTGGGGCTGGCAGAGCCCTTGCAAGGTTCAAACTATTGCTGTTGGCAGCCGTGGGCATTTCTTTTTGTTTGCTTCATCCAAGATCTGCCCTTTCAGCCCCAGGTGGGAAAAGCCAGGGGCTGGCTGGCCCCTGGGGAGTGACACACTGAGTGTGATGAGTCACTTGGACAGCTCAGGTACCAACGTGGTGCATCCTCCAGCCTTTGGGATTTAATGTCACTTCAGTGTGTGACAGGAGAATGAGGTCTTACCAAAGCAAAATGATGTGATTAACCTTAAAATCTATGGGGAGATTCCGTGTTTGGTAAATAAATTAAAGGATCTGAAAACACAACATCCTGTTTCAACTCACAAAAAAGACTTTTTCCTGCAGAACCGAGACAGGGCTGTGGGTTTTTTTGTTTCTTTTTGGTGCACGAGTGGAAGAGAGGGGAATCATTCCTTCCTGTAGAGCTCATCCTGCTCTGCCTTCACAGCTCCTCATCTCAGTGTTTAAAGGCCTTCTTCTCATTCCTTGGTGTAGAAACCAATTTCTGTTTCTTGTGTCAGTGCCTGATGACCCTCGCCCATCTCTCCACAGGAAAGCTGTTATCTGTCTTCCTTATCTGCTTGGTGGTTTTTGTTTTTAAAATAGCCTAACACAACTTTATTTTATTTTATTTTATTGCTGTGCGTGTGTTTCAATGAAAATAAATTACAAGAAATAGCATTAATATAAATATTATGGTTGAGATTTAAACTAAACAAAATCGTGATGTTCAAAGCTGTATTTTCCATGGAAGCTGATGAAATCCCTTTACAGCAGTCTGGAAAGTGGGACACATGGGATGCAGGTGGGATGGAGTGGTCCTCTCTGCTGCTGCAGGGACAGCAAGTTTCTGTGAGTGTCTGTTATCTTCCATGACGAAAGCCAAATGAGGAATTGCTGCTACTTATACCATTGAACTTTCCTAAAGAAATTCTCTGCTGTGTTAAGAAAAAGCATGACAAATTCCATCCCAAAGGAATGGAGGTGGGGAGTGGGAACTTATAAGCCATGAAAAACAAGAGGTTTAAATGGAAAATGGCTTCACACCACAACACTTGGCACTCACCCTTCCACGCCTCAACCTGCACATCCAATGGAGCCAAGAGAAAATGGGGAATGAGTTTGTGTCTTTGGGCAGTGAGCCCTTCACTGGTGCCAGGCACAGCTGCCTGCCCTGTCTGCAGGTGAAACCAGCATCTTTGTGCTCTGGGCACAGAGCACCAGCCCTGGGTGGTCCACAGATGGGAATTAACCACTTGGGCAGTTTTGGGGAGCACTGGAGGCTCAGGCTGGTGAAGGGCAGTGCTTCACTTGAGGGGCTTCAGACCCTGCCAAGACTGAGGGAAGTTCTCAGCTGCTCTTTCACAAAATCACAGAATGGTTTGGGTTGGAAGGGACCTTAAAGCTCATCTTGTTCCACCCCCTGTCATGGGCAGGGACACCTTCCACTATCCCAGGTTGCTCCAAGCCCTGTCCAGACTGGCCTTGAACACTTGCAGGGATGGGATATCTACAGCTTCTTTGGACAACCTCCTTGGTGGCTCTCTGGTTTTGTGGGGCTCCTTCCTGTTTTCAGAGAGCTGCAGGCATGAGGGGAGAGGTGCCAGGGGCACTGAGGGTGCTGATGGAGCCTTCAGCACTCATGGAGCCCCCCCAGCTTGGCCCTGCAGCACCAGGCTGGGTGCTGGCTGGCTCTGCCTTCGGGGGCAGTGGAAGCAGATGAAGACATGAGCTGTTGTCCCACCTGGCCATCACTGCTGTGCTCTGCCCTGAGGGCTGCAGACACACCAGGACCCTGTCCCTGTGCCACAAAGTCCTCAGTCTCAAAACTCCACTTTCATGTCCTTGCTGTTGGTAATGGGGTGTCAAACCCTACAGAGCTCCTGGTTCACCCTGACCTCCCTGTGAGACCAGTATTTCCCAGTGTTCAAAGGGCCCAGTTTCCTGGGAGGACAGAGGGACTCCCAACCCCTCAGGTAGATGGAGGGGTCCCCCAGGGGAGGGTGGCAGCTCCTTCAACCACTGTGCCAGGGTGGAAATGCCGGATAGAGGACCCTACAGGAGAGGGTGTGGGGGGGAAGACCCCAGTGCAGGCCAGGAAGGGTTAAGGAGAGGGGCCATGGGCCAGGGATGAGAGCAGTGTCTGTGACCTGCTCCCTGCCTGCCGAAAGTGGGGGCTAAAGGCAGTATCAGAACCTCAGAGTAATATATTTTAAAAATTGTTTTCTTCTTGAACTAATGTAAAAAACAAAGAGCTTGTTTCAGTGCTCGCCTCCTCTTTCAAGCTGGATGGGATCCTGGATTTTTTAAAAGAAAACAAAGCATATTTCAAGTGCAGGCTTTCTTTTAGCCTTTTTTTTTCCCTTCCAGTTGCTTTCTGTTTGCTGACAGAGATTCTGGAGCCCTGGGGAAGGTACATCTGCCAATGATGGTCTCTGCTCTCCATGAATCCAGGCCCTGTGCTGGGGAGCTGTGCCTCCCTCGCTGCTGCTCCTTCCCAAGCAGGAGTGGGCTGAGCCCTGCAACAGGGTCCTGGAACCCTGGGAATGGCAGCATCACTGGCCCAGCACAGGGAAAAAGGGCTGTAGGTTGGCTGTACAAACCCTAATCTGCTGTCCCAAAATCCTGGCTCCTATGGCAGCTCCAGATGCTCTGGGCAGATGTGGTACTGAATTCAGTTAAGGCCTCAGACAATTCCTCCCAGCTTTGTGTCCTTTTGACTGCTTGGGTGGAAGATCCCACTTCTACTCCCGGAGACACCAAGGCAGGGAATGGTCAGTCTCATGTCCTGTGGGAATGTCAGTGGCAGAGTCCTGGTTTGCAGACAGACCTCCAGGACACGGGCTGAGGGATGTGCCAGAGCCCTGTCACCATGTCAGGTTGACATCAACCACTAGACAAGGAGCCTGACAACCAGCAGGAGCCAGACCCTTCACAGTGCCCTCCTGAGCCTTATCAGAGGGAAATAAATCCTGCTTGATTAGTTTTTTTAAATGAGAATTCTCGGCAAATAAATGAACTGCCTGCACAGTGATAATGGGCTGTTTGGGAAGTGAGTCTGCAGAGTGTATATGCGGCTGGAAGTCATCAAAACCATCTTATCCCGTGGAGTCTCCTGTGCTGAACTTGTGTTTACAATATCAGACAGGAAAAGGAATTTTTCAATGGGTATTTTTTGGTAATTTTTTCAGCCCAGCAGCAGTGTAAATGAGGGCCTGTCTGCACAGGGCTGGGGTGTCTTTGCTGGCTGCTGGGGCTTCACCTCCTGCTCTCCATCCCTTTTGTGTGACTTTGACACGTTCTGCTCCACTCTAAATGTGTGTATTGAGGTCTGATGGACACTGAATCCCATGGCCAGTGGTCTCAAAGGAATGTCAGGGAGGGGGACAAGCTGGTGCCTGGAGATGTGCCCACCACTCCTGCCCTCATCCCTTCTGTGGCTCCATGGTGTGCAAGGACATGGGGCCTTATGCCACACAAAGCTGCTGGGATTTGGGTTTTATCCACCAACTACTTCTTCATTTATTTGAACAAGTTCTCCTAAATAATCCTGACATTCAGTCACTAATTATGAACTGGACTAGGAACAGCCTTTGAAAGGATAGTCATAAATTGTCAGTTGTAGTTCACCTCAATGTTGGTTTTCCCTGAGAGTTTCCTCTCCCTCCTTTCCTGCGATCTTCTCATCCATAAAGATTCCTTTGTATGGTTTCTGCTAAAAGTCAGGCCCGGATAATTGGCCAATTTCCTGCACTCTGGCAGTTTTGTGGATTTGTTGTTCTCCTGCTTATCTTCCTCCCTGTGTGCCGAGATCGTCCCTCGTGGTGCAATGTGGAGCCAGCCCCAGCCATGGCTGTGGATCAGCTCCTGAAAGGCACCATGCAAAAGCCTGGAGTTTGGTGTTCTGGATGGTGATCCTGCCATTAGAATCACCTCTGCAGCAGGCAGGGAAACGTGGGCTCCACGGAGCCATGTGAGACCCTGCTTTAGAGGGAGAGGTAGATAAAACCCCTCGAGGTGATTCGGCTCAGATTGCTGGGTCCAGCCTTAGGTAACCATGGAAAAAATGCAAATGGAGCTTGGAGCCCAATCTCCCAATTGTTTGTGTGTGTGAAACCACTTGGCACCTCACATCTCTCTCTGAAAAGCTGGTGTCTTTAGATTTACGACATTATTTTTGATGCTGGAGGCCTTAAAACTGTTCTGACATAAACCCAAAGCTATTCTGCTATCCTCAAACATGAAGTCTTAAATGAGAACTGAAATTTATTGAACTGTATTTGAATTACAGTAGACGAGAGCACTTCAACATGTGCATGGAAAGAAGCCTGGGAGCAAGGGGAACAAACCTGACTGCAGATCAGAAACCAGAGCTTTTCAGAGGCACTCGGCGGGTTCCCCCTCTCTGGAGCTGCACCCTGGAGAAATCCGTTTTGCATGTGGAGCCATCCCTGTCCAGCTGTGAAACCCAGCTGAACTGCAAACTTCTCTGAAGGTTCACGGGTGGTTTGCATCTGTATCTGTGTCTGATTAGCCAACATTGCACAACGGCAGCGGGTGCTGTGCCAGTCCCTCCCTCCTTACCTTGACCCCTGGTTTCACTCTCATGCGTTGCTTTGTCTTTGGCTCAGACCAGCAAGTCCAACCTTACTTTGTGGGTCTCTAGAAATATAGAAATGCTGAATGGTGGCTGTGACTCCTGGGGACAGTGACAGACAGACAGCTCACCTGGAGTGGGGCTGGAGGTGGTCGTGAGCCCAGGCTTTCTCTAATAGGATTTTCACGATAATTTGCTTCCCCTGTCATGTTGTTTCAAATTCCTCACAAGCCATACTTTTCACAGTCTGGATTTTCTCTCATGAATTTCTCAAGGGGCTATCTGGAGGGGAAACTATTTCTCACCATAACAAACAACCAAAGCCTTCATCGTTAAAAAATAAAGCACTAACATGGCCCTACAATGGACCCCTTTGTCAAGTCACATCTGTTTAGATCACCAGAAATTATAAGCCTTTACTTTTGAAAGTAACTTTCTTTTATCAAAATAGGAAAGAGGACTGCAAAACATTCAGGAAAAATCTGCATGAAAGCACAGGCATGTGACAGTAGTCCCCTGGGTTACACAGAAAAACCAAACTGCCTCTGTATACAAATATTGGATTTAGGTTCTTCTCACCGAAGGTAAGGCTGACTCCATAGCAGAGGTCCCTGCTGTACTTGTGCAAAACCAGTGTGAAAAAAAATCTGGCCTACTGGACAGAAAAACTCTTAAT
>JAOXXN010000220.1:472801-500076 GCA_026770055.1 Myrmophylax atrothorax | reverse complement strand
GGGGCGAGGGAGGGCGTGGGGCACCTCGGCTTCACCCTAGTTATCATCCCCATCGCTTTCACAGGGCAGTAAAACTGTGATACGGTGTTACCCTGAAGGTCGGGGGAACTAACCTCTAAGCAGGTGCTGACAGTGGGAAAGGAAAGTGATCCGCAGCGTTCCCAGAGCAGCTGGGAGCCCGTTCCCAGCCCCGGCTGCACACAGAGGCAGGAACGGCTTTGTTCGAGGGGAACGCGTGTTCAGAGCGGTGGGATGTGTGTAATCCCTTCCTGTCTCATCTGCAAGAGTCCCGGGCCCGGTGCTTCCTCCCCTGATTGCTGCTCCCGGGACCCTGGGTCCCCATTCCCAAGCACCTGTGTGCCCATGGGCCAGGAGACAGAGCCTGTCCAGGGTCCCTGCCTGCTGTGTCTGGGGTGTCCCTTCCCTGCCCAGGGTCCCTGCCTGCTGTGTCTGGGGTGTCCCTTCCCTGCCCAGGGTCCCTGCCTGCTGTGTCTGGGGTGCCCCTTCCCTGCCCAGGGTCCCTGCCCTGCCCAGGGTCCTGCCTCACGCTGTGGTACTGAGCAAGGAATGGATCATATTTGCCATTGCCACAGCCTCAACCAGCAGAGCTGACTTGAGGCCAGTTAGGACTATCTCTGTGAAGCCATTCCTGTTAGAAACATCTGGATTCTTGGGCATTTTCTTGCAGATCTGTCTCTGGAGCATGGTAGGTGGATGCTGTATCTGCTCAGGAGCAGGTTGTGTCTCCTATCCTGAGAATCATAGAATCACATAGAATTGTTTGGGTTGGAAGTGACCTGTAAAGGCCAGCTCATTCCACTTCCCTGCCATGGGCAGGGACATCTCCCACTATCCCAGGTTGCTCCAAGCCCCATCCAATCTGGCCTTGGACACTTTCAGGTGTGGGGCAGCCACAGCTTCTCTGGGCAACCTGTGCCAGGGCCTGCCCACCCTCATTGTAAAAAACTTCTTCCTTATAGCTAATCAACCCTCCTTCAGTTTAAAACTGTTACCCAAAAATATTACCCAGATTATGATCAAGGAGGTGGTCAATATGGCAAGAGATGTTCTTGCCACCAGCACTTAAAACCATAAACCCCAGCAGACCTTGCTACAGTTTTTGTAAACCAGGTATAACCTTGGTGTTGGTTTTTTGATTCTCAAAGAACTCCTGCCCCGTTTGGGGACAAACATCTGTCCCCAGAACATCCCATGCCCAGTATTTAGGAAAAAGTTTCTTCATCAAAAGGATTGCCAAGCCCTGGAACAGGCCACTAAGGGTCACTGGTGGAGTCACCATCCTCAGAGAGATTTAAAGGCTGTGTGGATGTGGCACTTGGGGACATGAGTTAGTAGTGGGCTTGGCAGTGCTGAGGGAATTGTTGAACTTGGTGATTTTAGGTGGTTTTTTTCAACCTTAATGATTCCATGTTTCTGTGTCCCCATAGCTCCCTGCCATCCTCTGGCTGTGAGGGCAATGGGGAGGGACAACGCCATGCGTGGGCACGTGGGGCAGGAGGAGAGGGAGCTTGGAGTGGACATCCATGAGGTGTGGTCTGGATGCTCTGTCACTGCCACTGGGGCTGCAGCATCAGCACAGTGTGGGTTAGTGCAGGTTATGGACCCGGAGAAATGCCAAACACCAACCCCAGGGCAGACCTGGTGCTGAGCTGCTCCATGTGGAGCTCAGGGATGGTGCTGTGAGGACAGTTCTTCGGCTGGGTCTGTGTGAGCTGTGCTGCCCAGGGGGGTCAGAGCCTGGTATTGCCCCTGGCAGGGAGCTGCTGGTTTCCTCCCGCCCCAGCGAAGCCACTGGGACTCGCATTTGCTTCGCGTGGGCTGCCCATGCCAGGAATGGCTGTGCTGGGCAGAGCGGGGGCATCACCACCCAAAGAAAGGGAAAAGCTGCCTCCTTCTTTTTCCTGCTCCAGCCCCTCTCCCATTTCTCCCATTTCAATTGCTGGGAAAGGCAGGGGCCGGCCTGGCTCAAGGCCGTGTCCTTCTGCTGCTGGCCCTGGGCCAGCGAGCGTGAGAACGAGCAAGACACAATGACATGGATGTCAAACACAGGATCCCTGCCCTGCAGGCCAGGGGGTGTGCAGGAGCACTGGGAGGGATTAGCAGAGCAGGACTAGCAGTCCTAAAGCATGGCAAAGCTGTCAAATAGATATTTTTTTCCAGGTATTCTTCAAAACAAAGGAGCCTCCTGCATCTACCCAGACAGGGTTTGCTGTGCAGTTCTGCCCCGTTGGCAATTCTGTTGCTCACTGAGTTGGGGTGAATTTAAGTGATTTTGCAGAGCCTGGCCACAGCTTGCTTGAAACCAAGGACACAGGAGGGGTGACTGGGGCTTCTGCTTAGCCCTTGATTTCAACAACCAAACAATGGCAATAGCCCTTCTTCTGCTCCAGTTCTCAAGCCCAGGCAGGATTTGTATTTTGGATGCATTGGCTTAGTGCCATGGTTGGTCCTTGCAAGAGTTAAGAACACGATGAGGTGAGCTGCTGCCTCAGCCAGTCAGTACAGCAATAAGGGCATGTGTGATTGAAGGGCACTGTAAAATAGCCTTTATTCTGCTTAAAACACAAGGAAGACAAAGCAGATCTGAACGTGGGCAGACATGGCCAGAATGATTTACTGGTGACTGCTCGTCACTCCCTGCTCAGCCTGCTGCTGCTCCTCCAGGGACACTGGCTTTGCTGAGGGATCAGGTATTTGTAGAGTTGCTTTTCCTTTCTCCCAAAATGGAAAGGTTGTAGTTTTCTCAGTATGACTGAAGCTTGGTTTGGGAATGGAGCTGAGAAAGAGCAGAGATCCTTTCCCCTCCCTCTGCCTTCTGATCACCACAGTGCTGGGGCCAGCCAGCATGCCTCAGCAGAGGAAGAGGAGGCAGGAGTTGTGGTTTAAGGAAGTGTATGTGTGTATGTATATATATATATATATAATACTGGAATATATGGGATAACTAAATAAAGGTGGTGTGTTAGGTGGGGAGAGGGGATTGCTCAGATATTTCCTTCCAAGCTCTATTAGACTGTAACCTCAGTGTAACCTCACTCATGGGGTTATTTCTCACTTGCCTCAGCCGAACAGGAGGGTCACAACTGTGCACTGCCATCCTCCTGCTAAAGCAGAAGTGTTGAGATGTCAGCCCTCGGCCGTGGCAGCAGCAGGGACAGTGTGGTGGGGCACAGACAGCCCAGCCCCATACCCATGTGCAGGGTCAGGGGCTGCAAATGTGTGCAGAATACAAACATTTCTGCCAGGCATAAAGGACCTGGGTGTGCTGGTTGCAGCAGCTGAAGGTGAGCCCAGGTGTGCCCAGGTGGCCAAGAGGCCAATGGCATCTGGTTTGTATCAGCAATACTGTGGCAGCAGGACCAGGGCAGGGGCCATCCCCCTGCACTGGGCACTGCTGAGGCCCCTCCAGTGCTGTGTCCAGTTCTTGGCCCCTCACTGCAAGAAAGACATTGGTGTCCAGAGAAGGGTACAGAGCTGGGGAAGGGGCTGGAGCACAAGTCTGGTGAGGAACAGCTGAGGGAGCTGGAGGGGCTCAGCCTGGAGAAAAGGAGGCTCAGGGGGGAGCCTTCTCAATCTTTACAACTACCTGAAAGGAGTGGAGAGCCACAGGGGGATCAGGCACTGCTCCCAGGGAACAAGGGACAGGACAACAGGAAACAGCCTCAAGGGCAGATTTATACTTCATGTTAGGGAAAGTTTCTTCACAGAAAGGATGGTCAGGCATTGAAATAGGGTGCCCAGGGAGGTGGTGGAGTGACCATCCCTGGAAATGTTTCAAAAATGTGTGGATGTGGCAACCAGGAACATAGTTTAGTGGTGGGCTTTGCAATGCTGAGTCAGTGGTTGGTCTCATGATCTCAGGGGCTTTTCCAACCTTAACAATTCCATGAGTCCATGATCTTCTGCAGAGAATTGCAGAAGAAACTTTTTCTGATGACTGAATGCTTTCTTTTTAATTGCTATTTGCTTCCCCACCTCCCCTCTCCTGCCAAGAGGAGTCTGAGATCTCATGGGTGGTGATGCCCTCACAGACAGTGACCCACTGTGCCACAGAAAGTGTGTGGGCCTGGAGGCAGTGATGGGAAATGGGGGACATGACACATCCAGGTTGACAGGAGCAGCTGTGTCAGAGGCAGTCCTGGTGTTCTGAACATTGCTTCACTTCATGGTGCTCCTGAGGGTTATGCCTTTGGGGAAATGTCCTGTCAGGTCTTGAGTGGGCTGCTGTGCCCAAAACGGTCCAAGGAGGCAGCACTGCCCTTGCTTGTGGCAGAGGAGATGCTGGGGCAGGACCCATCAATCCATGGTCAGTGCCTGGTAAGCCACCATGACCCACGGGGCAGTCCTGCCTCATTTGCTCCTTGAAAGTGTTCTCAGACCAGGGGGTGAAGTCGGTCTGCTGCACTGCCAGATCCATGGGCACAGCCCCATCTCACATGGACCTCTGTTACCCTGCTGTGATGGAGCCACTGCAGCCAGATCTGGTGTGGGTCTGAACTCAGAACCACAGTCACACACACCTGGCATGTCCCTCCTCCCTCCCTGTGAGCATCTCAGTGCCACGTGGGCAGGATTCCAGCCACAGCACTGCCACATTGCAGAGCAGCCCCAGGTACAACAGCTTGGACTCCAGGAGCAGAGACAGGGCGATGCACAGGGTGGGCTCTGCTGCCCTAACCCTGGGGCCAGGTACAACAGGGTTAATGCCACCGAAGTGTCTGTGTGCAATGGCCTTTTTATCTGATAGGGCCCAGCGCATTTCCTGGTGGAGTGGTTTGCATCCGGTCGGTGAGGCTGCTTGGCAGCGGAGCAGAGAGAAAGGCTGGAAGTAAACACAGGCACTCTTGGATCAGTAGCTGGGAAAAGCAGTGAGAAGCTGCATGGGATTGCTGTCTCCAAAACCTCCTTGTTTCCTTGCCTTGCAGACTAACGGCTTCCTGCCAGGGACAGCACACACTGGGAGGCACCGCGGCCACGCTGTCCCCGTGTGGCACAGCTTCCAGCCCGGGCTGCTGCAGGCACTCTGCCTCCCATAGGGATTTCCAACCACTTGTATGTATCAGGGACTTGAAGAGGTTTTGAGCTTTGTGAGGTTTGAGTGCCCAGCTCCACAAAATCCCAGGCTGTATTAACTGAAAGTATTGATCCACACTGGAGCAGCAACATACGTGTCCATCAGGGACAGGGACAGGGACAGGGACAGGGACAGGGACATAGGCAGGCAGGGAGAGCTGCTACATTGGACACCTGCCAACAAGTCCTCACATCTTCAGGCTGTTCCATCTCGGGTGTGCAGCTGCTCCTGTCGGAATGGTTGGATATTTTCATTGCTGAAGAGTCCTAATTTCTATATTTTCATCCTTCTCCTTTGAATCAGTCTGGTTTGAGCATGTCCTGGGGTTTCCTAGAATGAATGAAAGAAACATTAGAAGAAATTCTTCCTTATGAGGGTGCTGAGGCCCTGGCACAGGTGCCCAGAGAAGCTGTGGCTGCCCCATGCCTGCAAGTGTCCAAGGCCAGGCTGGACAGGGCTTGGAGCAACCTGGGCTGGTGGAAGGTGTCCCTGACCATGGCAGGGGGTGGAATGGGTTGAGCTTTAAGGTTTCTTCCAAACCAAAGCAGACTGATTCTATGAACCTGTCTCTGGATCCTCGCCTCTCTGGAGTCAGGTAGGAAAACACCATTTTGAGCAACTCGGAGCTGAGTCATTAGAGGGAACTTGGCTCTCCCACAGGTGACCAGGCAGGGAGGTCAAGACCCTGTCCCCAGACATTCTCATGAGCAGCAGCAGTTGAATTGCCAAGGTGGAGATGGCAGGGTTTGGTTGGAGAGATGATGGTGTGCTCATGCTACTGTGGACTCGCTGGCTGTCCCTTCCCCTTATTAAGCTTTTCCTCTTTGCTAATTCCCAGTGAAAAGCAGTGTTTCTCCTGGCTTCTCCATGGATTTGTGCAAATGTAAATGTACAAACTCCAAGGCTGACAGGAGAATAAAGATTTTTCTTCTGGATATGGAACAGCTACAGAAATGTCCAACATAGAGTAAGGAATGGGAGGTCGCTCGAGTCCACCCCACTGAGTGTGTCTTCTAGGAGGGTCTCCTAGATAACAAAACCATTTGCTTGTTGCTGCAGTCCTGTATGCCTAAAAAGGGTGAGGAAAGAAGAATAAAGAGAGAGGGTTTGAGGCTCATCTTAATGTCTCTGTATTAATGATTCTAGTGTTCAGCTGCATAAATAAATAATCTATCCAATGGAGCTGTAGCTAAAGCTTGGGGTCTGGACATGGCTCTGGGCTTCTCTCTGCTCCAGGCAGGGAAGGAAAGCAGCCTAATTCAGCAGAAATACCCAGAGTTTCTTATGGAGGCATGGAATAAAGCATCCTGTTTCCTCAGCCTGAGCTTCCCCCTATAAGGCAAATAATCACAAAATGCACCAGGCCTGGAAGGTACTGGGATCCCAGTCACAATATTTTCCACGTCACGGGCTTGTTCTGAGCCCCCCTGGAGCTGTGACTTCACTGGTTTGCAATGTGGTCACTCTGGCCCCATGGGCAGACAGACGGACAGACAGACAGCAGCCGCTGTCCTGGCATGAGCTCTCCTCACATTCCCACCGGGGCCTCCTTTGGATTTCACAGCTCAGTGCAGAAGGGCAGTTGGCTGATTTCATGTTCCCACTGTCTCAGCTCTTCTCAGCTCTTTACTTTCGTGGACTTCCCTGTATTTTCCCTGGAAGGAGACTCTGACCTGCTACTTTCCCTTTTCTTACATCCCATTTCTTTTTCATCCAACCCCTGATGTGTGAACTGCAAGTTCACGTTTTAGTGTGAACGTGCTGACAGCCTGGAGACAAAGGTGCTGCTCTCACCTGAGCTACTGCAGGGCACTGCAGGTGCCATAGGCTGTCCCACTGCTCACCAACACCTGCCATCAGTGTCAGCAGACTGGGCCAGGAAGACAGTTTGAAATCCATGTCCCGCGTGGGTGATGTGGGCTGCTGAGCTGAGCACTGTCTCTCCTGTTGTCACTCAAAAAATCACAGAATTACAGGCTGCTTTGGGTTGGAAGGGACCTCAAAGCCCATCTCATTCCACCCCCTGCCATGGGCAGGGACACCTTCCACTAGCCCAGGTTGCTCCATGCCCATCTCATTCCACCCCTGTCCAGCCTGGCCTTGGACACTTGCAGGGATGGGGCATTCCATGGTTCTTTGAAGTTTTTTAGCTAAAATTGGATGTGTCTTCCTCCATCACATCTTACCAGCTGGATGTTGGTACCTCTTGCCCTGTTCTGGTCTGTGGTGAGCAGGATCCTCTCATCTTGTTACTGACCCCCAGTTCTTCAGTCAGACTGGCAGATGCCCAAGAAGCCTTTGCCCAAACACACAGACTAAGAGCCACAAGTAGGAAAGCTTTTTGTCTTTAAACATCAAGGCTTTTATGTTTATTTAGAAAGAGTGAAAGTCCTCCCATACCCAAGCCTGAGCTGTGCTTGAGTCTGAGTCTGACTTCCTACCACTCCCCCTTCTTCCTCCGAGGTCCATGTAGTCCCAGCTGAGTGGATGTTCACAGGAGATCTTGCCAGGCTTGTGGATCAAAATAAAATATTTGGAGGCTTAGGTTTTTCATGAGCCTGTTCCCTGACTCTGTTTGCAGGAGGAGCCAAGTCCCTGGGCCGAGCAGCCTCCACCATGTGGCAACACGCACACACTTGCCTGTGGATTTGCATGTCTGAGTCCTTACTCACTCCTTGGAGAGGCACAGCACTGCCTGGGAACAGGACAGGGTTGGGCAGCCTGCAATTTGGGGGAGCAATGTGACAGTGTGTATCTGCATGTTTGGGTGAAGGGAGGATGTTGCACTTCCTTTGATGGGGAAATGAGTGTCCAAGGCTCTTCCAGGCTGTGTGCTTGTGTTCCTGCCTTGGCATGGGCCCTGTCTCTGCACACCGGTGCTGAAAGAGCCTTCTGGCCAGAAAAGAGTTCTTGATAGGAGCGGTGAAGAGTGCTGGAAACTTCCCATGGCAGTGCCAGGGGAATCTGCAGCACTTCAAGCCTCTCTCCCTCCTTTCACAGTCCTGTTTGAGGGATCTGGGGCAGGTCCAGGGCAGCACAGCTGTGCTGAGCAGCATCAACCAGTGCCCCATTGGTCTGCCAACTGTTGGCAGCAGGGATTGAGCTTTCCCTCTTGGCTGAGTGCTTGGCTGGCTAGTACAGCTCAGGCTCCAGTAGCCTCTGGTGTTGCTTGAGCTCTTGGAGGCTCTCAAGCCATTTTCCTACCACTGGTTAATGATCTCTCTCCATGCCCTGAAAGAGAACCAGTTTTCTATAGCTACTGGTAGAAATAGAGACACTGAAGCACATGAAGTGAGGCAATGGCTCTGAGCCCTGTAAGGTGCCAGGGAGACTGTGTGTCTCTTGGCTGCCCTTAGACCCAAGTTATTTAGTCAGTGTGTGACCTTTACTTCTTTGTATAAACATCACCGTTACTATAATATATCATCAGGCTCCAGTTATTCCCTGAACTGGTGTCTGACTTCTCCTGAGGAATCTGATTCTGTTTTTCTGTTCAACATGGGCTTGGCCAAAGGTCCTGGGACTTTGTGAATGGAGGGATTTTGCTGCCTACAAGATGCAGTGTGAGGTTCGAATTAGGAGCAAATGTCAGTAGGGAGCAGCCTCTGTGCAAACATCCCAGGCCTCTAAGCTGCTCTGGGGGTTTTTCCTGTATTTCTTCATCCAAGAGCTCTTCCTGGGATCCCTGAGCATCCTGCAGAGAGGGTGTTGCTCTGGTCCCATGAAGCATGGAGGGGGTATGGCCACCTGCATCCTGCTGGTGTTTATCTCCTCTGCTGCTGAGTGTGGAGAAGTTCTGTGTTAAACTTAACTCCCTTTGCCAAGTGCAGAGTTGCAGAAGCTTGAGCCTGGTTTTGTAATTTCTTCTTCCATTAAGGTAGTGAAGGGAAATGTATGGAAAGGTAGGGATGTGCCCCAGCCATGCACAGAGGGGATGGTGTTAACTGTGGCTATTAAATTCCCTCCCTGGAGAAAATCCCTCCAGTGCAATTTGCCTGTTGCAGCATCACAGGGGAAGCCTATGAAGAGCAGCTGAGATCACTTGGTTTGTTCAGCATGGGAAAGGGGAAACTGAGGGGAGGCCTCACTGTGGTCTTCAGCTTCAGACCTGGAGGAGCAGCATGAAACTGTGTCAGGGCAGAGTTAGGCTGGATCTCAGGAAAAGGTTCTTCCCCCAGAGGGTGGTGGGCACTGACCAGGCTCCCCAGGGCAGTGGGCACGACCCCAAGGCTGCCAGAGCTCCAGGAGGGTTTGGATGATGCTCTGGGGCACAGGGTGGGGTTGTTGGGGTGTCTGTGCAGGGCCAGGGGTTGAACTGGATGCTTCTTGTTTGGTCCCTTCCAGCTCAGGATACTCCATGATTCCATGAGCTGTAGTTCAGCCAGGCCTGTGATCCATGGACACGGAACTTGTTGGTCTGGATGAGCCCCTCCAGCCCCTGTGACTGTGCCTGTGGAGCACTGTGGTGGCTCAGAGGGGTGGCAGACATGGATGGATCGCTGTGGTGTGATGAGGAGCCAGTATGAGGCTGACAGGGGAGCTCAGCAGTGCTGAGCACACCATGGGCATCTCTGGTTGAACAGAAGATGCCAGAGTGGCCTTTCCTTGTGCTCCAGGGTCTGGCATTGCCCCAGCATCCTGCATGCTCAGCGTATGTGTGCCCCATGGTGGGGACTAGCCCTTGGGAATGGAGTCCCTCCAGCACTGCATCTCGCTGTCCTGCTCTTGGCCACAGAGGGGGTTTGGAAACTCCCTGCAGCCCGACCCCCACAGCCCCCAGCAGCAGTTTCTGAAGGGCCATCTGGAGCCTCCCATCGAGGTGTCCCTCAGTCCTGCCATGAGCAGAGACTGTCATGTGTGGGGTGGGGGTGGAGAACCAACTTTCTGGTTTCCCTGACTTTATAAATAGGAGGAAGCAGGAGAGATGCAAAATCTCTGATTATCTTCCAAGGGGACTCCCATCCCCTCCAAGGCATGTCTCAACTTCCCAGCCAAGGCTGGAGCCATTCCAAGAGCTGCAATGTTTCTCATCCTCTTTTGAAGCACTTTCCTTTGCTCCTCTCTGGTAAAAACCACCTCAGGTAGCAAAGCTTTGAGCGTGGTGCACGAGCAGCCTGTGGCTGGAGCACGCAGCCGACTAAGGCTCACGTGTCTCGTCCCACCAGAGGGGAGAGCTGTCCCAGGAAAGGTGCTCCAGAGGAGTGACTTCATGCAGAAGTGCAGGTTTGGAGTCCTGCTCCCGGGGGTTTGCACCGGTATCCGTGAGCTGGTGTGTGGGCAGGACCTTCTGGCAGGCCTTTGGTGGTGACCGGGGCACTCTTCCTGCAGCAAGGAATGCTGGCACAGAGCTGTTTCCCAGGGCAAGTTCCTAGGGTTTCCCTCCTCCCACCTACCTCTTTCCTCCAATTTTGTGGATATTTGTGGGTTTGCAGTGCAGGCACTCTGTGCAGCACGGCTTGCACAGCCTCAGCCTGCTCTGGAGAGGGGCTGAAAGGAAGGATCTAAAAATAATAGCGATGGTTATCATCTGGGATTCCAGAAATCTGCCCTGGCCCGTGGAGCTGCACAGGACCAGCTGGGGGGGCACAAGCACAGGCCCAAGGTGCACCTCTGATGTGTGGAATGGAGGGCTTTTAGCTGATGAGCAGGTTTTGAGGCTCACCATTCCCTCTGCCAGGACATCCCTGCCCACCTGCCAGGTCCGAGGTGGGATTAAGCATCTCTGGCAAAGGCTCCCACTCCCCTGTCCCGACACAAACAGGATGGCCATGGCTTTGCAGCCAGGAAGGCTGTGAGTCACCAGGAGCTCCCTCCTGCCAACAACAGGCCCTGCCTGCTTCCCGTGATGGTGGGGCAGGGTCTGGAGGGTCTGCGAGGCCAAGGAATGGGCTCCAGGCTGGTGGGTGGGAGGACAAGATGTTGCTGAGGGAGATCTGGGAGTCCACAGGTGTGAGAGAAAAAAATAATACTAAGAAGGAATTTTTGCAATTTTTGTAAAGCAAGCAAGTCTGAAAGCATGGCAAAATCCAACCTTGCCAAGGTTATTAAAGGAAATAGCAAAGGAGGGGTTGCACAACTCTTGGAAATTGTCCAGACGTATAAATGGAAGGGGAAGCAGGAAAGGAGAAGTGGGGCTCATGTGCTGAGGATGGCACAGAGACGTAGGATAATCTGTGTATAGTCCCAAGAAAACCCATGAAAACTTTGCTCAGGTTTTTGGTGGCACTGGGGACACCGGGCAAAGGGGAGAGAGGCAGGGTGATGAGTGCATGGGATTGAGGAGTGCCACAACCAATGTGGACTCAGCAGGCAAGGATCTTTGAGCATGGAAACAGGTAGGAACAACTAGCTTCTCCTCCAGGAATGGGAAAGGGCTCACACAAAGCTGAAGTCATGAAAGGAGGGTTTGTAATAAATCTCTCAAAGCACAGGGGTTGGGTCATTTGGCTGGGGAGCAGCAAACAAGGCCTGTGGACTGGTCCAGGGAGAAGGTGTTCTTGGCACATAGGTGTCTGTTAGTCTGAATCTGTGAGTATGCAAAACTTCAGAATAAAGATTAAAATGGAGAATAATTAAGAACATGGAAAATGGATAAGATGAGATAGGGGGTTTGTGAAAGGAAATGATGCCAGAGTAGATAAAAAACCTGAACTTCTCGACAAAGCAGACAAGATACATGTAAGTTGTCTGGTCTGCAGTAAAGGAGAATATTAAATCCTTTGGGAGAGGAAAGTGATGGGCTCTGAGGACTGTGCTTTGATGGTTTTCTCAAAAATTGGCCATGGAAATGATTTTGTTTGACATTTTTAATGGCCTTGGCACAAAACTTAAAAGTTGCTAATGAAATTTGATGATTACCTGTAATTGGTAATCATCATGAAAACAAAGGAGTTGGGGGAAATTACACACAAAGAATGAGATGCCCTTCAGGATAGGAAAACAAGGAATAGGATGAAGTGAGTCAAAGAGTGATACATGAGGGGATGTACAGTTGGATTTCTGCTCTGGTGTGGAGCCAATGGTCACACAGAGTCCAACAAATCCAGCAAAATGGAAGACCCCAGAGCATGAGTCAGCCCTGGGGTCAGTGGAACTGGGCAGAGGGAGGAGAGGAGGGTAAGCTGTGCTGCCTCTTCCTGCATGATGCATATCTACATCTGGAGCCTGTGGTGGTGTGATCATGTAGAAACCAAACGTGGGGCAGAGGTCCCTCTTTGTGACAGGGCTGTCTGTGTTCCCCAGTGTCCTGAGCGTGTTCATTCTTGAAAGCTGTGGAGGATTCACTCTTCCATTTCCATTTTCACTCTCCATCTCTCAGGATGTGATGTCATGGGATGACCTGATTCACTTGAACTCATCGCTGCTGCTGTTGAAGGTCCTGCTCCACCTCAGCTCTCCCTGGTGTGCTGTGCTGAGCCCAAGCAGTCCCGAGGCTCCTCTGATCAGCCAGGGAACCAGTTCAGTGCTCTGCAATGGCAGAAAACAAACCTGCCAAAAGAAAGAAAAGAGGGATCTTTCCATGTTTGCAAGGGGAGTGGCTTCTGTGGTGTCTGAGGTCGTGCCAGGACCAGTCTGATGGTGTGAGAAGGCACTAGGAAGGGGTTCAAGGAAGGGGAGCTCCTGAGACGTCCCTTCTTGACATCAGGGAGCTTTGAAGCTGACTCTGCTGTACCATGAAGCTGTACCCCAGGCATCACTGCCCTTTGAGTGCCCTGCGGTGTTCCTGGGCTGGAAGGGTCTTTGCTCTGATTTATCCCTGTCTCATGAGAGTGACCAGTTCTGGTCCCAAACAGTGAGATGGGAGCTGCAGAGAAATCTGTAGGCAGATCAGGGAAATGAAGATGCTTTCATACAACAGGAGACCCTGGAGTGGGGGCTACAAAGAGGGGCTGGCTGCGAGGGGAAATGTGCATGGGGGAGGGAGGAGAGGCTGGAGCTGAGCCAACAGTGCATAGGAACAAAGATGCAAAGAGCCATGAGTGAAGCCAAGCTGGAAATTAGAAGAAAACTCTAAATCCCCCAGAAAACAGGTTTCCACACCTTGTTCCAGAGGAAAAAAAATCCACCTCAGCTACTGTTGGGACCAGGGGACAGGGCAGCGTGGGAGCAAAGCCCAGCCTGGGTAACACAGTGCCTTCCAGCTCAGGCTCAGGGTTCCTCCTGTGTGTGATCTCCTGTCACCAAGGTGTGCCTGGGCAGAGCACACGTTGCAGGTTTTCTTTTGCCTGTGCCAGTGACTGCAGGGCCACGTGCTCTGGCTCCCAGGGCTGCAACCCTCGAGGTGTCCTCGCCGTGCCCCACACGCCCATGTGAGCAGCAGGATTTGTCCCTGTGTCCTGCTGTACAGTTATCTCTCCTGGCTACACTGCACTGCAGAGAGTGAGTAATACTCCAGCCTTAAAAGAAATCCCTCCTGGCTGTTAGTTCTGCTGTTTGCCAAACCTTTTTGCATCAATTGTTGTGTGCAACCTGTGCCAGCGTCGCTACCAGGTACTGGCACTGGCAGAGGGTGACAGAAAAAAATGATGATTTGAGCACGTCCCTTTCTTTTTTTTTTCATAATCCCATGATACAGTATTTCATGTTGCAACACAAAGGATCATCTGAGGCAGTAGAATGGTGAGAAAATAGGTCCATTAAAATGTTCGAGCTTACTTAACACTCTGACAACATCAGAGGATAACCAGGCAGTTTGCAGCCAAGTCTGTGAGTCATCTTATCCTGCACAACTGTCACTGCTCAGCGCATCTGTTCTGTAATTGCCAGGGCAGAGCCGCTCCAGCCAAACACCGTCATCCTCCCCAAAACAGCAAGGGTTGTGGCTGGGTTCCTGGTCAGCATTTCAGTCACTGAAGCCCAGCACCTAAAATAAAATAAAACTTAAACCCCTTGAATAGCTGCGATGGGAACGCATCAGGAAATGAACTCGATGATTCTTCTTTCTGTGTGAAGCTTTTTAAAAAGAAACATTGATGATTATTTGATGAAAATTGAATGAGCTCTCAGCATTTTCTGGATCATCTCCTATCTCAGGTACTAGCATAAAGCCTCCAGCCTTCCCTTGGAAAACGCTGGGAAAGTGTCCCATTCATTGCCTGCCCCTGTCAAGTGTTTTTTCAGCCTGCTCCTGATTAAGCAGCATGGTATCAAGGGGATAATTGCTCGTTGGAATTGATCCCAGAAGAAAATCATTCACTTCTTTCTTATCAGGTCCTTTCTTGCAGGGCGAGATACCCACAAGACTTATCTCCCTCTTCAGTGCTGGCCTCTAATTACTATTTAAACAGCTCATTAGAAAACCTTCATTACCGTGTAATAGTTGAGGCTGGAAAGAACTGCCGGGTGATGCTGCGGCAGCTCCGCCGCCCACGCTCTGGCCGGGGCTGGGGGGGCTCCGCGTGTCCCCCCGGACCGGGGATGGCCACAGCACACACTAGGCCCGGGATGTCACTTGTCCTGCTGCCAGCCTGGCTGCTCTGCTGGCATCACCGCACCACTCAGCCCTGCTGGAAGCCTCCCAGGAGCCGAGCTCTGTGCTCAGCCCCTTTCCATGCCTAGCACAGGATTTCAGCAGCTGGAGGCATTGCAAGGCTGTGATTGCAGCCTGGAGAAAACTGGAGACCCTGGCGGTCCAGTTTTAAAGCACAAAAAAAATCATACATAGGAAAAGGTTTTATATGAATGTATTTGCTGGAGAAATGTTCACAAGTGAGATCCTGAAGTTTTCTTGTGTCCCCAGAGCATGGTCAGCATTAGCCCAGATCCCCTCTAACCCTGTCCCAGTCCTGGCTGGACTGGAGCTGATCTCTCTGGCTGTAAAATACCAGGGAAGGAATGGACAGGCAGGCTACATCCTTCACTGTGTCCTGGCTCCCTGACAGTTTCGGCCCCAGAGGAGTCTCTTCTTGGCATTAATGTTTCACTGTGTTTTGCAGTAGGAAAACCACAAATGTTTAATAAAACTGCTTGCCCTGCATGCCAGGCAGCGCCAGGCAAGGGTGCAGGGCTGCCCTCGGGGCTGGCGGCTCTGCTTGGCACAAGTGGGCCCTGTAAATATTTTCTTGACATTTAGGAAGTCCAGAGAAGTGTTTAGTGTTTCCCTGCCAACTTGACAACCCCAGTGTGAAAAAGGGAGGAGATGTTCAGGACTCTCTTCCCTACCTCAGGAGTTCCTGACAGAGAAGAGTGGAGGGTTTGAGCTGGTTTGAGTGACAAAAACAAGAAGGTGCAGCTGGTGTGGGGTTGGGGTGTTCCCCTCTTCCTTCTGCTGTTGCTGTTTGGGGTGACAGCATTGGCTGTGATTTGTTTAATTCCTGGGCTGGCTGTGAAGCTGCACATGGAGCTGCAGGTGTGGGGCCCCTGCCTGGGGGGCAAGCATGGCTCAGGGTATCCTTTGGACACACCTGGGCTGACATCCAGTCAGTGACACCTGACAGTGGAAAAATCCCCTCTGGGGATGGATTGAAACCCAAAGCAGAGCTGAGGGCGTTTGTGGTTACAGGGACCATCAGCTTTACAAACTGGTGATTCCTTGTGTCCCTCAATCCCTCTGCACTCAGTAACACATTTGGTTTTTGCTTCCACTTTATGACTCTTGTGAAGTTACTGAAAACTCTGAAATATAAAACTCTACCAAGCATGGCAGTGGTCAGTGATGCCCACTGACTGTGCATCACTTCAGCATCTGGGAGGTGCAGTCCACAGGCAGCTGCAGCCGTGTTGGGGCTCAGAATCAGGGGGCTGAAGAAGCAGCCAGCTGCAAGGATGCACCTACAGCCATCCCAAAAGTCTTGTTTGGGAAGTACAGGATGATTTGTGTGGGGCCAAGCGTGACTTTGCCCTGTGGCATCTGTGCAGTAGTGGAGTTGCATGAGTGGCATCTGGTCTAGTGGAAGGTGTCCCTGCCCATGGCAGGGGGCTGGAATGAGATGAGCTTTCAGGTCCCTCCCAACCCAAACCAGTCTGTGATTGCTCTGAGTTGTGGGGCTATGTCTGCTGTGACAAGCATGCTCAGAGCACCTTCCTTATGGAAAAAACTTGTGATGGAGTGAGGGAAGATTGAGAGCTCTGCAAGTATCCGTTTAAATGCTGTTGGCAGCCTAGGGAGAAATGTACAAGTTTAGCAGTTTCTGGTCCAGCTTAAATTCTGTATTGGGCGTCCTTTGAGGCTTTTAGTGAGAATCTGGATGTGAGCTGACACTGAAGTGTTGTCAGCAGATGTTATCACTCACTTGGCTCTTCAGAAAGCTTGTTTGGGAATCACTGGGTCTCCAGTTTGGATACACCCACCTCAGCTCACCCTTAGCTCCTGTTTCCGTAGCAAAGCTGCCCAGCATTGTGAGGTTTGTGAGGATGTGGAGGTGTGCAGGGCTGTGGCGATACTTGTGTCCTGGCAGCAGGCTCCACTCAGGATTCAGGAGCTCAGAGCTTGTCAGGTGCCACCTTAGGCAGTGTCCCTTCCCATGGCCACACTGCTCACCACAGGACAGATATTCAGTCCTCTGCACCCTTTTAGCCACAGTCCAGCAAGTGTGTTCAAGGTGGAATTGTGGGGATGGCAGATGTGTTAAACTCTCAATTCTGTATCTTTTGTTTCTCAATATTTTGTTTCTGATTTAACCAGAGGAATGGCCTGTCCTGGGCTGTCAGGAGCCCATGGAGAGGAGCCCATGTTGGGCCCATGGAGAGGAGTACTCCCATCACAAAGGGGTGTAGAGCATCACTTCCAGGCATCTCTTCACTTTTTCCCTTCCCCTGCTTTTGCCCACTGGTCTTCCATACTCATTCCTTGCAGTTTCTTTTTCTCTCGGTCATTGTTTCAGCAGCTCCTGCACAGCCTCAGGCACCATCTGTACCGTGGGGTTGGTGTTTGACTGGCAGGTTTGGTATCTGAGTGGATCAACAGCCATGACATTGCAGTAGATGTGTATTGAACAGGCAGGTGCAGAAGCTAAAAGTGACATAAAATAACTCCTTAATTAAACAACAAGCTGCTGTTCCGTGAAGATCCAGTGCTTCAGTAATTCCTTCCTGGCACAGCAAAGGGAGAAGGATCCTGATGGAGGTGGAACATGGTTGTTCACAGGGTGTGCAGCTGAATTGCTGAGTGCACAGGTCCGAGTTGCCCGATGGTGTGAACTCCTGTAGCTCCTGCTGAGAAAGCTGAGTTGTGAAGTATCCTGTAGGTGACACGTGCCTGACTGAATAGATGCCGAGGGAAGAACCTTTCCGTCCCACGCCAGTCCCTGGCACCCAATGCCGTTCATATGACCTTGACTACTTCCAGTGCCTGGAGCCCTTTGGGAGGAGGCAGCTGTGTGGGAAGGAAAGGAGAGAATCGGGTAACTGAGACTTCCTAAAGCTGCAGTGCTGCAGGAAACTGAAAATCACCTCCAGTGCTTTCAAAGGTGCATGCTGGACACAGCCATTCGTGTTTAAAACTCAATCAGCTGAGAGTGGTGATGCAGCAAAACCATCCAGGGTTTTCCGTAGGTGCTGCCTTTCACCAGACTTTCATGGAACATCATCTGATTAAGTCTGATTAAGGCATTTTTATACAGTAGCTGTTTTTCTGACACATAAACATGTTTTTTCCCTCCTGTGTTACGGGAGTTGGTGCTGCTGGACGGTGCTGTCCATGACCCCTGCTGACACCTTCCAGCACATCCCAGGGGTCTCTGCGTGGGGAATCGCTGTGTCTGGTCTGTCGGGTGAAGAACCTCAGTGCATTTATTGGGATTAGGATTAGGGATATGGTGTGCCCTCTCCAGGGAAAGCAGTGGGTGGATTAAGAGAAGATACCACACTCCCATGTCCAGCAGTCCCATCCTTGGAAGTGCCACATCCCTGGAAGTGTCCAAGGCCAGGTTGGATGGGTCTCTGAGCAACTTGATCTAGTGGAAGGTGTCCCTGCCCAAGGCAGAGGGGTGGGATGAGATGAGTTTTAAGGTCTCCTGCAGCCCAAACCAGTCTGTGATTCTGTGACAGCAGGTGCAGCGTGTTGGGGTCAGGCCTGTCCTGAGCCAGGTCCATCCCCATTCAGGGGTGACAACATCTGAACCCCCTGTGCCAGAGGAAGGGCAGGTGCTGGATGAGAGGCTGATCAGAACGTGACCTGCTGCTCCAGAGGTGTGTTTTACATGAAGCTCCTCACCTCATTGAGGCTCCACACCTGAACACTGTATTTTTGGTCAGGAAGGATCCCCTCACTCACAAATAACACAAGAAAACATCAGAATGTTTTCCAATATTTTTAACTAAAAATATTTTAATAAGAATTATTTTTACGATCAAAATGTTTTTAACAAAAAAAATAATTTCACGATTGTCAAAGTAGCAAACTCTAATACCTCCATTATCACTCAGAAGCACTTAAAATGTCTGATCAACACCTAGGACAAGATTCTCTGTCCACATCTTCTACTTACAGTTTATCCCTTTCTTGGCCTTGGTAACCCTTTTTTCATCTTTGTCAGCTTGCTATTGAAATTCAAGTGTACAGGTATGAAAATGGGCAGTGATAGTACCTGGATCAGACTGCAGCATGCCCTGAGCTCCAATCTTGTCTTATTTGCTTGGAAATGCCTTTTCAGGTACATTTCTTCCCAGGCCTTTCCCATATACATATAAATGTATATATTCTGTTATATATAATACATGTATAATATATGTATATAAATGTATATGTTCTGTATATCTTATGTCTTCTATTAACAAAGGAGCCTAATTGGGTGCCCGCAGCAGTGGGAGCTCAGCCCTGCGGCCCGTTCACTTCCATTGAACTTTTCCCTGTTACTCTTGGGGAAGTTGAGCAGGGGTCAGGCCCAGGCAGGAAAATGAGGTCTGGGGCAATGGAAAATTCAGACCCTGCAGCCACCTCCTATGATATAGATATAAATGGAACGGAAAATTATTTCGAATAAAAGTGCACTGCCCTCTGAGAAATGTTCTCACAGAGCCGCCTCTGAGAGTGCCTTAACTCTTTGTCAGAGCACAGCACTGGGGACCTCGGGGCAGCAGTGACAGTGGCTGGTGTTCCAGAGCTGGGGGGACCTCGGGGCAGCAGTGACAGTGGCTGGTGTTCCAGAGCTGGGGGGACCTTGAGGCAACGGTGACAGCCAGAGCCAGTGACATGCCAGGACTGGGTATGTGCCAGCACGGCTGTGCCCAAATGCTGTGCCCAAATGGTCCCTGTGCTTTCCAAGCACAGCACAGGAGGGAGATTTCCTGTTGCTTCCCTCTCCCTCCCTGCCAGTGATGAATCTAAACCCATGACCTGGCCAGATGCACATCCCTGGGAAAGAAATGGGACACAGCTCCAGCTCTCTCCATCTCCACAGGACAGTGCAAGAACAGCTTAGGGTGCAGATGTGACCCCCACGTGCCTCATCTGCACCCAAATCCATCTGAATTTTTAACATCTTAGGACTGTGGTGCTGGGCTCACACAGCAAGGCAGAAACAGGGGTGTGCCCCAGCTGTTCCCTGTCTGTTCCCAGTCCAACACCAGCCCTCTACTTTGCTGTGCACGTAAGAGGGAAGTGTTCATCCTCATGGACAAATATAGCCACGAAGGAACCCTCCTGTCCCAGGGCAGCATGTGCAGACAGCTGGGACAGCAGGACACAGGGTGCAGCAGGAGGGTGGATATCCGGCAAGGGACGGGACACAGGGGAGGGAACACGGTGAATGTGACGGGGCAGTGCCCAGGCAGTGACCTTGCCTTCTCCTCTGTCACTTGTCACTGCCAGCCCTGTCACCTCCCTGCCTCTCAGTGACAAGGCTTTGCAAGAGAACAAAGTGCCAGTGAGTGGGTAAGCTCATGGATGGAAGAGGAGCAGAGAGGTGGGTGAGCAGGTGGCACCCATGGCACGGTGAGAGAGCTCTGCTGGGAGCAGGGCTGAGCCACCTGCCACAGGCTGTGCAAGCCGAGGGCAGGTCACATCCAAATTGCTCCAAGAGATTCATGGATCCTTCCCATCTCCAGGGCCTTGGTCTCTCCTGCTGCCTCCCAACACCTCCTAAAAGCAGAAAGGGTTACCCCATCAAGGTGATGACACACAGCTGCTTTATGTGCTGCTCACAACAGCAGCACCTGCACAGGTAGAGAGCCTGGCACTTCCAGTCAGGTATGGCAGGGTGGGGGAACACAAGCCAACAAGCTGATGCAAACACATGTGAAATAAAGCAACTGGACAGAGATTTTATGGCTTTTTAAAGAAATGTTCTGGAAACAACCACTTAAGGGCTTCATCCAAGGCAGAAAGCAAAAATCTAATGGGCTGTTTTGTCCAAAGCCCTGTTGCAAAATACTGACTCTTAAATTAGTCCCCAGAAAAAAACATCTGATTCATTACAAGTCAGTTTGTAAGAGCTCAAAAGGTAACACAGGGAGACAAATCAGGCACTGCAGACTGGTCCCAGGTGAGCTCCACGCACAAGTCCCATCTCCATTCTCATGTGTGTCCGAGGGACTTGTTGGATATGACATGGAACCTTCAAAGCTATTTCAGTAGATGTGTTTGGAGTGAGCTGTGCAAGGCTTTTGGATGACAGCAAATCCCCCTGCAGAGGCCTGACATGACAGCACTCTTCAGTCCATCCTCATCAGGTGGCACCTGCTGTGTGCCCTGTGCTCTGGAGAGCTCAGGCAGCTTCTGGCCCAGGTATCCTGTGCCCTCTGATGACTTAATTAACAATCGACACATTAAGGATGCAGAGCATTCACTTGGGGAAGAAAACCTGCTGGAGAGATGTCAGTAGTCACTAAAACCCTTCCAGCTCTCATTTCTCTCAAGACAAAAGATGAGAGGACTCCAGACTTACCTAGGGCTGGTTTCTTAGTGTATGTCTTATTTCAGCTCTGCAGAGGACAGACATCAGGCATGAGCTGGTAGGTTTGGGAGCATCTTCCAGCCTAAATTCCTGAAGAGGTACTCCCCAAGTCAGAGAGAGTGTTACCTCCTGAACCCATGTGGGTTTGGGCTTGTTTGCATTGCTGTTGTTACTCCAACAGCAAGGAGCTGTTGGAAGATACTTAATAAACTGATTTGCTGAAGGTAGTAAAGTTAAAAAGGAAAATGGATCTAGTTTCACTCAGCACAGAGGAATTCAAGTGCCTGTAAGAGCCTCTCTCCACCTGTCCAACACAGATCTGAAGATGATAAAATGCAGAGGGTAATAGAGCAAGGCCAGGTTGGATGGGGCTTGGAGCAACCTGGCCTGGTGAAAGGTATCCTTCCCATGGCAGAGGTAGAATCAGATGAGCGAAGGCAAACCATTCTTGGATTCTAGGATGACAGGCAGAGGCTCCTGCCATGAGCTTGAGAGTCTGTTCTCTCTGCATGCAGGAGCTGAGGCAATGACCTGCAGGCTCCCCTGGCACAGCACAGGGATAAATGAAGGTTGTACTTCCACTGGAGCCAGTGAACCTGCCTGGCTGTGACAGGCAGAGGAGCTCCTGGGCTGGGGGTGAGCTGGATCAGAGCTGAGAAGGAAACAGTTGGTGCCTGGAAATGATGTTGCTGGTAGGGAATGTGTCATT
This sequence comes from Myrmophylax atrothorax, assembly GCA_026770055.1. Classification (NCBI taxonomy): domain Eukaryota; kingdom Metazoa; phylum Chordata; class Aves; order Passeriformes; family Thamnophilidae; genus Myrmophylax; species Myrmophylax atrothorax. Next base: position 478,439 of record JAOXXN010000220.1, on the reverse strand, counting down.
ATGGATGTCAGAGCAGGGGTAGTTTGGAGCAGATCAGGGACTTTTTCACTGGTGTGCAGAGGAGGGTGCACTCTCTGAGGTAAGGGGGCTGCTCTGCTCTTGCAGAGTCCATGGAGACACGGCAGCTTGGCCTCCTGGCAGGTTGCACCATCAATGTTCTTCCCTGTGGTGATAGTATGGGCAAGGGATTGTGTTTCTCACCCTCTGAGGGTGCTGTCCTCAGGTGCTGATGTCACGGTTGGCATTGCTGGGTGCAGGTGCTGTCCCAGGGATGGCTCTCCGGCTTTGCCAGGGAGAGCTGATGTGGTATTTGACCCACTCTCTGCTAGGTTCAAGATAGGACACAGAAAAATAGATTGGAAATGTCTGTTTTACTTGGGAATACCAGTCACCAGTCAGGCATGGCACGCTGCAGGCTCCGAGCCCATATTCTTTAAGGAAAGTAACACCATGGTCAGAAAAAAATGCTGATACCAATGGAACTACCAGGAGGTTTTAACACTCTACTGGTCTTTAGAGTAAAGCCTGACACAAATGTCTGTGCAGCCTGCCTGTGCTGGCTGCTCCAAGGGAATGCTCCATTGTGGAAGGGGAAGTCCATGAGAATGGTGGTGGGATCCACCTCCCCACACAAGGAACCTTGTAGAGGACCTGCCTGCCTTGTCTCAAGCATGATCTCGGGCACTGCAGCCAACAGCACTCAGCCAAGAGCAGGCAGGGAGGCTGGGGGAGCAGCCAGGTGGTGGGTGGCTGTCCCAGCCCGGTGTGTGGGCAGGTAACTTCTCCAGAGCCCACGTTCCCCAGTGAGTGGTGTGCCCTCTGCCTTTGGAGAGCCTCGGGCAGGACAGGTGGTGTCTGTGGAACCCCACAGGAGCACAGGGCTGTCCCCAGGAGCCGATGCCATGGGTGCCCCTCTCCTCTCCAGCTCTGTGCCGCGTTTGGCCGGACCAGCTCACAAGCACTGGTGGGAGCGCGTTTTTTCCCAGGCAGATTACACAGCCTTTTTAGCTTCACCCCCCCACTACACCCCCCTTCCTCTGTTATTTTGGTGCCTTTCCCCAAGGGAAACAAACTTAGTTCAAACACTGTTCCCACCAGAAAGGCAAAAGCTCCCCTCACCCCCCTTTTTCCTTCCTCTTTTGGGTTCAGGGTAATGTGTCCCATGACAAAACAAGCAGAGATCCCTGCACAGAGGGCTTTGCCTTTCTCCTTAAAGGGAGAGTCTTTCTCCAGGGCCCTGAGAGCCATCACTCCATCACACTGAGGTGCCTCTCAGATGGTCAAGCTCGACTCTTTTGACCTTTGGTGAAAGCCAGACATGAGGGGCAATGCTGGGGGTTGGAAATAGGGTAATACAGAGTGGGGAGCAGTGATGTGCCCAAGAAGGCCAGACTGGAGGTCTTGTGGCTGAGCTTCATATATTCCCACTGGAGATGTCTCCATGCTGGAAAAGATGGAAAGTGCCTTTTTACATGGGGAGATAGTGATAGGACAAGAGGGAATGTTTTTAAGCTAAAAGAGTAAGGATTTAGATTTGATATTTGGAGGAAATTCTTCCTGTGAGGTTGGTGAGGCCCTGGCACAGGTTGCCTAGAGAAGCTGTGGCTGCCCCATCCCTGGCAGTGTCCAAGGCCAGGTTGGACAGGGCTTGGAGCAACCTGGGCTGGTGGAAGGTGTCCCTGCCCATGGCAGGGATGGAACTGGATAGTCTTGAATATCTGTCCAACCCAAACCATTCCATGAATCTGACAATGCAGGAAATGTGGCCACCAGAAGCGACCCTGTAGCTGAGATCTGTGTACCTGTGCATTACCAAATGTGATTTCAGATGGTGTGACATCATTTTTGTTAAATAGGTTTTAGAAAGTTTTAATTCTTTTGTGCTCTGGAGAGTTAATTACAAAATTATCAGAGATCCTCTGACAGGCTTAAACAGGCCATGCTCCTGTTTATACTGCTTGATTGCAGAGCAACTGTGATAAGGTTTCTGTACAGGACTGTCTGACTGGATAACCATCTTGCTAAAGTCAATCAAATTGTGAGTTCCTCCAAAAAACCCCACATCAACAGAAGAGCTGACAAAGTTATCACAGTATTTTGAGTGTCTGTAGAAGTGGGAATTAAAATTTCTGTGAATCTCAATATTCTATGAGCTGTGTTATATTTGAAAGAGAAAAGGGTCCAAAAAACTCCCCTAGTTTTGTGAAATTTCTAATTCTGCTCTGCGAAGTATTGCTTGCATAGCAAGAATGCTTAACACATGAAACATAGGATGAAGTGAAGAGTCACTTTGTTCTGGTACAGACTGGCTAGCAATTATTAGACACAAGTGGAACACGTATTAGGAGTCATAAATTAAGGTAAGATAGCCATTATCATGAAATGATAAAGAGCCAAGATTTTGTAGACTTAAAGTCAAGATTTTACACGTTTGACAGGTCATGGCAATAAATAAAGAAAAGGCAGAAGTCTAATAGTGATGAAGATGATTCAAGACCATCCGAGGGATGAAGTCAGGAGAGCACCACCCAAAGTTTAAGCCAAAAGGAAAGCTCTGCCCAAGATTTCACCCAGTCATTAATATGGTAATTAGAAGGTGTAACTTTGAACCCCAAACTGTATAAATGGCTTATTTTACACAAAAAAGGCAGGCAAGTTTTTGCCCAGTATGAACTGGCTTGCCTTCAATGTTGTCAATAACCACCTTTGCTGCTAGAAAGATAAAAAGCTTCTTACAAGTTATTTATTTTGAGGCACTTTTCACTATCAGAGACCTGGAAAAATTAGGGTGCTGCACAATCACCAGGCACATGAAGGGGAAGTGCTGGATTCTGCACCTGGGATGGGGCAATCCTGTGGATGTAAGAACAGGCTGGGGAATGAGAGGCTGGAAAGCAGTGCCATGCAAAGGGTCCTGGTCAATGGCCAGGTGAACATGAGTCAGCAGTGCCCTGGCCAGGTGACCATGAGTCAGCAGTGCCCTGGCAGCCAGGAGGGACAACCCTGTCCTGGGGGGCATCAGGCACAGCATCACGAGCCGGGTGAGGGAGGGGATTGTCCTGCTGTCTTGGGCTGAGCTGGCAAAATGCCAACTGCCCAAGAACAGAGAAAAAGTGTTCCTCCCCCCCCAGCCAACCAGGAGAAAGAGAGGAAGAGAGGAAAAAAAACTCTTAAGCTAGGTTTATGCTGAAACTAACTACATGTATTTATACAGAAAAGAGAAAATTAAAAGAAAATTACAATATAACACACAATTACACAAGTTACGTATAACAAGAAATAACTTCCCACTTCTCAGTAAGCACAAATTCTACCATTGTAACTACAAATCATTCTAGAGAAGTCAATTCCCCAGAGACAGACTTAAGCAGAGAGAGGAACTAAGAACAAACCTTTTACTTCCCTAAGATACCATGATGGTGAGCTGGTGCTGTGGGCTTGGGCCTCTGGTCCCTCCTGGGACAGCACAGTGTGTCTTGTTGGGACCACAGCTGGGAAGCAACTGACTAAGCCACACCCACACATTGGATTTTACCTCTTTTGAGGTGATGTCAATATGGTATGAAATACATACAATATCATTGGTTAGAAGAAGTCAGCTGTTAGCTAGCCCAGCCTAGCTCAAGTCACCTGACAATTCCAGGCCTAGTCTGAACTTTTAAACCTAAATTTAGGCCCACCTAGGTGAACCCACAACACTTGCACTGGAGCAGCCTCTCATAGAGTATTGGGGTACTGTTGGGCACTGCAATGTAAGAAAGACATTGGGCTATTTGAGAGTGTTCAGAGGACAACAGAGATGGTGAAGAGCCTTGAGGGGAAGTGTGTGAGGAGTGGCTGAAGTCACTTGGTCTGTCCAGCCTGGAGAGAAGACTGAGGGGCAACCTCATTGCAGTTACAACTTCCTTGTGAGGGGAAAAAGAGGGGCAGGCACTTATCTCTGCTCTATGATGACTGGTGACAGGACAGTAGGGAGTGGCCTGAAGTTGTGTCAGGGCAGGTTTAGAGTGGATATTAGAAAAAGGTTCTTCATTCGGAGGGTGGTTGGGAACTGGAAGAGGCTCCCCAGGAAAACGATCACAGCACCAAGGCTGACAGAGTTCAAGAAGCATTTAAACCATATTCCCAGGCACATGGTGTGACTCTTGGGAATGGCCCTGTGCAGGCCTAAGGGTTGGGCTAAATGACCCTTGTGGGTCCCTTTCAACTCAGTGCATTCCATGATTCTGTGATTCTGTAACATAAAACGATCATTTCAAACATGTTCTCTGGTACAATCCTTAGTTACTTTCACAATTCACTGACGCTTTGTGTTTTGGAAACAAAACCCTGGAGAATACAAAGCTTATCTTTCATGTAACTGGTCACCTATAATTTCTCTAAAGATAATTGAAGCTATAAAAACAGATTTGGAATAAACTTGTCTTTCACAGCATTTGTGGAGAGTAAGTAGCTACAGACAGGAAGTAAAACTGTTGTTGATGGCTACAACAGGGAGTGGAACGTGACTGTGGTTCCTGGAAGTGCCAAGAGACAGTTAGAAATGGCAGGGCATAGTTAAGTCACTGGTTTAAACGTAGAATTCCCCAGGGATTTTAGTGGTTAAAAACTGCTGACATAACATGGCTTGGAATTACTGTTCGTATTTTTTGTCTTCATAGATGCCTCTTTCCACAGCAACAAAATTAAAAGCATAATCTGGACAAGATTAGCAGGAAGTTAATTGTTCCCACTGTTCCCACTGAAATAATGCTAACCTTTGGAAATGAACAAAGGCCAATTCAGAGACCTAAATGGGACCTAGGGAATGTGTTCCTAGGGAACGCATTTAACTTACACCAAACACATTTAACTTACATCACAGGGACTCTTTACTCCTCCTATACAAGCCAGGAAACACAAGTCTGGTCCAAACCAGTGACAATTAATTGTTAAAAAAGGAGGTGCGGGGAGGGGAGGTTGTGATTAATAATCTGTAATATTGTTTGGGATAGAACGCACAATAAATCTATAAATTTTACAGGGCATAAATAGATTAGAAGGATAATAGCCATCTGTTATTAGTTGACAACAGGAACTTTTCAGAATCTCATTTCCGACATTTATCCATCTCTGTCAGTACATTCATATATTTTTAAGGCAGCAAAGTAACTGCTATTAATTGTCTTGAAGAGATCTTACTCCAGCCGTAGGGGAGAATAATATCTTATAGGTCTACAATTCTCTAATCCATTTTAGTCACTAAAGTTCAGTTGTTTCCTGACTTTTTCTATCCATGTGAAATGGAGACAGAAATTATTTTTCAGAACATATTGGTGGGACGTCAATTGCATCTGCAACAAGAGGGTTTGGAATTCAGAGAAGTGGTGTGCGCTATGAGTAATAAATTGATCTGTGACTTCCCCATGGCCCTTGAGTGTGTATGACAGAGAGCAGGAATCCATAGTCTTCAGTTTCTTGAGGCTCAAACTCCCCTAGCTTGCATTTCTCTTCCATATTGGATCCAGTAATGTATCTGTAATTTCTGAACTAAGATTTCCTCCAAGACAAAGACCTTTGCATACAAAAGTATCAATCTATACCCCCAGAGATATTTTTTTTCAAATATTAAAAAGTTATTAGAGTTTTAAAAGATAAT
>JAOXXN010000220.1:455995-472701 GCA_026770055.1 Myrmophylax atrothorax | reverse complement strand
AACCTTCATGTTTTCTACAGCCATTAAATGTGAAGAATATTCAGGGAATATTAGGAAGAAGTCCTGAGTATTATTGCCCATTTGACTATCATCTGATCCAGGCATCTGGCATGGGAGCAGCTGAGTGCTGCTCTCCTCAATAATACTCACTTTTTAAAAAGTGTTTGTTTTAATGGAAAATAAAATGTCCCAGATTAAGGTATTATTTATTTCTGGCTGCATACACTAAAGGCCTTTTAAATTACTTCATTCATTATTAATTCAAGAAGAATCCTCATATTACTCAGAGTGAAAACCTTACACAATTACCTGCTCATAGTCCATCTTTTTTTTTTTTGAGCATCTTAAAGTTCTCTGTAAAAGGAATCTTTTTGGAAAACATACAGGCTGGAGAGGGCAGGGAGTGCATTGAGCAATTAGACTTTTTATCTAATAGCAGGGTTGAAGGCTCCTTGCCCTGTCTTAAATCCTTAACTGTGGTGTCAGCTTAAAGGAAATGCTGGGTTTTGGCTTTCATTTTATCCTCAGCTTTTTCTTTTCTGTCTTTTTAAGCAGCTTGAGTGTCCATGCTGAGCCATGTCACATTCCAAATGATCCCCATACTGTGCATTTTAATGAGCTGCTAACACTGATTATACAAAAAGCAATCTCAGAAATATTTACTGAGTCAAAAAAAAAAGAAACAAAGCAAAAAAACCTCCAGCCTATGGGGAACTAATTAGCTTTTTAAGAATTGGCTTCTTGAAAGTCTCACGTTCTGGAGAAGTTGAACTTGGAAGCAGTTCCAAAGAAGCTGAAGAAGTGAGTGAGTAGAAGGAAAGGGATTGAGTTGTGATGGAGAATTACACACCCCAGGCATCTCTGTACTGGTCAGAAATGTGGGTATATATAGAACAAATGCCGTTATTCTGCAGAAGAATGCCATGCCCTGCAGTCCCTGAATCCTGTGTCAGGTTTCTGTAGTCTTTCTGAGGGACAAAAATCATCCCTCTGTCCCTGATCAGTTCCCTCCACCAGAATTATTTTAAATAATGATGTTGGAAACTCACTTCATTCAAGGCAATGAGCACTTGCAAGCAAATTCCAGTTAGTTTGGGACAGATCTGATCAAAGCTTCCCTTTCCTGCAATTCCAGGGCTTGATATTCCCTAAATATGAATTTCTCTCCCTTCCAAGGGAAAGTGATCTAATAATGTGACATTTGACATCAAAGAGGGCCTTGAAAGGAATTGAGGATTTACTTGGATCAGCCATAGATTGTAAATGAAAGACATTCCAGTGACAGGAGGAATTGCAGGAGCATCCAAGTGCTTGTGTTGCAGAGGATGCTTACAAGCTCTGCAGAACTATTGGAGTGCAGACTACCCAAGTCCTGGAAATGCAAGGCCCAAGTCCTTCTAATAATGGGTTGAAAGGCAATTTGGAAATTCAAATGTGGAATCAGTCCTTGAGGGATGACTTTGTGTGCACAGGATGTTACTGAAAGCAGAAAGATTTGAGAGGAATTTGCTTTGTTGCCCTTCAGTAAAATCACAAATAATCTTGCAAATGTTCTGGGGGCTGTTGGGGGGTGGGAAGGCAGCACAGGCTTCTGGATCCCTCACCTGGAGAGCAGGAGCTCTGATGAGAACCTCTGAACTGGGAGGAGAGGGTTTGTGTGCAGAGTTTCAGCCTTTACTCTGAGCAAAGCAGAACCTTGGACTGGTCAATGTGTGCCAGTGAATTCACAGGCAGAATCCCAGAATCCCGGAATGGTTTGGGTGGGACCTTAAACCTCAGCTCATTCCACCCCTGCCATGGGCAGGGACACCTCCCACTATCCCAGGTTGCTCCAAGCCCTGTCCAACCTGGCCTTGGGCACTCCCAGGGATGGGGCAGCCATGGCTTCTCTGGGCACCTGTGCCAGGGCCTGCCCACCCTCACAGGGAAGAATTTCTACCTTACATCCAATCCAAACCCACTCTCTGTCAGTGTGAAGCCCTTCCCTCTTGTCCTGTCACTCCATGGTGTTTTAAGAAGTCCTTCTCCATCCTCCTTGTCCTCCCTCAGGTACACAGTGCTGGGTTCTGCCCTCCCAGCCTGGCACTGCCCAGCAACTCGTAGCTCTGCTCTCCCTTTGTGTGTGAGCAGAATTAGAACTGACTCAGGCTTCGATTTCCCAAGTTAATTGAGCTCCTCAGAGGGATCACTGGAGCACTGGTGCAGGCCTAATGCTATTTGCATCTCTCCACACCTAAATAATTTTGCAAATCTGGCCACAGGCACTACAGAGGACTCCGAAATCCACTCAGGGTGTAGCTGAGCCAGCCCAGCCAGGAGACACAGGTTTCTGCTGCAGCAGAGGCACAGGCTGAGCATCTGACACCCTGAAAAACTGGGAGGTGGCACCCAGGAGGTGTTAAACCCCCAGGAGGTGTTAAACTCTGCTCCCCAGCCCAGGCTGTTCCCTCTGCAATGCAGAAGCCTCTGGTGGCGTGGGCTGGCTTTGTTCTACCTTGGGTTAGATACTTAAGGATTCCTTCTCTGTGCCCCCCTGCTTTTTAATGGTCTTGTTTAAATGAATATTAATGCCTTGTCTCTGAGCAGATGCAAAGCTGTGCTCCAGGAAGGCTGTGTTATGGTTGCAGAACCATTATGCCAGCCCTATAAATCTCACTCCCATGTGGTCCTGGGATGGAAGGAGCACCTGTGGCTACTCAGCTATGGACTTTATTCCAAGCTGGATGACTTCAGCATTCCTTGTTCAGAGCTGTGCTCCTTCTTCCTTTTCTATGAATAAAATTTGAGGGTTTGGAAGCCTTGAAATAAATCCTCTCCCCTCCCAATTCATGTGTAGCAGGATATAAAAATAAATAATAACCCCCAAGAAATACATGTGCCCCTCTGGGAACCTGCTTAGTGCAGGGCAGCAAAGTTGTCACAGAAGACAGTGAAAACAAATTGCTTTTTCATCTGCTATCTACTCTTTTATCTTCTCTCTTCTTTTAACAGTGCTTCATTAAAAAAAAGGTGAGCTTTAAACACCACACTGCCATGCAAAATTTATTCTAATAATTGCACGGCAGACAAATCAGAGAATCTTTATTTCTTACGTGGTAATTTTTCCTGCTCTGACTGGTTTCTCGATTTTATTGTGTTTCCTTTGAGAGCAGCAGCAGCACAAAGGCACAAAAAGCATCTTTCACACCATCTGAGGGGGTTCAGGTGATTGTGGACAGGGATTGTGCTGTGGATTGGGATGCACAGGCTCTGCCAGTGCTGTGTGTCAGACACATGGGGATGTGTCTGTTGAAGGCTCCAAAGCAGCTTATGGACCATGGACCAGGCTGAATTTCTTCCCTGTGAGGATGTTCAGGCCCTGGCACAGGGTGCCCAGAGAAGCTGAGGCTGCCCCATCCCTGGCAGTGTCCAAGGCCAGGTTGGACAGGGCTTGGAGCAACCTGGGCTGGTGGGAGGTGTCCCTGCCCGTGGCAGAGCGTGGAACAAGATGGGCTTTAAGGTCCCTTCCAACCCAAACAGTTTTATGATTCCATGAGAGTGGGTTGTTCAGGCCCCTCTGCTGCTCACAGGGAGATCACATCCCTCCTGAGGCTCTAAATCCAATGTCCAACACAAAGCAGGAGCCCAAAACATTTCTCTCCACTGCCTGTAGGAATGATGGGTGAGGAGTTACCCTTCTTTCCCCACTCAAAGCAAGGGGTGATGGGCTCCCAGGCAGGAAAAGACCATCTCAATCCAAACCATAGCCTGCTTCCATCAGCAGAAGCATCTGGACAGGTGGCCCAAGTACCAATGTTTAATTGGAAATGGCTAATCTTGGCCTCTGGATGAGCGTTCTTCAGGCTGTGTCCCACAGCAGCAGAGAGGCTGAACCTGCTGCAGGAACCTTCTCAAGATATTCATGACTATGAGCTCTTTCCACTCCTTTGGGAAGTCAGATTTATAGTCTTTCAGTAATTGATTCTTCCTTCTTCCCATAAAGAACTGGTCATCACTTTTGTGCCTACCATGTCAGAGAAAATTTAAGTACTTTTGGTGTCTGTGGCTGATGCATCCTCCTGCCCTGCTGGGAGCTGACCATATTCTCTCTGGAGAGTCCTGGCACAGGTTGGCATCAGCCTCGTCAGTGTATCATCAGTGTCAGTCACACCTCTGGGCCTCCACAGAAGTACCCAAAAAAGCCTGATGTACATTTTTCCTTGTAAATGCTGTTCTCAGGATTCCCTCCACCCTTGGATTTACTGAAACAATTAACAAATGAGGTTTTAATGCCACCCCCTCAATCAAAAGGCTGTGAGTATCTGTGTTTCCCGTGCAGCTGATACATGGGTGGTGGAGGCCTGGGGACAGAGACGTGTTTCCTACTTCTGCAACTCAACCATTTTGCACGATGAGACCTTGACAGGTTGTGCCTGGAACCTGCACCAGCAGTCAGGGGTCTGACAGGCAAAAAAGCAAAAAACCCCAAAGGCCAGTAATTGTTCATGATGAGAAAGGCAATTAAAAATGTAATTTAGATTTGCAGTTTTAAAACCAGAAAAACCATTCTTGTTCAAAGATGTTGAAATCAGACTATTGTTTTCCTTCAGATGTTTCCAAGGAATGCAGAACTTGGAAAGAGTAGAGAGGTTTATGGTGAGCGTTCATGCCTGGTGGCTGGGTGGGCTCTGGGTGGGCTCTGGGTGGGCTGGGGGCAGTGGGCACTGTCTTCTGCCACACCTTTTACCCCAGTGACATTTGAGGCAGAGCTTGCTGTGGCCTTGAGCAGCTGCCTGCTTTGAGTGAGAGGAATTGCCCTGTTCCTCGCAGAGCCAGTGCCAAGCCCAGCTCTTGGTACCTCCAGAGTGGCCACTTGAGATGGACCCACAGGGTCTCTGCGGAGTTTTCAGCAACCAGTGAGACAGCAAAACAGCCACTTTCTACAAGGTTACTGAATCTCACATCCAGAAAACCTCCCTGCTGAAAATCTTACCTACAGCTACCCAGCCCAGGAGCCAGGCAGAGCTGTGGTGCCTCATGCTGGATGCCAGAGGCTCCCTTTCTGTTCCACTCACAACAAGAAAGACATTGAGGGGCTGGAGTATATCCAGAGAGGGGCAGCAGAGCTGGGGAAGGGGCCAGAGCAAAAGTGTGATGAGAAGCAGCTGAGGGAGCTGGGGGGGCTCAGGCTGGAGAAAAGGAGGCTCAAGGGGGACCTCTGGCTCTCTGCAATGCCTGCCAGGAGGGGAGAGCCAGAGGGGGTCAGGCTCTGCTCCAGATAACAGGGACAGGAGGAGAGAAAAGGGCCTCAAGCTGTGCCAGGGAAGGTTTAGGTTGGGTATTAAGATAATGTGCTTCATGGAAAGGCTTGTAAAGCATTTGAATGGGCTGCCCAGGGCAGTGAAGGAGTCACTGTCCCTGGAAGTGTTCAAAAAACATGTGGATGTGGCACTTGAGGACACAGTTTGGTGGTGAACGTGGTGGTGGTGCTGGGTTGGACGGTTGGACTTGATGATCTTAAAAGTCTTTTCCAACCCTAATGATTCCATGATTCTATGATTTCCTCCCTGTACTGTGTCTCATATGATGTTACTGCTCTCAGAGGTACCTTCCCAGCTGGTACATGATGATTAATGACTTCCAGGTCCCAAAGGTGTGGATGTGGGAGTGAGAATCGTGGAGTGGAGGCAGTACAGCTCTGGCATAGGATCTGCAGCAGCCTGGCTCATCCATCAGGAATGCCGTGATGGAGGGGCCGTTCCAAGTGTATTCAGCATGGGAAAATATTTTATCAAAGAAACTTGGAATAAAAAAATAAAATTAAAATCTAAACATGAGTGCTTGACACTGTGCCACATCAGGGCTATTTTTAATTTCCTTCCTGATCAGTCCACTTGTTTTCATCATCGTCAGCTCTTTGAATGATGGAATTAGTCACCATCTCAGAGATGAAGTACAGACCAAGCTCCTCATGCTTTCCAAGGATGTCTTGGTTTATTGACAGTGTGTCCCAGGAGGTGGGACCTCTGATGGAACAGAAGCCCCTCCTCCTAAATGATGAAATTTTTTGAAATTATGAGGCGCTTGACTGGAGCATGAAAATAAACAATTTTACTTAAAATGGAGAACAAAACAATAACAGGGAAAAAACGCCACTCAAGACCACTCTTCCAACAGCAGTGCAGTCCCAGCATGGCCACGCGGGTGTGATGTGGCCGCGGCAGCAGCAGTGGCGGCAGTGCCAGCAGCAGTGCCAGCAGCAGTGGCAGTGGTGCTACGACTCTGAGGCGATGCCAAATCTCAGTGGGAAGCTCAGCCCCGGCGTGGCTCAGGCGTTGAGCAGCGAAGCGCATGGCACGGGCACTCAGCACATGGGATCCAGCAGCGGGGCAGGGCACACGAAGAGGGTCCCCAGCTGGCAGCCACAAGTTACGGGAGTGCTCCTGCCCACACAGGACCCACCAAAGCTGAGGTGCAGGGCAGCTCCAGGGGCAGAGAGGAGCAACTCCCTCGCAGCTGCAGTCCCAGAGAGCAGGTTCCCATTGTGCCAGCAGCTTTATCCTGTCATGTTCTTGTGATATTTTTCCTGGCGAGTCCCTTTGTCCCTTCTGTCCCCCACCCTGAGGTTTGGTGGTGTCCCCTGCACTCCTCAAAAGCCACATGATGGTATGAAGAATTTTAGCTAAACCATAACAAATGATATCATCTGAACTCTCCTAGGGGGCAGGAGAGCCATGACAGGCCCATGCCAAGGGATCTGCCACCAGCCATGGGTGACGTGGTGGCACCAGGACTGTGGTCACTTGGGTGTTTTTGGGGCAGTGACACCCAAAGGAGGGCTGGGATGTAGTGGTGCTGTGACTCCACTGCAAGAGCTCACAGTGCCCATGTCACTTTTATGTCTCTCTTTGGTGAAGGTGCTTCCCATGGAGTCACCAGCATAAAAGAATCACAGAATGGTTTGGGTTGACTTTAAATCTCATCTCTTTCCATGGCAGGGACATCATCCATTAGACCAAGTTGCTCCAAACCCCATCCGACCTGACCTCGAATACTTCCAGGGGGTTTCAGAAAGGGAAAAGCAGATGGGTACTCAGTCCCTACTGATTAATATTTTCATTCTAATTACTTCTATCTGTGCACTTAACAAGGTGGAGTAGCCCTTGCTGAGAGCCTGATACAGGTATGGGCTTGACATCCATCCTGAGGTCAATCCCAAGAATCTTACATGCCTAAGAGCATTCTCCAATGCTCCTTGAACCCTGGTTACTTGGTTTTTTAATGTTTTTAACTCAGGGCAGTACTAAGTTTTTGAATTTCCAGTTGCATGGGTATGGCTGTGCTCAGTGATTTCTTGAAAAAAAGAAGTGATGTTTGGTTGATGTCATAGCTGGAAAATGCTCGTTGATCCAGCTGGCGAAATCTCCTTTTCCTTGATCCACAGAGGAGGATCCCTGTAAGAGCACAGCTCAATTTCAGAGCTTTCCATTTTGCAGACTTTAGCTAATCTATTTCCTAATCGTGTGGGCTGAGCTCTTGAAGCTGATGGGAGTTACTGGAAAGCTGGGGAGGAATACTTAGGCAAATGGCTTTGGAGCTGGGCTTGAATAATTTCTGTTCATTAAAGAGCAGCATTGTATCGCTTGGGAATGTCTTTCTAGGCAAATTTTTATATATTCAAAATTTTACTTCTTATTAACCTCTGTATCTGTTTTGAATATACCATAGCAACTGAGTAACAGTGATGCCATTGAATTGTGAAACTCAAACACCGAAGTGTGCAGCCAGGACCCAAACTCCCTGTGCTGGCGTCGCTCGTGGCTTCAGTTTTGCTGTAGATTGGCATCAAGTCCAAAGGGAATGGATGGATCACCTGATGCCATGGCACTGGTCCCCTTCCATGGCTGTATGTTTCATTTAGTTGTTTTAGTGGAAAATTCGCCGTAGGGTTTGGCTGTTATCTGTGCCATTAGAAGGAGCCTGAGTGCTGGGGGAATTCAGCTGGGTTGGGACACAGAGCCACGTTCCCCGAAACAGGCAGTGGCCACGCCAGCAGAGACGCCTTTCCTGCCTCCCCCTTGGCCTGACCAGCCCACGGGTTCCAGAACTCCCTGAAAAATTGCTCGTTTGGCTTATTTAAAAATAAAATCTCATGTGCAAACTCAAGAGTGTTTGTACTAAAGTCTGGAGATTCCCACAGTGGGCTGTTATGTTTGGGGACTGTTGGAGCCAATTCATTTTTTTCCTAAGGTAAGGCATCTTTCTTACCAAGATCACTAGGTTAATTTCCTAATTAGTTGTTAATCATGGACTGGTCTTTCTGACATATTCTGAGAGCTGATGAACCTGTCAAACCTTTTCTGCTCCTTCAAACTGTGGTCCCCATGGCTGGGCCATGTCCCAGGAGGGACTCCAGCATGGGCCATGTGCACAAGGGGAGTCACAGCAGGAGCATCTGAACCAGAGATTGGTGCTGGGCAGAGATGCCCACAGGAATGTGTGCTGGGAGGGGACTCAGGAGGCAAAGCTGGGATCTCCTCCCTATGGGGAAGGCCTGATGCAGGGCCAAGCAGCAGGGGATCCTCGGGGACAAGAGCTGGAGTTGCACTCATGGGACTTGGGTCCTGCCTGGAGGGGAAAAGGAGATGAAGGGCTTGGGAGGGTGTTTTGAGTTTTGGAAATCTCAAGAGCCATGGGTGAGGATGAAATGCCCATGTTGGGACACTGAGATTCACCCAGGCTGAGCATCCCCACCACGGTGAGGAGCATCACCAGGCATCCCACTGGGTCTGCAAGTGTGGTCCCTGCCAAAGCTCTGGGGCTGCACCTGGTGAGCTCTGACTTACCAGGCTTTGTCATTTACTGCACTGTGATGGGAGAAGATGGAGGCCTGTCGGGGGCCAGCCCTGTGTGCTGGGTCTGCCTCAGTCCCAGCAGCCCCGTGGTGCCCTTCCAGTGGAGAGGCAAATGCAGGGCGAGCAGGATGGAGATACTCCACCCCCGCCCCACACCCCCCCACTCCCCCAGCAAAAAGCCACAGCAGGAGCCATCCCTCTCTCCCTGCCTTTCCTCCTCCCCAGCTCTGCCCTGGCGTTTGTGACCATGCACAGGGTACCCACGGCCCCGTTCCCACACTCATAATCCCTGGGTCACGGGAGACACAAAGGAGCTGCTGCCGCTGGAGCCAGGGGGCAGGAGGGGCGGCCGGGCAGAGCCAGCTCTGCTGGTGCTGCCTCATTTTGTTCTCACTGAGGATGACCTTCAGTTTTCTCCCTGTTAATCCCTCCCTTTAATCCCCTGCTCCTCTCCTTGCCTGGGTCAGGGTGCTTTCTTGTCATCTCCCTCCTCCCCAGCAGCTCCATCCTGATCGCTGTCTCCAAAGCCCAGATTTAAGCTGAGATGTGTCTGTCACCCACATGCTGCATCTCACTGACAGGCAGGGGCCAAAACAGAGGCTGCAGGAAGGTGGAGATGCTGCCTTGCTCTCCCCTTGCTCAGTTGCACGTGGACTGTAAGAGAAGTCACTCAGAGGTGGACTGAGCCAAGCCAAGGTCCTGCCTTCCTGTTTGGAAGCTCCAGTTGGGAGCTGAAATCAGCAGGACCCCTTTGCCAGGTGGATGGAAAACATAGGGCTGAAATCCCATGTTCCCATGGGTCCCATGGCAATACTTCACTCCTGGGTTTGCTCCTGCATCTGGGGGCCTGGCAGGGCCCTCGACCCTGCCCTGGCAGTGTGGTCCCTGCCAGGCTCTGCTGTGAAGCACCCTCAGTGGAAATCACCACTGCCAGGCTTTGCCCATCATCACCAGGGTGATGGGTCCACAAGGGCTTTACTCAGAGTCTGAGTAGAGATTCACTCTAGGTCTTGATTTGTGTGAGACTTGGCTCTCCCACTGGAACACCAGGGTTTTCTCTGTTTAAGTGCCTGCTGCTGTCGGTTCCAGCCTGTGCTGCAGCGATGGGGTGAAGTGCTTGGCAGACACCAAAGTGAAGAGAGTCAATAGTTGTATTTTTATTGGAAATCCAACAGTAGCATCCGTATTTCCAGGCTTGGTAGGGAGCTGAAGGCTGAAGGATGGGCAAAGCCTCACACACTGCTTGTCTGCCATGGTGCCTGCAGATTGCAGAGCCATCCCTTTTTGTAGCTTTTTTTTGGAAGTGCAGCTGCCCCTCATGAGCAGTGAGTCCTTTTTGTCTGTGTTTTCAGTATTTCTAATCCTAATACTTTGTCGCATGATCCTTACCTACTGATGAGTGATGAGTTGGCTGCTCCCAAAATCTCCTCTTTCAGGACTTTTCTCTGATACCTGCAAAGCTGGGGCTGACCTGAGCAGAGAGCCCTGCCAGCAACTGTGGCATCTGCCCTGCTTCTAGAGGCCCCTGAGGACATGCCTGTGGGTTTATCCGTGGGGTTTTTTACAATGAGGGTGGTGAAACACTTGCACAGGTTGTCCAGAGAGGTGGCGGATGCCCCATCCCAAAACATTTGAGGTCAGATTGGATATGGCTCTGAGCAACCTGGTCTAGTGGAAGATGTCCCTGGTGACTGCAGGGGGGGTTGGACTAGATGAACTTTAAAGGTCTCATCCAACCCAAACTGTTCCATTATTCTACGATCCTGGTAACAAAGTAAACCTCCTGGTGCCATTCAGGTGCTGCCAAGGGCTGCAGTGAGGCTGCTCACAGGGCAGATGCACACAGCTCTCTCTGCTGACCTGAATCATGTAATATCAGGGATGAGTGGAAAAAAACCTGAAGTTGTGGCAGGAGAAGTGGCTTGGGGTGGGAGATAAGGTCTTCCTGTTTCCCACAACACCCTGGGTTTCTTATCTTCAGTACTGGAAATGAAAACCAGGGAGCCAGTGAGGCTGATTCCCACAATGCAGCGAGCAGTCACCAGCATTTGTTTTCGTGGTGGCTGCTGTCTCTAAGAGGATGCCCGGGCTCTAGGATCAGCTTCCCTATGAGATGTCAGCCCCACAGAGGTTTGCTGTCCCCCCTTGGCAGGAAGGACTCTGCATGTCCCCTCTGTGTCCCATGGGATGGCTCCTGCCAGCAGCGTGTCCCCATAGGGCAGTCCCCAGCTCTGCAGGGACCTGGATTCTGTAGAGTCCCACCACTCTGATCCCCAAAAGCTTCTTGGCCACCACCAGGGAGCGAAATGCAGTCGTGCCGTGTGCTGGAGGTGGTACCCATGCACCAAACCTGCCCCCAGCAGGACCCCTATCCCGGGGAAGCTGATCTGGGGCTCTGCCAGCCTTGTCACTCAGGAGCCCCAGCTTCAGACAGGCAACACTTGCAGTTCTTAAGAGCAAATGTTGAAGTTTGTAGTATCTGCTCATTATTTTATGGAGTTCAATGAGCTTTTGAAATGTGGAATCTAATTTATCTCCTGCATTAAAATAGGGCAACTCATTTTATAGAATCATAGACTGGTTTAGGTCGGAAGGGATCCATAAAGCTCATCTCATTCCACCTCCTGCCATGGCGTATTTCTGCACCAACCTTTCCTAAACAATGAGTGTTTCTCCTCCACATTACCCTGTTTGGATTACCTGCTTCTGGAGACACGTAGGATTTATGATTCTACTCTCTCTCCATGGCAATAATGGGGGAACTTTAGGTGCTGCTGGTCTGGATTAATTTTATCAAGTAGGACAGCTTGTTGAAACCACATCTCCCACTTTCCAGGAGAAGTCAGGGACATGGATATAAAAAAACCCAAGGTGGTCGAATGTTCCATTAAGACAAAAAAGCATCTCGGCAGAGGTGTGGCCTGGACTGGGTCTGGCAGCAGAGGTGAGCAGGACTGGGAGAAACTTGGAATTTTTAAGCCAGAGGGAATTTCACAGTGGGAGGAAATGAAGTGGTGGGACAAGGACTCTATAGCAAAGCTTTAAGTGCAACATTGAAAGGTTTAAGTAGTTGTAGGGGCTTTTGACGTATCTGACCTTTGACTTGTCAGGGAAAAAAGCAGGGAAGAGATTCCTTTTTCCACTGGAATAAGTCCAGCGTGGCAGCCTGTGCCCAATTAGCATCAAAAGCCATTAATGACACAGCATGTGCAGCTCTGGCCTCCGACTCTTCTCACAGACCTTGTGAACTCTGGGACTATTTTCTTTGCAGCCACCTTTTGGCAGCAAAATCCATACACTGGATGGTCTGTCCCAGGAGAAATCAGCTCTGCTGGAGCCTGAGCCATTTTGAGGGGAAAGCAGTGGTTTCTGAATGCTGGAGGGGCTGCTCTGATAATCCCCTGCCCTCTCTATTAAGTCATTCAGTCTCTATTGTATGAAAGCATATTAAAGTGGTTAAGATATGTATTAGTTCATGATATATATGTTCTGTATATATATATATATTTGTGTGTGTATATATATAAGATCCCACTGTAATGTGCTGAGCCAGTGGAATTTTACTGAAGACTTTGGTAGTATTCATGTTTAAGTAAAACAAACCAAAGGACAACCCCAGTCCTGGAGATGAGGTTTTCCTTCACTGAGGAGCTGAGGAGTGGAGGGCTGTTTTTGGGGGAGCCCAGCTGCACCATTCTCTGCCCCTGGAGCAGCACATGGCCGGCTGCTCACTCTCCTTGGGGAACCACACACAGCTTCAGGATCCCTGGCACCACTGCTGGCTCACTGGGAGCCCTAAACCTAAGGAAAATACCAGAACTACCCCTGGGAGCCTCACCATGGCTCTGTTCAGGGCTGGGCTGATGCCATCAGCTCCCAGGAAGGTCCCTGTCCATGAATGAGCATCCCATTCGGGGCTAAGGTGCTGGGGCACAGCATGGCCTGTCCAGGACAAGCTAATGACACAACTGCTTGGAATTTTGTTTTTCCCACAAGCAGTTACATCACCCTGTAGCCCCTTTCTGGATGATCAATGACCCTGATGATAGATTTGTGCCACTGCTTCTTCCTGGGGCTGGTCCTGGACAGAGCAACTCTCTCTCCCCAGCCTTCTCAGAGATGCTCCCAGTTGGCAGGAGCAGAACTTCTGGGTCAGTGCAGTTTTTCTGTGGGGAAGGGGCCTGGGAAGCTGCAGAGGGGCTGCCGGGGGCTGAGGGGTCTGTCCCTTGGTGGCCATCCAGGAGCTGTGGCCATGCTGAAGTCTCTGCTGCCAAGGAGCCAGAGGAACCCCAGGGAGCTGTGGCCTGGGAGGAGATGCAGGGGTTGTCCTGGCAGTGGGGGAGTGCTGGCAGCTGCCTGAGGAAGGGAATGTCTTGGAAAAAGCAACTGGCAGGGATGTTTTCCCTGTAGAAATGGATGAGGTGCTCTCCCTGGAAAAGGACCCTGACCTGAGGAGTTGTTGCCCTGTGTTCCCTCCAGGGCTTTGGGCTTTTCTGCAGTTGTACATGAGTTTCTCAGAGCCTTGCCCTTCACCAGCAGCTTTCCCTGGTTTGTTCCTCCTTTTCTGCTCCTTTTCTGTATGATGTATCCCTTAAAATAAGGATGGCCCTCCCAGCATTGCCTTCCAGCTGCTACTGAGCTGCTTTCCCCAAATTGGAGTGCCTGGGGGAGGGGTGGACCTTAGGAAGAGGGGCAGAATCAGGCTTTATTAAAACCCCTAGAAAGCAGTTTCATTAAGGCCACAAAACAGCAAGGCAGCTAAAAGCAGATAAATCTACTAATTATTTGCTTATCCCTCCAATAAATTCTTTTAGGTGATCCCATAAATCTCTCCAATGCCATTAAGGCCAGTTGTCTTCAATTCTTATCTACCGCTGGGGAAGTCTTTTATGTGTCTACAAACAGTGGGTTTAGGATTTGTATTGCAGATATAATTGAAGTTTGATGAGATCATCCAACAAAAGTGCCCCCTTGTTCCCCATGGCAGCACCAGGGAGCAGCAGGTCCTCCCCAGGGAGGCAGATGAAGCCCCTAGGACTGGTGGGACTGGCAGCTCTCATCCCATGTCTCCAGGAGCCACTGCCAGGCTTTCTGGGAGGCTGCATGGACACTGAATGGACGCTGAGACTTGGCCCCAGCTACTACAAACACCTTTTCCTGGCACTGAAAGCACTGGAGCACACAACGAGCCCCTTTGCAGGCACTGGAGCTCCTGCACTGGCTGCAGGATAAGTTGGATGGTTTGGAGCAACCTGATCTCGTGTTTCTAGTGAAAGGTGTCCCTGCCCATGGCAGGGGCTTGGAACAAGATGAGTTTGAGGGTCCCTTCCAACCCAAACCAGTCTGTGATTCTGTGATTTGCCCACAAAGGGCCAGGGCTGGGGCTTGCCTTGGCCATGCTGGGGGAACTGGGAAGATCCCAGATGGAAGGGCCATTCCACCTAGACCTTCAATTCTGTGTGTACGTATTAAAAACTTGGAGGAAAACCATCCCCCGCCACCCGTTATGGGCATTGACCCACTGGCAAAGCCCCCCTGAAACCCTGAAATGGTGCAAGAGATGTTTTAGCCTGAGAGCTGCAAGTGCAGGGCTGCTTCCTGCCATGGTGTTGGGTGCTGCCTCCCTCTCCACTGGCACCTCCACTCTCACAGCTTCCTGCTTCCCTTCCTGCAACCACGTCCAGCCCTGCTCAGCCCTGGCACTGCTTGCTGCCATCCCAGGGAGCCTGGGCAGGAGCTGGCAGGGGGGTGCTGGTGCTGGCACTGTGCCATTCTCCTCTCCAAATGCCAGCTTTGCCTGCAGCACTGAGTTCACAGGCTGTTTTCCAGCCAGCACCCAGATTACCAGCATTCCATTTCATTTGCTCATTGCAGGAAGGTGTTATCCTCGCTGGGGTGCCCTTCTGGTGACACAGAGGCTGGGACTAAATGATGGTCCCATGCTCAGAAGGTCTTTCCTCCTTAATCAAAGCACCTTCTGCTTTCAGGCACAGGGCAAGCAGCTGAGTGGCCTCTTGATGTCCCAGCGTGCAGCCATGCTGGGCTGGGAGCCCAACAAACTTAAAATCATGGAATCTTTCAAAGTTGAAAACCCCTCTTAGAGCACTGAGTTCAACTTTCCCTCAGCACTGCCAAGGCCACCATTAATTCATGTCCCCAGGTGCCACATTTACACTTCTTTTAAATCCCTCCAAGGATGGTCACTCCACTACTGCCCTGGGCAGCCCATTCCAATGCCTGACCACCCTTTCCATGAAGAAACTTTCCCTAATATTCAGTCTAAATCTCTGCTGGCACAACCTGGGGTCATTTCCTCTTGTCCTGCCCCTTGTTCCCTGGGACCACCACCCCGCTCCCCGCCCCTGTCAGGGAACTGCAGAGAGTGAGAAGGTCCCTCCTGAGCTTCCTTTTCTGCAGGCTGAGCCCCCCCAGCTCCCTCAGCCGCTCCTCATCACACTTGTGATCCAGACCCTTCCCCAGCCTTCCATCACCGTGGCTTCTGCCACCACAGCCACACTGGAGCTTCCCAGTTACCCCACACCCCAGTGCTGTGGGACTGGGGGCAGATCCCTAGGTGAATGTCACCAGCAGCCTGATTTAAACTGACAGCAGTGCAGGATTCTGGCATGAGCCTGATGTCACCACTCAGTCCCTGTGTCTCAGTCCCCTGCTCCGGCAGCAGCTGCTCTCTGGCTTTTATTTTCACGTTTTATTGCTCTGAGATTACAGGCTGTACAAGGGAGGTGTTTCTGACTATCCTTCTCTTACTGAGATGATGTGTTGCTTGATTTTATGTGTGTCTTCCTGACTGGCTTGTGCTTTTTGCCTGTGTAAAGCCTTGCATCTGGTTTATAGAGTCAGGCCCGTTCAGCCACTCAAATCCTCCACAAGCACCCAGCATCCTTATTCCAGACACCCAGGAATGTAATCACTCTTTAAAAAAAAAAACAGAACAGTGAAGAAAATGTTTAATTTTGCATCTCAGCATATGCAAAGGCTCCAGTGTCTCGGCCAGGGCATTAGGCAGTCCTGGCTCTCCTATGGGATGCAGCTCCATAGGAAACTGCCTTTTTCCAGAGACTTGTTGGCCTCAGGCGATGCCAGTGCTGTCCTGGAGTCCTGGCACCAGCCGGGCGTGCTGCTGTGGGGAGAGGCAGCAGAGCAGCAAGCCTTGGTCAGCACTGGGTTTGCTGGTGTTGGGGCTGGAGCCTGTCCTGCATCCTCTCACCCAGTCCCGGGCTGACACCAGCAATGGCAACACGGCTCTGGCATTGTCCATGTTGTGGTGGCCACTCAAGGCGCAGCCTTTGCTCCCCATGCTGGGCTGTGCAGGCTGTCCCCCCGGGTGACAGACCCCAGAGCCACCTTCCCATGGGGTGACACTGCCTGCCCTGCCCTGCCCCCTCGGCTGCTCTCTGATGTGGCCTCCGAAGGATGTGGTGACAATAAAAGTGTGAGGCCAGAGAGGTGCTAAGGGAGGTGAGGCAGTTGGTTTCCTGTTAACACCAGTGCAACAAGCCCTGGCTCTTCCCACTGCCCGGAGCCAGCCAGTTCCCAGCCCACTCCCGCACCACAAGTTCCATTTACAGTTATTTGCTAAAACAACACAGAGTGTGTGAACTCCCTCTAGGCCAAAAATAACTGCCGCCCCATTAACTCCAACTGTTTGTTTGTTTTCAGCTGTTTTCTGCCCTTATCGCAGGAGGGAGCTGCCTGCTGGGGGTCTCTGAGGGAGCGGGGTGGGCAGCCCCTGCCACCCCTCATGGCTGGGCAGAGCCTTCAAGCCTTGCTTGCGCCCTGTCCCAGGGAGGTTTTGTTGCTCTGGATTCCAAGCAGAAGTGACTGGGTCATGGCTCTGGCCTGGCTGGGTTT
>JAOXXN010000220.1:431113-442611 GCA_026770055.1 Myrmophylax atrothorax | reverse complement strand
TGTGGGAGCCCCAATGTTGAAGTGCTTCACACACAGCTGTTGCTTCCTTTTCCTTTTCCTTTTCCTTTTCCTTTTCCTTTTCCTTTTCCTTTTCCTTTTCCTTGTTATTCTTTTCCTTTTCCTTTTCCTTGTTATTCTTTCTTTCTCTTTCAGATTTTCTATTTCTCACTTTGTCTTTCTTGTTCTCCTGCCCTTATGGCTATTCCTGTTAACCCGGCCATGCTCCCTTTGCAGTTCACACCTAAGAGGCACTTTGTGTCGTGCTGCTTTACAAGGATTCATCGGCCTTCAGCAGAGGTGCCCCGATGCCCCAGCACCCTGACCTGTGAAGCCTTGTCACCTTTATACCAGAACCCAGAGATAAACCGTGGCTGGACCGTGAGCTGCAGGTTGTTTGCCAGCATGACAGTGAGCTTCCCTCCCTCCTGGGCTGGAGGCTGGAATGGTTCCCGTGGGAAGCAGCTCGCCCCCACAGTCGGGAGTGCCGGGGCACAGGGACAGCTGCCCGCTGGGACACATGGCCCGAGCCCGGCGGGCTGGTTCTGCACTGGCATAAGTTCACGAGATGAGCTGAGTTTTAGCCGACGTGAGGGAGAGCAGGCACCTGAGAGCAGCCAAGTTTTGGGGGTGCCGAGCACTTTGTAGTGACTGCAGAGGTGTCAGAGGTGACCGGACCTCACCCGCCACCCCTCTGCCGAGGACAGGGGCCATTTGGCAGCGTCGGGCCGAAGGCGGTGCCGGCGCGATGCCGGGGCGGGGGCGGCGAGAGGGGCGCGATTCGCACCTCGGCGGGACATGAAAGAGCCGCGGGGCTGGAGATGAAAGAGCCGCGGGGCCGCGGCGGGCGAGGACGGAGGTGAAGGGAAGCCCCGAGAGTTGTTTTTCTTCTCATCTGTGCCGCGCAGCGGGACAGCGGCAGCCAGTGCCAGGCTTTCCCAGGGCCGGGGCAGAGCGGGACCCCGCAGCGCCGGGATCCCCTCCCGCTGCCACGCTGAGATACCGAGGCGGCGGCAGAACCCGCTGAGCATCCGTCAGGATGTCGCGTGGAGGAAGGGAGGCTCTGGGGGTATTTGTTGAAGGAGAAATGGTGTAGAGGGGATAATAATCTCTCCTTTAATAATTTTATCCTGGGGGGGATAATAACCTCTCCTTTGCCTGAGACAAAAGCTGTGGGAGCAGGAATGCTGGGGGCAGTCAGAGTCACCATGAGCTGAGCAGGTGTTCCCTGAGCTGAGCTGCTGAGGATGCTCTGCTCCAGAAGTCCCTGTAACATCCTGCGTTATGTCCCCAGTGGCTCCCGCAGAGCAGTGACAGCAAAGGTGGGTGCTCTGGCAGACAGGCACCCACACCTTCCCCAGGAAGCCTTGGACGTGGAGGTTCGGACTTTAATGTGCCTTGGACTTTGAGATTGGGTCTCCAAGACCAAATGTAGCTGTTTCCCCAAAAACGTTCTCCCCAGAGAGCTGATGAAGGTGATTTTTCATTTCTGTGTGTCATTTTTGGATTCAAGAGCTTGTGCAAGAGCCTGGGCTGTTGCTTTGAAGTGCCCCAGCCTTGTGGATGTGCATGAAATGGGGCTGAGCACACACAGCTCCCACCCAGCTGCTCCCTCCAACTCTCTGCTAGGGTGAACCCCAAGTCTGCTCACCCCAGCATGCCAGGCAGAGCTCAGAGACTTTTATCCTCCAGCCCTGGCCCTGTGTGCCACAGAGCTCTGCCAGGCTGCAGGACCTTCTGGTAGCCAGGGGCCCTGAGTAGCTGTGACCGCAAGCAAAGGGCAGTGAGGAACTGGGCACTGACCCCTGATACAGCAGGTGAAGACCAGAAAGGTTTCAGGGACCCTCAGAGAGTTGGGTGAGCGTGCTGATGGAACCAGAGAGTTCTCCAGCTTGGCTCCTGCATGACCCAAACTGCAGTATGCTCATCCCTGCATGGACTGACCTGAAAAATTGGGGAAATCTCTTGTTTCAGCTTAAAATGTTGTGTTTGCAGTTAATTTTCATTGCCTCAGGGTGGCTTGGTTGGCCCTGGACCTCTTTGATTGGGTTCAGGCAGAGCTCAGGTGGGGAGTGGAAAATCAGAAGCTGCCTTCCAAACCACCTCTCCATTTGTGTCTCTGGGCTGCTCTCCTGGCAGGGCTGGGGCTGCCACCTGCCCTGGGGACCACACTGTGCATCTCTGACACTGGACCCACTGGACACCTGGAGCTGGAGAGCTGATTCAGGGAGCTGGGCTGGAACGAGGGCACCAGACAAATCCTCCTGGCTTCTCTCTCCTGGCTGCAACAGCTGCAACAACTCTGACAGTGCTCTGCCTGCTCTCTCCTGGAAAACACCAACCCTTTCAGGACCTGTGGGGTTCAGTTGGCACTGGAAAGCCTGGGGACAATGGCCTGAGGGACAGGGGTCTCGACTCAGCTCTGTGCCTCCCATCTGCACTGGTTCTTCCTCCTCCTGCCTTGTCTGCGCCAAACACTGGGGCAGGGTAAGGATCACTTCTCACCTTGCCCAAAGCTTCAGGGCTGTGGCCTTGGCTCTATTCCTGGCCCAAAGATGCTTCTGAACCACACATAAACAGTGACAGCTCATCCACGTGTTTGTCTCCATCACATGGACATGGGCCAGTGCAGGGCAGGCTTAGCCCTTGCTTCTCAAGCACCACAGCACCTGTGTCAGGTGAGGAACTAAACCTGCCCAGGATTTCCCAGGACACCAGAAGTGAACCAAGAGTTTTTGAAACCAGCCCAGAATTGCACTGGGACAGAGTCTGCTTTATCGTGCCTTTGTTTCCCCCTGAATTCCAGTCCTCTGACATGCTTAGATCAAACCTGGTGACCCAAATCTGACTGCAGCAACGAGGAGGAAAAATGACCCTCCAAAAAGAGCAGCCCAGAAAGCCCCCACATGTGCTCCAGGCCACCCCAGGCCACTGCACCAATCCATAGAGGAGCAGCCAGGCAGCACCGAAACGAGCCACCAAGTTTAATTCAATTGCTTTGCAGAGCAGCAACAGTGGCACCTCTACAGCAGGACAGCCTGTGCAGAACAGCTGAGTGAGCTGGGACCAGGAACCAATAAATATGTGTGAGTGATGTGAAACCCACCTGCCTCTCTGCAATGGGACCTGCCAATAGAGCCGGGGGAGAAGATGGTCACCCCCTTCATGGGAGTTGGCCAGCACCTAGTTGGGGGTTTTGGAAACGTCTCCCAGCCCTTCAGGACAGGCAGGTTATGGAGTCAGGGAGGGAGCTGCCTTCAGAGCCAACTTCAGGTAGAGGCAGGTTTGTAAGGACGGAAAAAACTAAAAATTGGGCATGAATCCCTGCTTTCCTCATTAGAAGCATGGAGCTGGTTGAGGCTCCAAGGCAACATGAGAATCTAGAATCTGTGGGGTCTTGCAGGGATGTGTCCTGAGGTGTGGAACTCCTCAGGCACTGAGCAGCTGCTGTGGCCTTGGGCACCTCTCAAGCCCACTCCCCTGAGTTGTTAAGGGTCTCCAGACAAAAAATGGGGCAGAGCAGGTATTGTTAATGTGAAGAAACTGGGAAAATTTTTCATGTCAAGACCTCTCCTCTGGCCCCTTCTTTATGTCAACATCAATCAGCTGCAATGGGCAGAAGCTCAAGCCGCTGCCCCAGACAGGTCTCATTTAATTAAAAACCTGAGTGAAGAGGATGCTACTCCAACTGTTCATCTTCTCAGAGGATGTCTGCCAACTTCAGGGGCAGAGAGTCATGGTCCCAGATGATGCTCTGCTGCTGCCATGTTCCCAGGGAGGCCTGTGCTGCTGTGCTCAGTGCTCATCTGGCCCTCTGGATGCTGACCTGGGGCTCAGCTGTCATGCAGATGGGCTTTTCCACAGCCGGGTGATGCTTTCCCAGTCTTGCTTCCCACCCAGGACAATGAGAGTTTTAAACGTTGCAAATCCCAGCCTGCTTTGGTCAGTGGTGCAGGAAGAACCAGCCTGAGCCATGCAAACTGCTCAAGGGGTGCCTGGAGGAAGCTGATGAGGGTCTGCCAGCCCGGGGACCCCTGTCCAGGGAACACAGCATGCCCTGATGGAGAGAGGCTCCCTGCAGCATCAACCCCAGGGGAGGGAGTCCCCCTGGCACCCCACCTACAGCCCTATCCACCGCTCTGGGAGTGAGGGGACTGGCAAGGGGCACCCCAGCCATCTCGGGTTCTGGAAGAAGGATCCTTCATCCCGGGGAGGGTTCTGCAGCTCCACCCCACTAGGGCTGCGTGCCCGGCTGAGCCCCCACTCACAGAGCCCCTTCCACCCCCAGCGCACCCCCAGGACTGGCGGGGTCTGGGAGCCGGCGGGGCGGGCCGGCTCCGGAGCCCTGCTAAGAGCAGTGGGGTGGGGGGTTTTCCCACTCCTGGGAACCAAGCGTCGGCTTTTGTTGGCGAACAGAGCGTAGCTTTCATGTGAAAAGGTTAGTACAGTATGTTAGTTCCTAATGAAGGGATAATAGAGTCTGAGTCTCACACCCCGGGGACTGCGAGGTGACAGCAGCACGGGAGAAGGGTATTTAACACCTTCGCCTTGGGAACCTTTTCCCTTCCCAGTCGGAGCCCCCCCGCCCTGCCAAGAGCAGGGAGGAGGAGGAGGAGGAGGGCAGTGCAATGCCTTTGTCCCCGCTTCCCTCTCGCATCCCAATCCCATCCTATCGGCACTTGCGTCCTCGCAGCCGGCCCAAGAGCCTGGGAAACAGCCGGACAATGATTAAGGATCTGATTCCCTGTCACTGGCTCATGGTGTCACGGTGTCCCCAGCTATGGGCACCGCGGGGAGGCTGCGGATCGCGGTGCCTGGTGGGGATGGGGCCCCCGGGGGCAGGTGTGGGGCGCTGTGGGAGTGAGCCCCCCGCATGGTGGGTGCCCTCAGTCTGTGTCCCCGTGGCTGTCACCTCCCTCACTGTGTCTGTGCCAGGACTTGGTCTCCTGGTGCCACCTGGGGCATCCTCAGTGGATCAGGATTCAGGGACAGAGATGTCCCGCAAAGCATGGGCAGTGAAGCACAGCCCGGGTGCTGCATGTGGAGGACTTAAGGGCCCTGCTGCTTGCCTTGCTTTTCCTAGAAAAGTCAAGATTTCTTCCTAAATCCAGCCCTTCACCCCCCATCCCACTGCAGTGAAGGAGGAGGACAAACCCTGTGAGTTCGTGGCACCTGGGAACAGCCCTGCTGGTGGCTGTGCCCCCCTCCAGGCTGGCAGCCATCCACAGCCACATGTCATTCGGGGGCAGGAGGGGCAGGTACAGGTTGATATTGCAGTTTTCTTAGGGGTGGCAGCATCCAGCAAGGGCAGCCCCAGCACCAGGGGGAGGGGTTGCAGAGGTGATTGCCTGCACAGGGCAGGAACTTCGGTGCTGGCAGTGGCTGGAGCCTGGATGAAGCCCCCGAGGAGCTGCTGCTGTTTTTTCTAACTGGGGGCCCCCAAGCTGAATTAAACCCGTGGGTGTTGTATGTGTTGAGGGAGTTCAATTCAGACTGCCTGTGCAGGAGCTGGAATGTCCTTAGAGCAGGAGAGACCAGTTCTGCCAAATTCCACCCCATGGGATGCCAAATTACAAGTGTCATTGCTTGGGCTGTCACTCCACTTCCCACTACTTACTGATCTCAGAAATGGCACATTTTTGAAGTAACCCTTTCCTGGGTGACCTGGTTCTGACACTGAGGTTGCATGTGGGAAACCAGCAGCTCCCCAGCTCCTAGCACTGCCTGTCCTTGGTGTTCAGCTCCTGCTGGGCCATGCTCAGGAGGGACAAGGGATGCTGCAAACCAGCAGCTCAGGCCCCTGTGTCCCTTCCACGAGACTGTCAGACACCAGAGCATCGGGGTGGAATTTTTGGGGGGTGTGGTCTGTGCCTGCTAAAAACAAGGGGCTGAGATATTACTGCAAATAATGGCCAAAATGTGGAGGACTGGCTCCTGTGGGGCTCACAGGGCTGTGCCAGCTCGGTGTCATCATACCCATCCTGGATGTCCAGGTGTTCTGAGAGCAAATCTCCAAGCCACTGTGCCCCAGTCTGCTGTCTTACAGGGCTCCTGGCTCCTAGAAGCACCTGCCTTTATTGCTCAGCTTTCTTGATCTTTTCTTTCTCCTTCATTCTTTAAAACAGCAAGATGACAATTCCAGCATCACTAGATTTTCTGACAGCATTGCTTGAAGGCTGTGTGCTCTGGTTCCCACAGTGACAGGAAGCCAGTGGCAGTGCCTCGTTGTCCTCCCCAGTGGAGCACAGTCCCACAGGCTGCCCAGCATGCAGCAAACCCCTCTCGAGGGAGCAGGGCCAGGCTCCAGGCTGGGCTGGGCTCCACGGGGCTGGGCTCTGCTCTGCTCCCCACAAAACCCAGAGGGAAGCAAAGGTAAATTACTGCACCTGGTCTGGGGCAACACCAAGCACAAATACAGTCTGGGTTGAGAAGGGATTGAGAGCAGCCGTGGGGAGAAGGATTTGGGGGGTGAGAAGCTCAACATATGACCTGGCCACACGTGTTGGCAGCCCAGAAACCACTCATGTCCTGGGGTCATCCCACGGCGTGGGCAGCAGGTGAGGAGGGCATTCTGCCCCTCTGCTCCTCTCAGGTGAGACTGCACCTGCAGTGCTGCCTCGAGCTCTGGGGTCCCCAGTGTAAGGATGTGTTGCTGCCAGAGAAAGTCCAGAGAAGGTCACAGAGATACTGCAAGGGCTGGAGCCCCTTGGCTACAGAGACAGGCTAGGAAAGCTCGGGGTGTTCAGCCTTGAGAAGAAAAGGCTCTGGAGAGACCTGAGAGCCCCTTCCAGTGCCTAAAGGGACTAAAGAGAGCTGGAGAGAGACTTTGGACAAGGGCCAGTTGAGTGACAGGACAAAAGGGAATGGCTTCCCACTGCAAGAGGGGAGGGTTAGATTGGATATTGGGAAGAAATCCTTCTGTGAGGGTGGTGAGGCCCTGGCACAGCCAACTGTGGTCCAGGCCTGAGGGGTAGCAACCAGCAACCCCAGGGACTGGCTGTGAGAGTGATGAAGTTTGGGAAGAATCTGCTTTACTGAAAAAAGGAACTAGTCCCAAAAAAGGTCCCAAATCCCACCAAGTCTAAAGACGTGGTTCTCTATGGCTCTGTGAGGGCCCACATCAAATACTTACATGACTTGTTGGAGAGGCACTGACTTTTCCTAAGGTGCTGCACATATACATGGGCAAGGCAGAGTCATGGTCTCTCCATCAGTGGGCAATTTCTGGGCTAGAAAGGCTGGATTTGGGACTCATGGAGCAGCTGTTCCCTGGATTTCCTTCCCACTGGGCTGCTGCAGGAACAGGCACTGCTTTCTGCCCCTGCAGGCTGTGTGCCCTTGGCTGCTGTCCGCAGCTCCCATGGTGGGGAGCGGCAGAAGTGCCAGTGGTACTGCCTGGAGTGGGCTGACCTGGTCTGCAGGGCCCCTTCTCCAGCTGCTCCAGCCTGAATGCCTCCTCGGGAGAGGGGCTGGACCCTTGCTGTCATGGAGGGGGGGGAATGGATAGGAGCAGGTTGTCCACTCTGGGGTGTGGGTTCACATCATCCCTAAACTCAAGGAGCATCTTTGTGGGTCAACCTGCACCAGCCCATTCACACTGGAGGGGATGTTTTCCAGCTGAGATGACCCAGGCCTGAGAAGCAGACATTCCCTCACTTGAGTGTGCTGAAATGTTTAATTAGAGTTTAACAGCAGCCTGGGAAAAAGATGTCTTGTCATATTTCTGGACTGCATTTTGTTGCTGAACCGCGTGCCCGTACGCGCGGAGCCGAGGGAGACCTGCGGCACAAAGAGCCCTTTATGTGCCTCTCCCCACGGCTCGCCCCGACCCTGAACTCTCCCATTAGCTGCTGGCACAGTGCCCTCAGCAGTGCCCAGGAGGGAGCTGGGATGCTGCAGGCACAGGAACACGGCGATGCCGTGGCTTGTCCTCTGCTCTTCAGGTTGGTGTTGTAGAAGAGAGGACAGTATGAGATGTCTGGAGGAGAGGACATCCCTCCAGCTGTGCTTGAATGTTTGGGTGAGCCCAAGGTGCTCTGGTATGGCCAGAGATGCAATGTGACAACCAGGAACTTGGCAGGACACTGGTGTTCAGTGGGATGATACCTGGGGACACAGCATTGCCTGTGAGGGTCCCTTACCCAAGTGTTTTTGAAAATGCTGCCCACATAGATCAAAGATTTCATTCCTCGGACCCCAGCAGGATTCAGACCTCAGTCCCCTTCCTCTGCTGCCACACTGGAAAGGGAAGGGAAGATGCTGAGCCCTGCCCAGCTGGTGGAGGCAGAGAAGTGGCAGGACAGGATCCTCAGCCCTGTCCATCACCCCCTGGCCACGAGCGGGATCTGGGGAGCACAACTGCTGCCCCAAGGAAGTTGGGGAGGAATGCAAGGAATGGAACACACACCCTTCTCCCCTGACTTCACCTCCACAAATTTCCCATCAGCATTTTCCATTCACAGGGTTTTTTTCTGTGGGGTGAAATTACAGTTTTGCCATCACTCACCTGCCCACGTCCGGCCCATGAGCAAAAGGGCAAACCCATGTGTGATGAGGTCGAATCCCTCTTCCTGCTGTCTGCCCCAGCTTTGCCTCCTCCAGTTGGCCACTGAAACAGTAAAGAGCAACTCCCTTGGGTCCAGCAAGACCCTAAAACCATGCCACATTTGTACATTATTGCCCCCTTTTCCCTTTTTCGTATGTGTGACACAAGCATGTGATGCTCTCAATCCCTCCCTGGGCCCCCTGCTGTGGTGAGGAGCTGTGAAGGTGTTGGGCCCCACTGTCACACTGCAGTGACCCCACATGTCACCAACACGCGGGGGTCATGTTAACATATCTAGGAGGTGTCAGTCTGGGAATGTGAGGAATAGGTGCCCGGGGTCTCCTGGGGTTTATCCTTGATCTGGCACAGCAGCTCTTCCCCAGAACTGCTTGTGGGACTTTCCTCTTGTGGGTCTCAGCTTGCAGCTCATGTGGCTTCTTTCTGAGACGGCTTTTGGGGGAGTCTTTTGGAGCAGTTCGGCAGGAGCTGGTTCTTTTGTTCAGGCTGAGATGCAGATGGTTGTTCTCAAAGGAGGTGGTGGTCCCTGTGAACCCCTCCGTCCTGGGAATGCTGCCCTCCATTGCTGCTCCATTTCCCGGGAAGCATTCCCAGCCTCCATGGCCCTGTGAAATGTGCAGGTTCTGCACCAAAAGAGACTCCCAACGGCCCTTGCCTCAGCTGGTGCAGGTGAGAATGTGGGATTTTTGAGCTCTTCATGAAGACTAGGACAAGTCTTGATCCACAGCAGGGAGGATTCAAGTTAGATCTTGAGCTGCAAGTAGAGCAGAGCCTGGGGAGGCTGGGGTTCTCCACTGAGAGCAGAGGCTGTTAGGAACAATGGAGAGGCAGGCACTGATCTCTGCTCTCTGGTGATCAGTGACAGGATCAGGGGAAACTCTGTCTGGGGAACTTTAGGCTGGCTGTTGGGAAGAGGTTCTTCCCCCAGCGGGTGGTGGGCACTGACCAAGCTCCCCAGGGCAGTGGGCACAGCCCCAAGGCTGCCAGAGCTCCAGGAGTGTTTGGACAATGCTCTGAGGGACAGGGTGGGATTGTTGGGGTGTCTGTTCAGGGCCAAGGGTAGGACTGGATGATCCTTGTGGGTCCCTTCCAGCTGAGGAGATTCTGTGACTCTGATTGCATGAGATGTACCACTTCTCTATAGTTTTTTCGTAGTAACTGATTGCAGTTGTCCAGATTATTTGTCAGGAAAACCTGCTGTCTTCCTTCAGGTCTTCCCCCTGTGGGTAACTCTCCAGCAGACAACAGGGAGTTCTGGTTCTGGGATTTTACATCTTCCTTGACCCCAGGGAACATTTCTGTATCTGTCTAAGGAGGGAATGGAGGGTGCTGAAGGCTGGCAGAGCAGAGGTGGGACTACTTGAATTGCCTCTTGGCTCTGCCAGGCTTGGAGTCATGAAAAAGACAGGGAGAGTGAGACACTGCATCCCAGAGGGACAGATGAAGGCTGGGAGAAAGCAGCATCCACAGGGGCTTTGTTTTGCCTGGTTGCTATTGGTTCCCAGACCTCATGGTGCCATCCTTGCTCTGGGTGACACTCCCCCAGAACTAATTGCTCTTGGCATGGCAGTTCTTTATTAGGGAAGGATTCCTTCCATTCTCAGTGATGGAGCCAAATCATTGTTCAGCCTTAGGAGGACTCATTTGTTCTCACTCTTGTCTTGCTCTCCAGAGGGGCTCACACTGCCCCTTCACTTTCAATCCCATTGATTCCCCTGTTGGACTTGATACCTCTGCCTTTTTCCCAGAAAGGCACCAACTTCTCACTCTCCACCAAGGATATTTTTACTCTCTCTGATGTTTCCTCTTGTGCTGGACCCTCTTGGACCCTATTAGACCTATCTGAGTAAAAAGTATTCCTATGAAAAAGTTCCATCTTACATTGGAATGCTGGTAATCAAAGGAGTATCAAACCTCAGCCTGCCAATGTTGTGCTGGGCAAGCTTAAAACAGCTCAGGAAATTTCTCTGAGCTCTAGAGGATGTGGGATTTTTAATGCTGCACATTAAATAACCTTTTCAATGCCAATGGCTTCAGGACCTCTGATATCTGCTTAACAGCCACCTCAGAGCACAGGTGTTTTCCCTGGAATTTGTGGAAATGACTCTGTGTTGTATTTGCCTGTAGCTGTTATTGACACAAAGCTTTGTGCCAAGGTGGGAGGCATTCAGCCTGCTCAAGGAGTACCCTGGAAACCACCTCACCCCCTGGGAGCTTCTCCCCAGATCTTGCCTCGGGGTTTGCATTGTCCTACTGATACTTTGGCACTGCCTTCAAAGAGCTCCCACTGTGTCCCCTCCCAGGCACCATGAGCAGGTGACATGGGGCACAGATCCCTTTCTCATAATATTCTGTCCAGTTGGAAAGTTCAGCAGCACCATACATAGGTGATAATGGTTCTGCTCCCAACCCACACACCAACACTCAGCTCCACATGTCAACATGCAGGCCCAGCTGTTGGCAGGAAGTTTCAGAGAAACAGGATTTTCCCCAGAATGGTTCAACTCACTTGTTTTTGAAGAAACTGGACTCGATACTGGAGGTCTTTTCTGGCCTTGGTGATTCTCAGGTTCTATGAAACCCACATTTCATACTTTCAATCCTGCTCCATTCACACACTTCAGATCAACACTTATGTTCTGAACCAGCTTGAACCAGCTTGAAGCTGGTGATGGCTGCAGAATGGTAAAGCTTAGGCAAAGTTCTTAAACCTAGGACTCAGTTTGGGTGTCATTGCCCAGATGTTGTGGATTCAAAGTGCACGAGCAAGTGGTTGCTCTGGTTCAGCTGAAATGGGTGAATTCCTTGGGGCTGTGCAGCCAGGTAGGGGACCTGGGCATTTCCTTAGGGAATATTGTTGCGGACCATCCAGGGAGATCGCATACACCAATGTGGTGTGTTCAGGCAAATCCCAACTTTATTCAAATTCAACAACATA
>JAOXXN010000220.1:420257-431013 GCA_026770055.1 Myrmophylax atrothorax | reverse complement strand
TCCCCAGGGCAGTGGGCACAGCCCCAAGGCTGCCAGAGCTCCAGGAGTGTTTGGACAATGCTCTGAGGGACAGGGTGAGATTGTTGGGGTGTCTGTGCAGAGCCAGGAGTTGGACTCAGTGATCCATGTGGATCCCTTCCAGCTTGGGATATTCTGAATTCCATGATTCTGTGAACGGACAGCTCACAGGTAGCTCTACTTCTTACCTGGGGCCTCCACTGACCTGGTGGCCTTTCACTTCTGGAACATCTGGGCAGCTGCTGCCTCCATACTGATTCCCTGGGCACTGCTGAGCCCTGTTGGGGCTGGAACCAAGGAAAGAAGTGTTGCTGGGGGTCTGCAAGGCTGACAGAGAGCAGCCCTGATGCCACAGTGAGGACAGTGAGGCTGAGCCACAGCTTCTGCAGAGCAGCAGTGCCCAGCCCTGCGCTGGGGGCCTGCCTGGGCTGGAGATGGCCATGACATGTGGTGAACCTGCAAGAGCACCCACCACCCTGGGGTGTGTGTCAGCTCTGCTTGCATGAGGGAAGGATCTGACACTGTTGGGCTGTGGCCCCAACATTCCCCCCAGCATCCTTGGGGTTGAACATGGGTTTGGAGGGGCTGGAGTCTGCATTTAGAGGGGCTTTGGAAGCTGCAGGGCTGCCAGCCAGGACACTGTCAGGGTACTCAGGACTGGCAGAGGCTTCTCCAGTGAGGAGTGAGGAGCAGCTGTGCATTTCTTCTTGCCAGTGACCAATAATGAAAAACTGCCAAGGAGAGACCCAGGAGACAGTGCCGTGACAAAGGTATGTGGGACATAAAGTGTCCTGGGGAGGAGTGAAGCCAGCAGGTCCAGGCTGAGGCACAGTGGGGTGGCTGCTGGCTCCTTGTCTCACCTCTGCCACTGGATGTGACACAAATGGGTTTGCTCGTGAGCTGTCCCTGCTCATTATGGTGTTTGAGGCAGGATTGAACAGAAGCACGGGGCATAGGTTTGGGATTGCCCCTACAGGGCTGCTGGAAGGCTGCTGCCAGCTCAACCTCTTCCCAGGAGTAAAACAATTGCTGCAAACCCTTTGGTTGGGGGTTCAAAAGGACCGGATGGATTAAGTTCAAGAGGAGAAGGTTGTGAAGGGTAACATCAGGACTCAGAAGGGGTTGAAGACAGAAGTGGCTTCTCTGTGGGGTGGTTGTGATGAGCTCTGAGAAGGGTTACACCAAAAGTGATGCCTCCAAAGACAGAAAGGAAGAGCAAGAGGGAAAGGAAAGGGCAGGGAAGAGGTCGGTGGTGAATACATGTAGGAGCGGGATGACTAGACTGGAGGTGACAAGAGTGGTACTGGTCAGAGTAGGGTGGCCAGACTGGAGGTGAATGGCACTGCCCACGTGAGAGGAGCAGCCACTCTGCAAGGCACCCTCCAAAGCACAGTGGTGCTGAGCCAGCAAACACCTGGAGCCTCACAGGTCTCCAGGAGCTCCTTCCTGTGATGCTGAGGATGCTGCTGCCCTTTTGGCATCTTCATCTCAGAGTGAGGAGGAGGAGCTGATCCCATCAGGTCACCTCGGCACAGTGTTCTGCCACATGTGGATCCAAGGGGCCATCTCAGGCCCCAGTTCTGCTGCCATGTGAGTCATGTGGCCATGCAGGGCGACAGGCAATGGGAGCACCGTGCCTGATTGGGTTTCTCCTGGACTTGGTGGACAATGACCTGCAAACCAAGCTGTGAATTGTGTCTCTCCATCAGACTGCTGCCAAGGGGCCCTGCAGTGTGTGAATGTGTAAATCTGCCTTGGGAGTTTTCTGTCTTTATGACACTAAAGGCTGTCATTGGCTGTCCATGCTCTGGGCTCATCTCACATGTGTCAGGGGCAGTTGCACTACAGCCAGTTTTTTCAGACCATCAGCGTTGAAAGCCTGAACCTGTTCTGAGACCTTGCTAAGAATCGCAATCGGCATGTGTGGGACCCCAGGGCATCTCTCACTGCTCCACGCACTGGGGCCAGGGAGCCATTCCTGCCTGTGACTAAAACCCCTTGCCTGCCCCACAGTCATCCTGTACTGCTCCCTGATGGATATTTGGGGGATACAGGGCACAGGCTCAGAGACAACACAGAGTGCTGAGAACCCAGGTGAAGGCTCAAAGAGTGTGTCAGAGCAGAGAAATGTGCAGGGAACAGCTTTACCCTCCCTCTCTGGCTCCTCCTGCACACCGTGAGCCAGGCCAGGTCCCAGTGCAGGCAGGTGGCTGCCTCCTCACCGGACAGCTGCCCCAACCCTGCTAGGGTGGGCAGGGAGGGATGTGTGGAGCACTGCAAATTGTTTGACTTCTGGCAGGTGGGGTCAGGCTGGTGGGGAGCCCTGACTGCACCCCCACAGTGGATGTTGTGGGGATGGATCTCACTCAGCCCTCCAGGAGGCTGGGGCTTATCCCCAGAGTAGGGACCCCACGGGAGCAGGTCTGGGGGCAGTCAGACTCATCTGCAGAGACAAGGCTGGAGGGGGTTCAAATTCTCAGGCACAGGGAAGTCCCTGTAGCTCATGGTAAGGAGCATGATGGTGAGTTTGATTTAGCAAGGTTTAAGATTCAGCTTCCAAATTAAACTATCTGACCCTCCCAGCTGCTGGGGAGCACAGCCCCCTGGCACATCCCAGCTGTTGCCACACAGCCAAGGGGTTGGATCCAGCACCGATGTCCATGGTCAGGGCAGGGGTTGAGACACTGGACCATGCTGGAGTTGGTTTGTCCATGTGGACTTTTTCCTTCCCAAAGTTTGCCTGCCGGGGTGTGCTGCCCAGAGGCACATGGTGGAATCTGGGGGGATGAGGAGGTGGCCAAGCTGGCAGCAGCAGCACTTTCCTGACCGGCACCTGTCTGGGACCTGTGTCCCACCAGCCCAGGGGAGCCCAGCTCGGCAGTCCTTTGTGGGTGAGCTCAGCCTGGGGCAAGCCTTGGCTAGGGATGAGCTCAGCCTGGGAATGAGCCCATTCTGGAGGTGAGCTCAGCCTGAGGATGATCCATTTTGGGGGTGAGCCCAGTGTGGGGATCATCTCATACTGAGGTTGAGCTCAGTGTGGGGATCAGCCCATCCTGAGGCTGAGCTTATCTTGGAGATGAGCCCATGCTGGGAGTAAACCCTGCCTGGGAGTGAGCCCAGCCTTGGGGGTGAGCCCACATTGGGGTGAGCCCAGCCTGGGGGCCAATCTCAAAGTGTGAGTTAATCCCAGCCTGAGGTCTAATCCCGTTTTCAGGTGTAATCTCAGACCAGCTGCTGAGCCCATCCTGCGTGCGGAGCCGCACCACAGTGGGAGTGAGCTACTGTTCCTGGCTGTTCCTGCCCGGGGGTGGGTGCCAGCCCAGCTCAGCACAGCAGGATTAGGGGTCCCCCACCCCGGGAAGGGGCACCGTGCCCCGGGCAGCGCAGCCGCATAATGCCCGGCTTGTTCTGTGCTGGGAGCGGGAGCCTCCCGCCCCTCCTCCAGCGTTCCCAGCCTATTCCACTTTATGTGTAGGAACTGGTTTTTCTTCCTGGGCCATTGTTTCCGCTGGATTGGGTAGATTGCTCCAGGCCTCGCTCAGATTTCCTTTCTCACGCGCTTTTTTTTTTTTTTTTAATATGTATATTCCCGTTTTCTGCCGCGGCTCCAATTCTCGCCCCAATTAAAGCAGCCAGCGCTGCCTGCCGGGATGAGGGGCTCACCTCCTGCCGACTGTGCCCCCTTGCCCGCTGTCATTGCCCAGGACGATGGAGCCGGCTCTCTTCTCAGTAAGGGCAGTCTCTGCCCTGGCCAGCCTGCAACCACACATGAGCTTCTCGGGCTCAGGCAGCTCGTGTTTCCATTTTTCTGCAGCCCTGTCTGCTAAACCAGGGGTTTTGCTTTGACAAATAACAAGTGGTGGGGCTGGTGCAGCCCCACATCCTCAGCACTGGCTCCTGCAGAGCAGTCTGAGGGTCAGGGGCTGCACAGCTGACCCCGGGCAGTGAGCATCCTACTCCTCTGGCACAGATTTAAGGCCAGGCTTGAGAACGGACCCCAGACCTGGCAGCTGACCTGGGTGGTGGCCTGGTGACAGTGTGAGGACTGCTCTGCGGCCCCAAGGATTAGCAGCTGTGATGTGTGTGTTTCCGGCCCCAAAGCAGCTGGAGGCGAGGGGAGCTTTGGCCTGCAGAACTGTTCCCCAGCTCCTTCCCTCCTGCCGCACCACACCGTGAGCCAGGCAGGATGTCCCGGTGCCTCGGGTGATGCTGTCCTCTGCCCGGAGGTCCGGCGTGCTGACAGGGAAGGGCAGGTAGTGCTCAGATGGTATCTGGCTCCAGCTGGGGAAGGCAGTGGTCCCCCGGGGGCTTCTGCATAGCACCGCGGGCAGACTTGGCTTCTCAGATAAAAACAGAAGCTGAAACAGGAGCCCAGCTTCCCCGGTTCTGCCTCTGCCTGCGCCCCCACACCCCACTCTGCTGCACTGGCCCGGGGCAGTGGCCCGAGGCACCCGCGGGGCTCTCCGGGGAGGTGGAGGAGGGGGCAGCGGGATGCCCGGGGCCAGATGGCCATGGAGGAGCAGAGCCAGGCAGCCACCTGGCCAAGGGTGGCCTCAGCCACTTGTACAGGGCCGAAAACTGCTCTGGGAAAAGGCGGAAACCTGAGGGCACAGATTCCAGCCGGGCACAGGTCCGAGGGCTAAGCACTGGACAGGGGGAGGAACCCCTGACGTACCTTACACAGCTGGTCCCAGGGCCTCAGCCAGAGGGAGGACAGCTGCCAGAGAAAGCCAAGAAGGAGCAGGAATAAGGGTAACTGTTGGCTTAATATGGAATAAAGATGATTTCCTAAAGTGTTCTCAGCCCCAGGAGCAGAGGACAGAGCCCCCAGCATGACTGGGAGAAGGTGCAGCACAAAGCTGAGGTTTCAGTGGCTGCACTGGGGATTCGTGGGACCTGGGTCAGGCAGTGCAGCACGGCCAGCGAGCACTGAGTGAGGCAGAGCCGTGCCTGGCTGGCAATGGCCTGAGTGTGGGGCTCCTCTGTGGAGAGAAAAGCTTCATCCCTTCACAGTTTCCAGGGCTCTGACTCTCACAAGCAGAAAATGTATTTCCATGACCTTTTTCATTTCTGGTGCCAAAACCAGATGCTCCTGAAAGTCTGGGGTTGCTTGGTAGCCAGATTTCCACCTGCATTTTTGGTTTGGGGTGAGACTCTATGGCATATGAGCTGGCAGGATGTGGCCCCTTACTCTGTTTCCAATGCTGGATGATTCCAAAGCTTGGCTTGGGTTGTTTTTTCCAGCCCTCAAGTTCATCAGCCTCCAGCATGCTCTGTCCAAGAGCTGAGCTCTCACCTCCAGCTGGATAAAACTAAGTAGCCTGATAAAGAGAAGCAGCAATGAGCTGCATTGCAGGCAGCTGTGGGAGTTAACCCTTCTTCTGCTGTGACACAGGCTCCCTTGGGATGGCTCAGGAGCAGACTGGAGCAGGAGGTGTGTGCCCTGGAGCAGCACAACACAGCACAGGTTTGCACACCCAGAAGGGGTTAACCCTCACCCCAGGGTTGGATATAAAGCACATTTATAAGGCAGAAAGGTGCTGGCATAGGGCTGGAGGTGCAGAGGCACCGCAGTCAGGAGGGTGGGAAGGGACAGCTCATGCCCTGGCCCTGGCAGCTCCTGGCACAGAGCTCACCCTAAAGCCAAGGCTTCAGGGATGCTGTGTAACCTCATTATGAGGCAGTTATTACTGGTTTGGCTTTGTTATTAAACTTGTTGTGAGCACTGGGAGCCGTCCCAGGGCAGCACCCTGGTATCCTGGGTGCTGTATAAACAGGGCTCACGGCTACAGTGAAGGTTGGGTCAAGGGTGCTGTAGCAGCTCTAGCTTTTTGGAGGGGTTCAGGCCCCATCTCAGCAGCTCACAGCCCAGCTGGGAGGGAAAATGAGCAAGTGAGACTTGAGATTGCTGAGAGGCAGCTGGAGGGATCTGCAGGGGGATGTGTGTGGGGGAGGAGCGTTGAGCATCTTTTTTTTTCCCCTGGGAAATTCAGCTTTGCATGTGGCTTTAGATGTAATGTCGGGTGAGATTCTCATCACTGCAAAGGCCTTGAGGTACTGAAAAGGGCTTTCAGTGT
Organism: Myrmophylax atrothorax; assembly: GCA_026770055.1. Lineage (NCBI taxonomy): Eukaryota > Metazoa > Chordata > Aves > Passeriformes > Thamnophilidae > Myrmophylax > Myrmophylax atrothorax. The sequence goes on along the minus strand of JAOXXN010000220.1, from coordinate 424,918 downwards.
CACTGACTACCCACGGCAGTGACGGCGCGGCGGCAGCGGGATGGGGTTTGTGGTTGGGGACCTGCAGTGTCTGTGCTCGACAGAGCACGTGTGCACCGAGGGGAGCAAAAACCAGAGATCACACAGCCTGGGCCCATCCCTGCTGGATGCCAAGCCTTCCCTGACAGCCTCCACATGTTATCCAGGGATGTGCATGTACTTCCTCTCCTCTCTTCCCATCCCTGCCCTTCTCCAGGGGAGCTGATGGACCACCCCCCACCCCAAAAGTCGTATCTTTGCCCAGAGCAGCTGCGGACTGGGAGGTGACAAGAGGCCAGTGGTGGGATGTCCTGAAAGGGAGCCAGTGGGAGCTGGGGCATCCCAATAAGGAGCTAGCAGGAGCTGGGGTACCCATGGATCCTCAGGGGCTCCATCACCCTGGCCTGCTCTCACTATCTCCCTGGTCAGAGTAGCTCCACTAATCCACCCGTTTCAGCCCGTGGTTGGTGCTCCCAGACAAGCAAGGCCCTTGTAGCTGTCAGGTGAGTCTTTCCCAGAGCTTATGCAAATGATACTAATTAAAGGCATTCTTATCTGTTCGATTTCCCACACCTTTTGCCTCGAGGGGGATAGAAAACTTCATGTTTTAACTCCGTATTTCATGGCAGTTGGAAGGACTGCCTAGGGAAAGCGTTGGGAAATGCAGCAGGTCACTCCTGACGAGAAGAATTGGCTTATGCAAGTGTTGAAACACTTTATTATGCATGAGAAACCTTCCAGAAACGGATGACTAATAGCAAAGCGGGAGCAGAGAAAGCAGTGGGAACACAGTACCAGGCTGGCATGGGATCTATGTCATCTTACCAGCTTAGCAGGGTTGGGCTGGGTCAGCACTTGCCTAAGAGACCTCTCAGAGTACCTGGCTGACAATGAGGGAAGTGATGTTAATGATTCAATAAACAGAGCCCTTCCCTCTTTGTGAACCAAAGTGCCCCTGGATGATGCCAGGATTCCACTGGCAGCTCTGTGTTCCCACTGATAGCATGTTACTGAGCTCAGATGGCCATAAAAATCCCAGTGCTGGGTGTGCAGGCAGGTCTAGTGGAGATGCCCAAGGTACATTCCCATGTGGGAGCATCACAGTCCATCTGCCAGCATGTCTCTCCCCATGCTGCAGGCAGACAGGGCTGCCTTGTGTTGGTGGCACTCAGTGCTGTGTGTGCACCAAAAGCCTTTGCTCCCCAAAAGGACCGGCTAACACACTCAAACATCTCCTGTCCTGTTGGGGTGGGTTTGTTTGTATCCAAGGACAAACATGGGACCATTTGCAGCAGAACAGGAGCAGCAATGTCTACCTTCATGGTTCCCAGATACTAGCAGTCAGTAGATCAGTGAGAAAAGCCCTTGACATAAAGGGGAAGGGAAACAGCCTGGACAATTACTCTCTGAAAATCCCCTTAGAAAAATTACTGTCCCCAGGGCTACACCCAGATGTGGTCTTTGCACCCACAGGGTGTGGGGAAGGTCTAGTGGGTTGCATTGCTGAGTTTCTGCTCTTCAGGTAAGGACCTTGAAGGTTCTACAGGGCTGAGTGTTGCTGGAGGAAGATGAGTGTCTGAAGGTCAAAGCTGTGTATGCAGCAAGGAGGAGCTGGAGACACTTGGGAAAAATGTGAGAAAGTAGACACATGGGCAGATGAGCACAATCAGTTCCAGACCTGTGCTTGGCATCTGCCGAGTTGTTACCTGGTTTTCTTTCACTGCCCTTCCCGTCATCTCGCAGCTTTCTGGGCACTCTCTGCTTTGGGTGGTAGGCAGGTCTGTGGAGGCAGATCCATCTATCTGTGACTCCTGGGCTTGGAGGCTGCCTGTGGACATGTGCTGAGCCGGGGCATCCTGCAATCTGGGGAGGTTCCTATTCTCCATCCCTGAAAGAAACTCTTGGATGCTCAAGGGCTGTGCTTTCACAACCAAAGCGAGAGTTGCAACCTCCATCCAGAGGAGTGGCCCTTTCACCAGATGATAGCTATCTCAGAGAGAGGGAGAAGAGGAGAGGGTAGGTGGTGAGTAGGAAGAGATATCACTGCAGGTGGCTGTCGAGCAGTCCTGTGATATGGTGAGCAGAAGACACCCAAGGAATTGTCCTGACATGAGCTGCCCTGAATTGCCCCAAAGAGTTCATGCCAGGCACTGTTGTCCTTTAAAGCAGGTTTGATACACCGAGGAATTCCCAAGCCAGGAGCTCTTCAGGCAGAGAGTTGTGTCTCACTGGTAAAACCCCTGCCAAGGAGATCCCTTGGTGACGTTGGCCTATGACATTTGTCAGCAGACCAGGAGGAAGGAACCCTTGAGCCCAGAGGTTTTCAGGGATGGGTCCTCTGAGCAGAGCTCGGCATCACCAAGGTGGCTCTCAGAGCGCTTTGGAGATGCAGCTTCCAGAGATATCAAAGGAAGGAGCAAAACTGACTCCAGTGCTCTCTAAACTGCTCTTTTTCCATGTGTTTTGGGTACGAGCCTTTGGATGTCCACCTGAGCTCACATACCCAGCTTCAGCCAAGCTCACCCTGTCTCCTGCAGCCCTTTTGAAGTCCCAGATGGTTTGGCTCCTGTTAGCTACTGGACTTGAGTTTTCTCTGACCTTCTCAGCTCCCTGGGTGGAGGCGCAGATAGAGGATATGATGCTGAGATGGCCCCAGAGCTCCAGACTGAAGCATCCAGTCCCTCGAGTCCTGGGAGATTTGTGCGTCACTACTGGTGAAATCCCCACCCAGGAGGGCTGAGAGAGGCAGCGATCATCCCAAACAAAACAAGGTGCTGGCTGGGCTGCCAGCATTGCAAAAGAACAGTTCACCTGCCTTGTCCTCCTCCAGCCTCACTGCAGGGTGGCTGAGGCTGCTGCTGCAGCCCTCACTGGGCTCAGGGATCGCAGATCCACACCAGGTCTCTTGGTGTGACACACCACAGTCCCAGTCCAATGACATCACTCCTTCTAATCCCCATGTCACAGCTCTTGGTGGTGACAGCACAGAGCAGGCTGGGCTGCAGTGTTCCTCTGGATGCTGGCTTGAGGTCTGGGGCAGGAGCACGTGGATGTGGGGGGATGATGCCCCACACTGGGGTGCAACACCTTGGCAGGATGGACAGACAGGCACAGGGAGAGGGGACAACGAGGGACTGCAGTGGGGACCGTGGCTTCATCTCAGATGAGTTGCACCTGCGCCTCTTCCTTACAGTGGACATGGCAAGCAGAGCGCAGGGAGGCAGGGCAGGTGTCAGTGCCGTGTCCCCCTGCCCAGGGAGCCTGAGCTGGGCACCAGCCCCAGCGCCCCTCCTGCTGCGGGACGGCAGCGGGGCCGCGCTCCTGGCTGCGCTCCCGTGCGCGGTGCCCGGGCCGGGGCTGATTCACATGGGGCGAGGGGGGCCGGGTGCCGTGGGAAAGCGCGCCCGCCATGGCTCCCGAGCGCCGGATTGCTGCAGGGGGGTGCAGCCAAGAGCCATTTCACAGAGGGCAGAGCAGATCTCGGCTGGGATTTACCAGTGACTAAGCATGTGCTGGCACGGGCTGCCCCAGCGTGAGAAAGGCAGGGCTGCTCCTCCTCCGAGGTGTGCCTGCTGCTGCCCCGCGATCCGGGGGCACGGGCACCCTGCTGTGCCACGGGCACTGCTGGCAGCAGACCGGGAGCCTTCTGGGTGCAGTGGGGCCTGCAGCCCCCCGGACTCCTCCTCCCACGCTGGACCCAGCCCTTAGTTTGCCCATGGCCCAGCACCACCTCCACTGGCCATGTGGCCGGGCAGGGTGATGTGAGCAGAGCTCCTGCTCGGCACATCGTCCCCAGGGCAGGGCTGGGGCATGGGAAGAAGCTGCCACCCCCACCCTGAGGCAGGGACGGGGGCTGGGGGGACCCTGAGATGTTGCAGAGAAGCCGAGCCCTTCGCTGTCAGGATGTCAGGTCGTGGCCCCTGCTCACAGCAGTTGCACCCCCAGGCAGTGTTCTGAGGTGCCACCAGCTCCCGCTGACTCACCTCGCGAAGATTTTTGGAGGCCACAACTAATCCTGCCATGGGAAACCTGTGGAAACCAAACCTTCCTGAGGAGGAACAGCCCTCCCTTCCCATAGAGAGGCTCCCCACTTCCCTACACTGAAAAAAAATGATCTGCACAAAAAACTGCTCTGCACATCCAGGTGGTGAAATGGAGACACAGAAGGCTGTGGGGAGCTGTGCCCCTGGGCAGGAGCCAAGCGTGAAGCCTGAGGCCACCACTGGTCGCTTGCAAGGCCGACACTCAGCCCAGCCTGTGGAGGTGGCAGGCTGCCCCACTCACTTCATCTCTTTTGGCTTGTTTTGGCAAGACATTGAAAAAAATAAACTGCAATTTTTTATTACTGCTAATTGGTGCTGCTGCTAAGTGGCTTATCTGGCTGCTGAGCTCACTCCATGTTTTTGGGAAGCTGAGAGGGCAAAGGCCCAGAGAATGGAGATGGTGTGGGGCTGGGAAATGGTGTGGGGCTGGGAAATGGTGTGGGGCTGGAGCCTCGCAACAAGCACCTGGCAGCCCCAGTGTCTTAGTTTGAGGGAAAAACCAAAATGTTTACCCACAAACGGGGGAGAATTCCTCCACAATAATCACACCACCCTTTAGCAAATTTAAGAAAGGGAACTTTAATCAGAAAAATGGATATA
>JAOXXN010000220.1:403295-420157 GCA_026770055.1 Myrmophylax atrothorax | reverse complement strand
GTTTCCTTTGTTCACTAATGGCATGGGTAGTTAGTGTCAGGGGAGAGAATTTACATAAGAATTCCAAACTACAACACCCAGCAAGTGGGGAATGCCAGGCTACCCCTGGGCTGCCAGGCATCTCTGGCCCAGGGAGGTGGACTGCCCCTAGTTCACAATGGTGGTGAATTTTAGAGAAGCAGAGAAATTTGTCTGAGGTCCCTCTGTGCACCCAAGTGGGAGCCAGGAGCCCATGCCTGGTGTGCTGGCACTGCTGCTCAAGCACCTGGTGGGCTCTAAGCTATCAAGTCTGGGGATTCTGGGGGATTTGGTGCATGTGACAAGAGGGCAGAGGAGCCCCTGCATATCCATGCCAGGCGGGGAGAGCTGGGGAGGAGGGTGCTGTTTGCCCTGGGCCCCTCTGCACCCATCCTGGCTGGCAGCTCCATGGTTTGGGAGCAATCTGGGAGCATCTCACTCCCCAGTGCTGCCACTGTGCCTGGAAGGTGCCATCCAACACCTCTCCAGGCTCAATGCCTGTCTCCCCATTGTCAATGTCCTAGGCAGAGGAGCCAGCACATACCCCCAGGAGCTGCCCACCACCTCTGCCTGCCTGCTGCCATCCCACAGATCCCAGTGAGCCATGCAAGCATCGGAGCGTCTGTCAGGGGGTGACACCATGGCTCCAGGTCCAGCCTGTGTGAGCTGGGATGTCCTGAAGCCTCAAAGGGACCGCCCATCCCACAGCACCAGCACTGGGGTGGCAGGAACCGGAGCATGACTCTGGTGGCAGCATTATCAGGGTCTGTCCCATGGCTGTCCTAAAAGGAATCCCTCTGTCTCCTTCCTTGCTCATCCTTGGATCTCTCCATGCTCCTCTTCCCTGTTTCTCAGCCATCTTTCAGGATGGATCTGGCCCAGCTGATGATGGGCTGCCCTAGTGCAGAGCAGAGAGAAGGGAAGGAGGTGGTGACGTGAGAAGCCAGCAAGCTGTAGTCCTCATTCCTCCAGACAGCTGAAGCCTGAGGAGCTCTGTTCCCATGGTCTCTGGTGGATCAGTGTGACTCTCCCTGGCATGAGACTGGCACTGAACTCCAGGGTAGTAACTCCCTCCTGATCAATATTTATGACAGCTGGTCTGGTTCACACAAATCACATCATCATTCTGCCTCCCTGGGTGTTCAGGTGCATTTTCCGGGTCCCTGGGTTTGAAGGTGAGACCGAGGAGGGGCTTTGCCCTGCTCAGGGAGGGGGGATGCACTCAGGAGGGGGAATACACTCAGGTCCCTGTGGTGTCATCACTCACATCTTGCCCCCAGCATGAGCAAGAAGTCCCCGTTTGCACAAGGGGTTCCCTGATGCTTGATGTACAAATCAGGGGATTGCTGCAAAATTCCCTTTTAAAAATGATTCAGTGGCTTCCACATCATTTGGGTGCTTCAAAGATCACACCTTGTCCACCTGTGTCTGTCTGTCCATGCTGCTGCTCCTCAGGGACCCGAGCCAGACATCCTTTATGGCCAAAAGGACGGGGAGCATGTGCTGGTTTTGTGGAGGCTGCAGGTGGGAATCACCTCCTGCTGCAGAGCAGAGCTGGGACATGGTGGCAAGTTCGTTTGGCTGCACCCTGTGCTCAGCTCAAGGCACCGTCTGTGGGTGCTCCTCAGCAGTGGGATTTGGAGAGCTTCCTGGGGTCCAGCACCCAGGACATCCACACACTCAGATATCTGTCTGGGTACCTTTTGGCAAACCAAGAGTGGGCTAGAAAATGTGACTCAGTGCTCACAGTGCTGCAGCAGAGTCAGGCCAAGCCCAGCATGGGGCCAGGCAAGAGCCCAACGCGTCTCAGAGTCCACAGCCATCCTCTCCATCTTTTGTCAGATAAGTGAGAACATGTCTTGAAGCCATGGCCCAGACTTTTGGGTATCTGCTTGATGCTTTAAGGCAGCCTCAGTTGCTGGTGTTTTCTGGCCAGGGAGTGAAGGTGGGCAGCAGTACCAGCTGCCTGGCGTGGAGACATAGCTGAGCACCATAGAGATGGAGTACCTCTGGAGAGGAGGTTCTTGGGCCTTCTGCCTGTTGTCCCCCCTGCTCAGAGGGACAGGCCTTGCCCTGGTTTCCTCCTGCTGTGATAAATGTGATAGGGGCTGCCCAGCCTGTGCTGGGGGTGCCCAGCATGGCTGCCATCTCACTAATCTCCCTCTCTCTCTTCTCTCAGGTGTGCAACTGTGACAAGTACCTGAAGGTCTCGCGGGAGAGGATGAGACAGCTGGTGGAGAGCAGTGGGCAGGTGTTGGAGGAGCACAGTGCAAGTAAGCTGGGAGTGATGCTCTGCCCCCACTCCTGTGCCCTCGCCTGGGACTCACTGCCCTGGGCAGAGCAGGACCATCCCCCTGGGTCTGGGGGTTTCTCAGGGAAGGATCGGGGTCCCCTGCCACCAACCTGCTACAGGATGCAGACGTGCAGAGCTCTTCCAAGTTCAGTTTATGTCTCTACCCTGGCTGCCCTGTCCTGCCCTGTGAGGCTCAGGGTCATGCATAGGATTGCCCAGCCTGAGGGAGGGGCTTGGTGACATGCGACAGTGGCTCAAGTGACAGCCTGACGCCATCGCTACCTGAAAGTGTAAAACTCAGCTTGGGTGGTGGAATGCCTCTGGTTGGGGCTGCTCAGGTACCCTCCTGACCTGCCCAGTGCCTCTCAAACTAGGTCAGGCTGCCAGGAGGTGAGTCAGTGCCACCTGCCCAGCCAGGCTCCAGCGGGCTCTGGGGAGGGAGGGCTCCTCCATGCCCTGCTGCGAGCTGTGTTGACCTACACACACTCCTTTCCTTTCCAAATGACACCCACCACAGGCACACAAGAATAGGAACATTCCCCTGTTGCTGCTTCTACCCAGCCTGGGCTCTGCCACCAGCCATTGTGTTCACCACGCCTCAGTTTCCCCATCTGTTGACAGCAGAGAGCAGTGGGCAGAGGTGGTACCGGGCGCTCCTGGCCAGCTGTGGCTTTGGTGGAAGCTGCACTTGTGGCTCTGGGGATGAGGGACATGGTGGGGCAGCTTTTCCCATGGTGCCAGCAGCCTGGGAGCACTGCACTTCCCCCGAGGCCAGGACATCCTCCCCAGCAGCTTCTCTGGTGAGGGCATTCACTGTGTGTGTACCCAGCGACCAGCTGGGCCAGTTCAGCCAGTTTTAGAGTATGGGAAATAGAAATGCTGTGGTTTGTGATCAGCGTGTGAGTTGTTTCCCCTTCCCTATTTGGGATGCGGGTGATGGAGCTGAGAGGGTCTCACACAGCACTGTGGCTCCTCCATGCAGACTCTTCAAGGACCACCTCGCCTTAGCTTTTTTGTGCCACCTGTCCCCGTGTCCCCATCAGGCCTGCAGCATCTTGCTGGATTCCCCCATGTCCCTGGGGGATTCTCATGGGGAAGGATCAGGTGGGACCCCTGTTCTGCCCATGTCCAGCATGACCTTATGAGGGACCATCCTCCAATGGGGAGCATCCTTCACCCTGGAACTCAGGAACAGGTATGAAAGGTGCCACAGCATCCCCAGAGCATTGGTGGAGACATAAAATAGAAGCTGTGATTCCTGGGCAGGTAGGCACCCATTCAAAGAGAAAACTCCTGGGGACTTGACAGCAGGGTCTGTGGTGCCCCAGGCCTCTGGCCACCTAGGGGTTTTCATTCCTATTTGGATTTTGCTAGGAGCTGCTCGGATCGTGAGCATCAGTGTGAGCTTGAGTAGGTTGTCCCCAAAATGTCCCACTTCAGGTCAAGTTTTGTGAAAGAGAAATGGGGAAGGTGTGCTGACAATGTCCTGACATCACTTGGTGGAGACAGCAGGGGCAGTGGGACAGGCTGGACAGCCACAGAATCTCATATCCATATTGATATTCATAAGGAGAATCTCAGTTGTTCCCAGATTTCCTTTACATTTTCCTTCTGGAGGGTTTGGCAGCAAGGACCTGCTGTGCCCTCAGTTGTGGCCCAACACATGGTATGGGGAGTTCAGCGCCCACAGCACCCACACCAGGACTGGCCCCTGTCCTGTGACTCCAGCCCTGGCCATGTCATCTCCATCATGCCACCATTCATGGGTTAACCTCCAGACCATGGCCAGGTGCTGCTTTTTTGCAAGAAGATGTCTTTTCCCTGCTCCTGCTTCCAGGCAAGAAGGGATCCTTCTCCCATGCAGGCTTCACTTTTCCAGGGAGGAGCAGGTGGTTGCTGGGGTAGGTGGGTGATGGGGATGGATCCTGCAGGACCAGTCCTCAACACAATCCTGCAGCTGGTCCAAGGTGCTCCCAAGTCCTGGGGTCCATTTGCAGCCAGCCTCAGGCCAGTGCTGCTCCAGTAGGGTCCTGGATTTTTACAGCGGGACTTCCAAGTGATGGAGGGCCAATTATTCATCTTGTAATAGCTCACTCTTACTTGGACCGAGGACTTTCAGAGGTTTTAGGGAACATTGTCCCTGCATGAGGGCTTTGATGTAAATGCTAGAAATTAGTTTCAAGCCTTGACAGCTTTGCCATGTGATGCCTTTTTCCCAGTGGGTTGCTTGGAGCACCTTGGGTGCCTGGAGCAGACGAGGGCCAGGACAGAGAGAGGAGCAGGGCTGTGGGTCACCATAGGGCAGAGGCAAGGCCTTGCTGGAGGCATTGACAGTGTGTGGCTTCCAAATGACGCAGGGGGATGGGCTGTGTCACAGGCTCTCATCTGGCCAGGTCAAGCTTCTTGCTTAGTCAGTGCAATAAAAACAGCTGGCACAGGGCCCCAGTGCTTGAGGGGTGCTCTGCCAGATGAAATCTGGACCCTGGGAAAGGCGAGGATGTAGCACATTCCGTCGGGTTGGGATTCACCAGAGGAGGCTGCTTTAGTCATGAAATCCCCCCTCACTATCTAGAACACATTGCAAAAGATTGAAACAATGGCTCCTGCTTCCCTTGGGTCTGTGCTGCTAAGCAGGCACGCTGGAGCCTTCTCTCCCTGCTGCAGAGTGCCTGGGGGTGCCCAGGGACACTTGCCCATGCTGGGTGAGCACCTTTCCTGACCAGCTGCCAGAGCTGAGTGAGATCTGCACTACCCACCTTCTCCTCCAACACTGCATCCTGCAGGTGGAGGATACGTCCTGGACAGCCCTGTGTGTGGCTGGAGGATCAGCCAGAGTCTCCCTGCACTGGGTGCCAGGATGGTGTTGGGCAGCTTGAGCACCTACCTTGCACCTGCCAGCCTGAGCAGTAACTTGGGGTTTCTTTCCCTTCTCAGCCGTCGGCTCCACTGTGAGCCTGGGAACAGCCAGCAGAGGCAGCAAGGCCGGCAAGAGGAAGAGCTACAGACCAGGGTGCAGGGAAGGCTGTGCAACAGCTCCCAGCCAGGGTGACAGCAGGACAGTGGGGCCCACTCCCCTTTGCCAGGGACTCTGATGGACAGTGGGAAAAGCCCACTACATGTCCAAAGCCTTAGGGCTGGGTGCAGCTTTTTTCCTGCCATGCTTCCCTGATCTACAACATCTGGCTTTGCTGTGAGCATCACACTCACCTTTATTGCCGTGTGGGAAGGGCAGGAGGTCCCTGTGCTTTCCCAGGAGCGCTCTCACGCCCATCACTGCCTTATACCAGATTGGGCATATGGGAGAGGCCAAGGCACCCCCAATGTCTCAGGCTGCCCTGAACACTTCTGCAGGGAAGGGGATGGATTCCTGAAGGATTGCACTCCTGGATCCAGGAGGCCCCCAGCCCCTTCACCCTCAGACCAGGCAACCCCATGCATTTAGGCTGTCTTTTCTCCAGGGCACAGCAGGATAATGGGAGCATCCTCACAACCCCAAGTGGGCCAGGGATAGGACTGGGAGCTCCACTGGTGAGACTGGCCAGAAACACCCCTCAGGCTCAGCTGGGTTGTGGTCTGCAGCAGAATTTCATTTGCTTATATGGAAGACCACAGCTGAGTTGGAGACCTGGTGACATTGTCATGGCTGTGGGTTTGCAGAGCTCTGCTGTGCCCGCTGGTATGGGCATTGTGCCCACTGTGCCCTGGGAAGGAGCTGGGAACTGTTTGGAGCTGGGGAACATTCAGTGTTGGAGTCCATTCGGTGCCTGGGACCGTTGCTGGTGCCTGGCACTGGATGCAGCAGCTGGCAGGGTTCTCTCACAGAGCTGCACGGGGGGATGAGAGCAATGGAAGGTGTCTCTTGCTGGAGCTCATCCTCCCTCCTCCACCCTGGGAACATCTTAAGATCATGGCCAGGCTGCTACAGCCCAGGTTGCACAATCCCAGGTCCTTTGTCCTTTGCTTATCTGTCTTCTGGAGGAGGAAAAGATAACCAGGCATCTTCAGTGCCCTGCAATCAGCACATTTCTCAGGCTCTTAACTCTGCTTATCAGGCTGATCTCTCACCGCGGCCGAGGTTTCCCATGCACCTTTGTACTCCAAGAATGCTCCCAGTTCTGCTTCAGCCTTGTGCAAAGCCTGGACGCTGAGAGCTTTCTCCCAAACACCCTGTTCGGGCTGAGGCCAAGCCCCCGCACGGTTGCGATGGCGCTGGGTGTGGCGAGCGCAGGGCTCGGTGCTGGAACAGGGCTCGGTGCTGGCACAGGGCACAGGGCTCAATACTGGCACAGGGCTCGGTGCTGGTGCAGAGCTCAATACTGGCACAGGGCTCGGTGCTGGTGCAAGGCTCGGTGCTAGTGCAGAGCTCAATACTTGCACAGGGCTCGGTGCTGGCACAGGGCTTGGTGCTGGCACAGGGCTTGGTGCTGATGCAGGGTACAGGGCTCGGTGCTGGTGCAGGGCTCAGGATTGGTGCAGGGTACAGGGCTCGGTGCTGGCGCAGGGCTCGGTGCTGGTGCAGGGCTTGGTGCTGGTGCAGGGCTCAGTACTGGCACAGGGCTCAGTGCTAGTGCAGAGCTCAGTGCTAGTTCAGGGCTCGGTGCTGGCGCAGGGCTCGGTGCTGGCACAGGACTCGGTGCTGGCACAGGGCTGCCAGACTCACAGCCTCTCCAGAGGCAGCAGGAGCTGCCAGGTCCTCACCTGAGCCAGCCAGGACAGGCATGCAGCTCCTCACCCTAAGGCCTTGGTTCAGGCTGGAGTGACACAGAGAGACCTGGGCTAGAAATGGGGCCTGGGGGGCAGGATTTTGGGCAGAAGTGCCCAGCCCCCCTGGGAAGTTGAGGTTACCAGCCAGCACCCCAACACTGAAACCCTGGAGTGCCTGTGGCTCACATGTGCAGGAACAGGTTGTTTCCAGCCAAATCAGGGCCATATGGGCTGGGAAAGGGAAATGAGCACTGGTTCAAAGGAGGTTTGCCCTGATCCTTCCTGCTTTGTCCCACTTTTCCAGGCCCTGCTGTGGCCCCCGTCCGACCATGAGGGGTCCCAGTGCTGTCCCAGTAACACTGACCCAGCACTGCGGCATTGCAGCCCACAGAATTGACTGTAGGGACTACAGGTCACCGTGTCACCATCACAGTGGCCTCTCAGTATGACCCCACAGCTCCAAGGGCCCCTCTGAGGGCAGGAGGTGTGCATCCCCCTGCCCACTGCAGGCAGCCCATGTCCTATCCCATGTCCCTCCCACTGCGCTCAGCCCTGTAACCATGAGCAGGATCTCACAGTGGGGCACATGGAGCTGTGACTCTTGTCCTGTCCCTGCCTCGGGACAAGTCACTTTGCCCCTTACAGCCTCCCTGTGACAATAGTTCAGGGTTCATGTGAGACCTCCAGAGTGATAGCCTACTGCCATGGGGGCCTGGGTGCTGCTGTGCCCTTGGGGCTCTGTGTCCCCTGGGGTGAAGGGACTGTGGGTTGCCAGGCACCAGAGCCCCTGCAGTGCCCAGGGTGTGAGATGTGCCTTTGGCAGGCGCCTGTCCCAGTGTCTTGGTGCTGGTGGGTGGGGACTGAAGGAAGGGGACCCATTCCAGGCTGGGGGGTTCCTGCTGCACTCCACCTCATGAAGCGTGGGGCACGTGGCAGTGGCTTGAGCACAAAGCAGGCTGCAGCAGAGGTGAGATCCCACCACTGAGGGTGACCTTGCTCAGCCCAGGCAGGAACCTGATGCAGAAATAAGTGGAATTTGGGTCCTGCAGCATCCCCTTTCCTCTGGACATGACAGCATTTGCTGTGTTGTGAGACATGTCATGGTGGGAACAGCAGGTCTTTGTGCTGTTCTGGTGGGATTAATTCCCATGGATGAGCAGGAGTGGGCTGGAGGTGGTGGTGTGAGTAGGCAGCATGTGCAAGCCCAGGAGGAGATGGCTCTTGTGCTGAGCAGGGCCGCCTGGTTGGGGACAGTGTCGGGGGATAAGGATGATCCTTGCTGCCTATAGAGCTCTGCAGCACTGGCATGTGTGGCTGATCAGCTCCCCATCTGGGTTCTGTCATCCCCAGGGTGACCCAGGCAAGTGGGGGAAAGGTGAGCAAGAGGCAAAGGGGTTTTTATTTTCAAGATGTTTTATAATGGGATTATTAGTTCCCAAGAGGTGTTTCAAATCGATTTGGTAAGGAATCGCTTTCCTTTCTCCTCTGCGGGTATGCAGTGGGAATCCAGCCTTTGGTGTGAACCTCACAGAGCTCTGGTTGCCGGGGATCTGACAAACTCCCTGCATGCTGGAAGTGCACACTGAGCTCCCCACAGCCCCATGCACCCTACACATGCCCTTTGCTCCATCTCTGCTGTAACTCCAGTGTGTGCAGCATCCAGGCAAGCCAAGCTGCAGCCTCGAGGGAGCCACGACTCCACTGGGGAGGGCTCTGCCTGTCTCAAAGAGGAGAAAAAAAACTTCCTTCAAAAAGTCCCCCCCTTTTCCCAGAAAACCCCTGTTTTTCTGGGGGTTCCAACCTTTTCCTAGTGCAGTTTTCCTGTGTGCCCGGCTGGCATCCTGTGCTTGGCGCCTGGTATCCCTTTCACCGCAGCGGTGAGGGGAGTGCAGGCATCTTCAAAAGCCCTGGGAAGAATTTGGTGGGAGGGGGAGAAGGGATTTTACAAGCTCCCATTCAGAAATGGTCACTTTGAAGTGATGTAGCATTTTCAACCCTTTGAAGAGCCACAATTAGGAGGGGTGCAAGCAAAGGCAAAACTACAGGGTGACCATCACAGCCTTTCTCTACCCAAGCTTTTAAGGGATGAACTTTCCCTCCCTGCCTGCCTTTTTCCCACGAGCCCAGAGGAGTGGAATTGGGGTGTTTGGGGAAGCTGGAGGTTTCTCACCCCCCCATGCAGGGAAGGAGGGGTCTGCCATTGCCTTTGCCCACCAGAAGCAGGGCAGGGGAGGGAGCATGTTGGAAGGGAGAGCAAATTGCTCAGGATCCCTGCAGGCACACAGAGTGTTGGTGTTCTGGTTCTGTGTCCTGGCCAGGGAATTTTTTAGGTTCCATGACGAGGAAAGCTGTTGGCCATGGGTGCTTGGTGCTGGCAGCGTCATTTCTGTTATGGTTGGATCTGAAAGTCCCACCTAAAGCTGCTGTCCCTCCCTCCAGGGTCTGGTGCTCGAGAGCAGAGTCAATGAGAGAAAAGGGTGCCCAGGCTGAGGCCACCCCACGTCACCAAGTAGCACAGGGCAGGGGGAGGCAGGAACGGGGTGAGGACAGAGCCCCTGCTCCTGCCATGGGGATCTGCCATCCTCTGACAGGCTTTGTCTTGGAGGAACTCATTTCCTGGGAAATGAGCTCCTCCTCCGTACCTGCTCTGGCTGTCTCAGCAATCTTCCAAGAGCAGCCTGGGTGCTTCACCACTTGCCAGAAACTGGAGAAAATGGGAAATCAAGGTCACTATTTACCCTCTAAGAATAGATGTCAGTGTCTGAAGCAGATGCAGAAGATGAAGGAAAGGCCCATCTACAAGTTGGGCCATGGAGCACTTGCCCAGACCACAGCAATGGTGAGCCTGACTCTTGCCCAGTGGCTGGGATGGGGCTTCCCCTGATGCTGTGGCAGCAGATCCTAAACTTGTGCCACTCCTGGGTGGTGTGGGGGTGCAGGGCCGGTCTGCAAATATACCCTGAGAACATCTCCAGTGACAGCTGTGCCCCTGAGGGTGGCTGCTTGCTGGGTAACGAGGGTGACTATGTCCCAGCAGCTTGGTCTGGTCATCTCCTCTGGGGAGGTGTGGAAAGACTGGTGGGGGTTCTGGGGAGCACCCCTGAACCAGAGGCTGGTGTGAGCTGAGCCTTCCAAGCCCCTCCTGAGCTGCGTCTCTTTCTGTTCCAGCAGTGGTGGGTCCAGACCCTGCTGGACAGCCATGGGGTGGCTCTATCGGGATGGGGTGGCTCTGTCGTGATGGGGTGGCCGTTTCAGGGTTGTCCTCAGCCTTACTTTCCCCCACGATAATTCCCAGCTCCTGATGGCTTTGGGAATGCAGATAAGAGCCAGCTGGGAATGCCGGTGTCCCTCTCTGTCCCAGCTGTCTCCCCGCAGGGTCCCTGTGATCCTGGAAAGGGCAGGCTGGACGCTCCAGAGGTGCCGCTAGAGCGATGCAGGATGCCTTTTGTTGTCTTAATTGGTGCCTGGGCGGGACAGTTTCCCCCGCCAAAACTGAGTCATCCCACAGCAATAACTGCAGCCTGTCCCTGGCTGCCAGGCGCCCTGATGGATGGGAGGCGGCTCAGCCCTCGGCTTCCGCTGCCCGGATCCAGCGACCTGCCGTGCCCCTGCCGCGGGCGTGAGAGCCTGCACCGAGCTGCCAAAACTGCCGGGGATTGTGGTACTCGGTGTGCCATGGCAGCGAGCCCCCATCCCTGGGGCACAGGGCTGGAGGAGTGCGGGGACAGCGCACGGGACACGGCCCCACGTCGCACCCCACGGTGTCCCTTGCCCGGGGTATGTGGGGAGTCACATATGGGAGATGGGGGATGAGGTCACAACTCCCCCAAAGCCTCGTGTCCACAGGCAGGTCCGGAGAGTCACGGGTGTCATGAACAGCACAGGCAGATGGTAATGGTGGTTTAATTAAAGCAGCAATAAGGGCTTCCCTTGCTGTTAGAGGTCCCATAACGCAGCCAGGGGTGGAAAGCAGCCCTGCCTGACCTGCGACAGGGAGGAAAACCATCACACCCCGAACAGCAGCAGCACTGGTGCAGTTACCCAGGCTGGAACAGATCCCAAGACATGGCAGAGAAACTGTGGGAAGGTACAAGAGGCTGCACGGGTGCCACGCTCAGGGCAGGCAGTTGGTGGATGCTTCTCCCGAATTTATGGGATGCTCCTCCTTGGGATGCAGGGCAGAGCCTGAACCCTCTGCAGGTATGACAGGCCCCTCTCACAAGGGTGGCTCACATGGATGAACACAGACCCTTCTCATCACACCAGTGGCTGATGTGTTATCTGGTGTCTCCTCTCTCCACAGGCTGCCTGGGGAGCCGGAGCTGCGGTGTCACCGTGCCTGCCCGTGGCACAGCCCAGCCCGGCTGCCCCCTGCGCGGACAGCAGCCAGAGGCGCCGCAGCAGCGGGGGGCGGCCACAGTGCTGGTGGGGGACACGGTCCTGCAGGTCGCTGCCATCCCCCCCGGGGTGCTGGACAGAGCCGAGCTCACTGACTTCTACTGCTGCACCCGCTGTGGGAAGGTGTTTTGGGAAGGGTCCCATTTTGGACGTGTGGTCTCCCAGTTTCGGGATGTTCTTGTGGCCTCTGGGGATGCACAGAGCATCTATGAGCTGAGCTGAGGAGGGATGGGTGGGCTTGACAGTGGGACAGGGACTGCCCAGGAACCTCAGTGGATTTTGGGCCATGGGTTTACATTAAGAGGCTGGAAGCACGGAGGGCTCTCATTTCAGGATCCACCGTGTCACAATTGCACTGATGGTTTGTGACAGCCCAAAAACACATGGCCTTCATGAAACCATTAAAGCAGAGGTGGCCTGGGAATGGACCCTTTGCTTTATTTCTGCCCCTATCCAGCTGGGCACAGAAAGAGGGTGGCAGAGCTCTCCAAACCAAAACCACCACCCCAGCAGTGCTGACTCCAGGGACCCTCACCCCAGTGCCTCTCTGCCCGGTCACACCTGGTGGGGAGCCAGGAGCTGCATCCCCAATAGCAGCACAGGGGAGAGCATCTCCAGTGCCTGGAGAGCTCCCAGCCTGTGGGATATGTGCCATGCCACAACCAGCATCCCGCTCACCCTAATCCTGCTCCCCTGGCATTCCTCGGAAGTGATCAGTGGGTGCAGGCATAGGGATCCCGAGGGCCTGAGCACCGCTGGGTTCAGGGAAATCTCTGGGTGCACCACACTGCCCACTGGCATCTGCATGCCCCTGTGCTGGGGCTGGGAATGCCCCAGCAGGGCCAGGCTGGTGCTGGGGGTGCAGTGGTGCCAAAGCTGCAGCCACCTGCCTGCCTGGGGTGGTCCCTCAGGACACCCCTGTGCCCAGGGCTCTGTGTGAAATGCACAGGAGTGGCAGTGAGGCATGTGGTCCCACCACCTGCAGGAAACAGGGTCACTGGTGGGACTGGCCAGCACCCAGAGGAGGCTGCACAAGGCCTGGGGATCCCAGGAGAGGCAAGGAGTCCATGCAGGCTCACAGCTCCAGGCACTGCTGTTGTGTGCCTCCTTCTCGGTGGCCAGGCTCACGCCACCTCACCCTGCAAATTCACCCTCTAACCAAGGTTAACTGCCAGGCCCTGCTGTTACATGCTCAGAGGGCCCGAGGTGCTCTTGGCTGAGATATGACATTTATGGGCCAGGGAAGCCCCTGCACTACCAGGACTTGCTTTCCCTCTTCCAGAACTCCTGGCCACACAGTGCCAGAGGCTCCTTCCTCCCAGGGGACATCTCACTCTCCAGCTTGATGCTTTAACAAAAAAAACACAAACATCTTTCTACTTTAAATATCCCTCTTCCCACAAGACCCTGCCTGAGCATCAATTAAGTGACCCTAAAATAAGACTGTTCCTGCACTGTGCCCGTCCTCCCTAGTGGTCTTTGGTGAGTCCTGGCCATGGACATGACCCTCTGATGTGACTTCCCATGCTCACAGTGTGTCATTAAGTCCCAGTTTCAATCGGAAGATCCCTGTCATCTGTCCACTGTCCCCATCTACCTCACAGCCCTGCCACAGCCACCCACTGCCCCTTGGTTGCTGCCATGGATCCGCATTCCTTTCAAGTGGATGCATAAAATAACAGCTTGTCCTTCACCAGTGATGAACACAGTCAAGGTGGACACCAGTGTCACTGTGACAGAGGGGCTGTCACCACCATAGTGTGCACCACCAGCCCTGCACATGCTGAAAGGTTTGGACCCATTTTGTGAGGACATGGATGCCAAGTCTGACCCCTTCCCATCAGGACGTACAGGGGTGAGAGTCAGCTACAAGGATCTGTTTCCCAGAATATTTTGTGGGAACCTCCCCTCCCCTCCTCTCTTTTCCGTACAGTCACAGACAAGGATGGCCATGTCTGTTCCCTCTGATCCCCTGTCCCTGGGGTGGGGTCTGGCCCCATGGGACCGCCACAGTCCAGCCTTGCCATGGCACTGCCCAGGTGCCCCAGGACCATTCATCGTCCCAGGCACAGCACTGGAGCTCACCACCTGAAAAGAGTCTCTGAGCAAAACCTTCCCTCACCACCCACTTCATCCCTCCTTTCCCATCTCTCTTAGATTATGTTGGAGATGGCTGCTGCTTCTAGAGATGGGGAAAAACAAAGCAGGGATTTTCCCACTTGGCTGGAGGCTCCTGGACCATGGGACACCTTCCTGAATGTGCACTGACACCTTCAGCCATGGGGATTATTTCTCCTAATGGGATTAAAATGCCTACTGCTGAGCTTATCCTCCATGGCCATCACTGTTCCATCCACTCTTTCCATTTTTTGTCTTCTCAATTGTCTACATTTTTTGCACATAATCTGAAGGAATTCCACGTCATGGTTTTCCAGCCCTGTGCTCTCTTAGTGTTAATTTGTTTTTCTTAGTTCCCTCCTCATCTAAAATGGAAATTTCCTCTTCACTTTTACCCCAGGTCATTTTTATCAATGTTTTTGGTACAGCAGCTTGGGGACAGGCAGTGGCATCTTCACATACACCTGGCCTGCTGCGCTGGCAACTGCTTGTGGGGCTTCTGGTCCTGGAAAACTGGCACATAGAAGGACCAAATACCCACTTTGCTGGTGATGTTACAGCTGTTTGGAGGCATAGACCTTGGGTTTATGTGCCTTGGGCCACCCTCTGCACCTTTGGGCCACAGTTACTTTGCCCTGTGCCATCAGGGTGAGCTCCAGGGCTGAATACTGTGTGAGTGCAGATCTTTGGCACTAGGAAGCAGCACCCATGATACAGGTTTTCTGCCTCTGTGTCATAGGCAGGTGTTTACAAATTGTCCCCAGTTCCCAATGGCAGCATCTGGCAACTGATGTCCTTCTGGCAGGAGTTGTGTTTGGTACTGGGACAGAACAGTGGCCTTGCTTTGGCATGGACATGCTTGGGTGAAGCTGCTTCCAGTGTGCCAGCTGTAGTCTCAGCACTATGGACTGTGGCATGTGTGTTCTCATTCGTCAGTGCTACCAACTGTGAAGCTCTCCATCTCTCCATCCTTCCCCATTCCAGCCCAGGGGCAGGAAGGCTGCCTGATGCTGCCAGAACAGTGTTGTCCTTTAAGCCCTTCTCAGATTCCTCAAGTGTCTGGGCTGGGTGGCAAGAAACCTGCAAAAGGGGCACATGGGATCCTTGCTGAGGAACCCTCAGCACCCACCCGGGGCAGCCACTGCCCCATGATTGCAGGTGGTGTATCTGGCTCCTTGAGGACATTCTGCCACTCTCAGACTTGGGCTGATGCTCTGGGTCTAGCAGTTTTCCTGTTGTCCCTGTGTGTCCAGGTGACATGTTCAGTGCCTGGAAGCAGCATGTTCTTAGGTTCAGGTTCAGCACCCTTGATGCTCTGCCCAACACTGGCTCCTCCAGTACATGGGCCGCCTCCTCCCTGGATGCCACTGGAGCTGCCATGTCCTTGTGGGCAACCAGAGCCCCAGCTCCCTGGAGCATGTGGGGGACCTTAAAGAGTGTCTTTTGAGCAGAGGGTGAACAAGGCTCCTACTTTGCCAGCAGCCCCTCTATGCCAGCCACTGGTGAGAGGTTACCAGTGGGGTCACCCTAGCCAGTGAGCATGGGGCTGCCAACACCAGAGACTGCACTGCCCAAGCTCCCCTGGATTCATCCATGTGTCAGCATCCTGCTTCTTCAGGGTTTGCTCTAGGATGGCAGAAACTGGGAATAAGGCAAAGCAGGAATGTTACCAGCCCCTGCAGTGAGTAGTGCTTCATCATGCTGTGGGATGAACCTCTCCAGAATGGGATGAACCTCTCCAGACCCCATCTAGGGAAGCTGCTGGGTCAGATGGACAGCTGATCACCCGTGGGCCCTTCTGGCCTTTGCTTGCTGGGTTTTCCAGAGCTGTGGTTTCACATCTGTCTGCCACTGCTTTCACTGTGAAGCTGGTGGGAGACAGGGGTACACATGGCTGTCCCTCACCCTGGGGACAGCTGCCTAGAAGGGGTCTTTCCTTCTGAACCCTGGGGACAGTAGGGTCATGTCCTTGACACCTCCAGGACTCTATCTGCCTACCAGCTCCATCAGTCTTGGGGGAGAGCTCTTTTGTTTACAGCCAGGGCTGTGCTAGGGCAGGTCACCACCATGGGACCTTTGTTAGGAGACCAACCCAGGGCAGACAGGGCAAGTCATGTGTACCTGCGGACTTGGCATAAAACAGCTCCAAGAAGATTCCATCCAGATCCTGGGGACAAGGGGCAGCAGCTGGGACACAGCACAGCACCTCTCCCTTCCTGCTGCCCACAGGAGGTGATGACATGGTGGGATCTGTGCAGCAATATCACCTCCAGTCATAGACAGGGTCAACAGCAAATTCCACATTGGACCAGCCTTAAGAAGCATCCAGGAAGTAATAAATTGTCCAATTTTGAATGGGGGATACAGATCAAAAGGAATTAAAGCAGCTTTTTAATCAGCCAACAATATTGTTTCCCTATCTGGCTGTTTAAAAAAAAGATAATTACAAAATCCCATTGTCTGTGTCATACTAATGTTTAACATTTATTAGGGCAGTAATGAGCCCTCCATGGTTTTATGGAGCCGTTTGATCCTGCGTGGGAAGGGCAGCCCCAGCAGGGGTGTGGGCTCTGGGTGCGCTGCCCACTCCAGGAGCTCATCGATCCCCCGGATGCTTCAGCTGTGCTCAGCTCCTGCCCTTGCATGGCAGGATGTTATCATGGGGGGACTCTGGGATGAAACAACAGTAGGGAAGGGTTTTATTGCTCTTTATCATGAATGAGACCTGACTGAGCAGTATCCATCCCTCAGCCCTGGGAAACCACACGCAGCATCGGATGTCGGATGATTCCTCTCCTCTCCTTCTGTATTCCCACACATCCTTCAGAGCTTGATGGGGACAAGGTGTTTGACGTTTAGCCCAGCTTTAGTTTACAAATGAATATATCAACATTGTTCCTCATCAGGCAGGAATGCACTTCCCTCCCTTCTCCTCCACCTTATCCCCATCCCCTTCCGAGCAAACTTCCTTCCACCAGTAATCTGGAGCGGAAACCTCGCCGCATATTTGACCAGCTCACAGAAATCAGCTCAGTTCTCCTTGGCGTGACTTTGTGCTTTGAACTGAGGCTAGTCAGCCCCTAAGGCGGCCGGTGAGGCAGGGGAAGAGGAGAAGGACAAGGGCTGTACTGCTGCCCATCCTCATCACAGAGCTGCTCTTCCAGCCGGATGCTCCAATTGAGCTCCCAGTTGCTCGATTGCTGTTTTCAAACAAACCATCCTGTTTCTGGGCATGGACCCAGGGCTGGGCAGCCCAAGGCTGGCTGCAGGCTCAGGTCCTTGTGCTGCCCCACACCACAGAACACTGCTCCCATGGGCCAGGGGTCACTGC